>OZ038488.1:81259959-81302459 GCA_964036315.1 Acanthosepion esculentum
TCAACCTCATCGTCCTGTTTTTCTCACCAAAGAAACAACGGACTTTGATCTTTTCTTCCAGCTCCACTTTCTCTCTTCCTCACTAAAAGACTATTTATGTTCATTTCCTTACAGTCAAAGAAAAGAACTTTATAATTTTCATTTCATGGTAATTACAGTTAAAGATTTGTGTATCTTACATTTAAAAATATCATTATTTTATTTGAACACGAAACAATCTTTTCTCTCGATTTTTTTTATTCAACAAACGGCGACCCCAACAAACCTAAGTGTGAGAAACAGTCCTTCTGGCCTGAAGGAACTAATAAAGGAAATGATGACGTCTAATAACATATCTTCCGAATAAAAGAAGAGTCAGTTGAAAGTTTTATGTTGAAAGTCATTAATGCAAATCAATCATTTATTTTTTTTTAGTTAAAAACATAAATTCTCCTAAATATTTATTTCTTATTATTTACCGAGAAAAAGGATAAAAATAACAAAAACAGCAACAAATAAAACAAAATCAACAAAAAAGAATAAAACAAAACACATAAAAAAGAAGGAATTTAACACTTGCAATAAAAGAAACAGTTTTTAGTTAGGATAAGATCCTTTCTACTTTCCCAATTTGTATGCACGGCGCTTGGCTGGTCATTATGACCCTCAACGGCCAATCAGTTAAGTCACGTTTAGAGAGAGAGAGAGAGAGAGAGAGAGAGAGAGAGAGAGAGAGAGAGAGAGAGAGAGAGAGAGAGAGACAGACAGACAGACAGACAGACAGACAGACAGACAAAGAGAGATAGATAGAGAGAGAGACGTAGAGAGAGAGAGACGTAGAGAGAGAGACAAAGAGAGATAGATAGATAGAGAGAGAGAAAAGAGAGAGACGTAGAGAGAGAGAGAGAGAGACAGACAGACAGAGAGAGATAGATAGAGAGAGAGAGAGAGAGAGAAAAGATAGAGAGACAGACAGACAAAGAGAGATAGAGATAGAGAGAGAGAGAGAGAGACAGACAGACAGACAAAGAGAGAGAGACGTAGAGAGAGAGACGTAGAGAGAGAGACAAAGAGAGATAGATAGATAGAGAGAGAGAGAAAAGAGAGAGACGTAGAGATAGAGAGACAGACAGACAAAGAGAGATAGATAGAGAGAGAGACGTAGAGAGAGAGACAAAGAGAGATAGATAGATAGAGAGAGAGAAAAGAGAGAGACGTAGAGATAGAGAGACAGACAGACAGAGAGAGATAGATAGATAGAGAGAGAGAGATAAAAGATAGAGAGACAGATAAAGAGAGATAGATAGAGAGACAGAGAGAGAGAGAGAGAGAGACAGACAGACAAAGATAGATAGATAAATAGATAGATAGAGAGAGAGGGGGGTCAGTGAATTTTCCTTACTAATGGGTAGAGTCTGTTGCAACATGATGTGCGAGTAAAGACACAGATTTGTAACGTTCGCTAAATCTTCTTTTTCAAGGTCGGTGAGAAGGCATGTAAAAACATTCCTATAATTAGTTGCCTTAGTTATCTAAGTTAATAATAATAATAATATATATTGTTCAAATTTGCTATATTTATGAAGGGAGAGTAATCAGTATTGGCGATACAGCGTTTATAGATATAGGCAGGTCTCTAGAATGCTTCGGGCGTGAAAATGACGGTACCATGCAGTGTTGATTCGTATATCTGCATTGATATATATATATGTATAAGTAATTCGGAAGCATTTATTCCTTCAAACATGTCTTATTAAATAGTATAGATATTTTGTGTCTACTGAGTTTGTCTATCTTCGTCTCCAAGTTACGAATGATCCTTTGCAAAAAACGGCAGTTGTGTATGTACTAAATTTCCCCTCCAAATTATAATGGTTGTGTCCAAGGTTTCAGACCTTCTGGGGTCGGTAATTAGCGTATTATGTAAAAATGGTAATAGTAATAAATAGTGCATTCATTGCAACGCTGTATTTAAATTTAATAGAACAAATTTAAAAACTACTTATTACTTACAGACATTATAAACGTTTTCGAAATTTCGTGCATCAACAACTGCCGTTTTTGCGAATGATCATTCTCAATTCGGAGAGAAGGATAGACTAACTCAATAGACACAAAATGTCCTCAACTGGAATACAAAATCGGCAGATCCTTCCTTCTATCTATCTATCTATCTATCTTTTCATTGTTTAGCTATTTGTATGTTCATTATCTATTTATCTGTTTTTAATTTTTTTAAATCGGAATCACCCCAAGCAAAACAGTAATGCCATTAAAACACAAGGGATTACAGGGTGTGGAAGTATTAATAATATGAGCAGAAAGAGTTATCAGGTGGACAGTAGATAGCGATTATCTATCTATCTATCTATCTATCTATTGTTTGCTTAATTATATATATATATATATATATATATATATATATAAACATGCCAAACGAATATATTTACGTTTCTCACTCTTAACAGCATGTATGTAGATTCAAAATTAATAGCACCAGATCACAGATAAAATAATTCCAAATAATTCTTGATTCAAAATTAAAATTATAAGAGATAATAAAAATGGCGGAATATAAAATTTAAAAATTCCGTATTAATTCTTAATTTTCGTATTTTTTTTACTTTTGTGCTTTAGAGTAATCTTTTATACGTCAATAACATTATATCTCATATTGGATAGAATATATATATATATATATATATATATATATATATATATATATATATATATATATATATATATATATCAGATTTGTATATAAATTCAGATTTTGTTATTTATATACGTCTCATTTTGTTTATATTTCTTCAGAAAAAAATTATCAATTTATCAGTAAACATTAACACCTATGAATATTTTTTAGGTTGTCGCGTTTCCACAGACATTATTTAAGCGAATTTTTATGAAGTTTTTGTATTAATGGAATAAAATTATTTTTAATCTTGTACATTGAAATTTATAAATGCCATGGGTGTTCGCAATGCTTTTTCATTATAGCGACATGTTTGCATCATTATTTTCGATCTCTGGGATTAATATTAACGACTGATTTAAGTGCATTGAAAAGCAGATTGAAACATAAAGGTTTGGTGTGTAATAAAAATACTTTTCCATCATGAGGCTACGAACATATTAATACGCATGCGCACACACAAATACTAACAATATTATTATTTACTGGCATATTTTTAATTACTTCAGGCGTTATTTCTCGTGGATACCCGTATTAGAATAAACGTCCCTTTTTTATTTTAAATGGTATCTATTTCGTCTTCCGGGCTGCACACCCGAGAAAAATTATTAAAGAAAAATCTGCTGGTGAGCACATTATCTTTAATATGTTTTCTCGAGTGTGAAGGCCGGTAGACGAAATAAATACTGTTTAAAATAAAACAGAGCTCTATTCAAGTACGGGTATCAACTAAAAATAACTTTTCAAGTAATATATATATATCAGATAATGATATATATTATTTATATATTAAGGTCAATATTGTGACGCGTTTAGTCCTTTAGGATTTAATCGGACTAAATTTGTTATGTTGGTGCGACTACAGTTAAAAAAAAAATCCCAGCATCCCTCGTTCGTGCGCATGTGTAGTCACGCCAACATAACAAATTTAGTCCGATGAAGTGCTAAAGGGTGAAACGCGTCACAAGAAAACTTTTACCACTTTGTCATAGATTTTTTTCCCAATATATATATAAAAGGAAAAAACCTTCATACATCTCGAAAAATCCGATGGATTATTCTTTCCACTTGCGGATTATATATATATATGTAGAATAAATCCTATCGCTCTACTTATCGTATTGAGCACTCTACGTTTTAGTCTTTCTACTCGTTTGGGTTCTTTTTCTTTGGACTAAGGACTTTAAGCACTTGGCAACTTGTTTCGTCTTGTTCTGATGTTTTTAGTTCTTTCTTTTTTTATTTCCAACTTTTTACTCGGGTACCGATTTGTCCTGACATATCTGCAAATTGAGCTATCCGAGGTTTTCCAAACGAGTAATACTACTATATATATATATATATATATATATATATATATATATATATAGTGTAACCCGGATATAAGAGACCCTGATATAAGAGAAACCCGGATATAAGATATATTTTATCTGGTCCCAAATTAGAGCCATACTTACCTAAACAAAATAGACCAAACCTGGATATAAGAAAAACCCGGATATAAGAGACTTCTTCTTCGGTTCCGACAACTCTCTTATATCCGGGTTACACTGTATATGAACAGACTGAGATAGATAGATAATGAATAGATTGAGATATCAATTTGTTTTGAATAAACCTTTTAAATGTGTTCTAATATATTATTATAATTGTTGCATAAAATATATATTACTCCTTTTCCAATGATTAAAATGTCCTCTTTGGAATATCACTTACCGCTAATCTAGAACATAAAAAAAGAAGAGATGCGTTTACTTTTTTCCTGAGTTCGAGTTGAGTTACAATGCTTCTCACATCACTGCTAACGTTAGCATAGGGTCAGGTGATCGGAAAGTACGCCGCTGGTTTCTCAAGTTCCACATTGGGATCTTCTTTTATGTGCCGTGTCTCTTCAAGACCTAGGCAATCATAGCCCTCCACATCTTCCTGTCCCTTGTAGCTCTTAAGAAGTTTTGCCTTTTTTGTTATTTCTATCAAACCCTGTTCTAACATCCATTTACTCAAGTACATTTGTGAAAATTTATAATGAAGAAGGACTGGGAGATTATCGCCCTTTGGGGTTTTCCGGGCCTGTCACTGATAGCAGCAGCAGCAGCAAGTGGCAGGGGAGGAAGGTGTATATAAACGCCGATCTAAACGACTTCGGGCTCTCTTTTTGATACCACCTGTTGGGTGTCAGACCTTGATTTTAGGCAGTGTCACTGCTTAAAAAAGTTACGGGGTCCGGTGAAGTGGCGAGTTTCTGACAGATAGAGCCTCTTTGCCGAGGGAGCAGTAAATTTAGAACCGAGGAATAGGCGAGTCTGTTTATTTCCTTAGTAAGGTTCAGTATTCAAAGAAGAACTTTAAGGAATTGTTCCTTAGAAAGAAGATCTCTGACGAGTCGGCGAGAGGCGGTTGAAAGAAGAAATTTCCGGGAAGACCCAGTCGTGATTGAAGTCCTGAGGAAGAAATTTTCAAAGAAGCTCCCAGTCCTTCTTCGACTCCTAGAACTGTTTTGTACTCCCACGAGGGAATACTAGAGTTATATAGGCCGCGAGTTAACGAGGCCATTTTAACAGAACTTTGTTTTGTACTCCCACGAGGGAATACTAGAGTTATATAGGCCGCGAGTTAACGAGGCCATTTTAACAAGAACTTTGTTTTTACTCCCACGAGGGAGACCCTGAATTATATTGACCACGTGTTTGAGTGGCCATTTTAGGCAAAGGAAAAAGTGGGTAATCTTTTTTTATTTTTACTTGATTTTTGTACTCTACTTTTGTTTGTAGTGTCTTTTTTTATTGTTACTACAGGGAATTTCCAACTCCCTAGCAAGGGGAATATCTTGCAAGAAAAGGTTACTTTTTTACCCCTCTAATAAAAATATATGTAGACCTACAGTTGTGTGCGTAGTTGTATTTCGAAGTTAAATTTTTTTTCGTCGGACCCCGGTTAATATACCGGTAGTAGGTTTTATCCTTTAGGTACGGACCTAAAGTCAATAAAATTCCGACACTTTGCAAGATAGGTTTCCTTATTTGGTGTATTAAGAAAAATTAAACATCATTTTGCAACTTTTATTCAAGAATTATTGTTGTTATTCTTGGATGAAGAATTAAGATATACTACGTACCAAATTTTTCTCTAGTATAGGGGTATTTTCTCTTAGGGCTTTTCTGTGGTGGTTATTTGTTACCCTAACAAGTGAATTATCAAAATTTAATCACTTGCTTCTTTTTTTCTACTTTTCTACGGAATTGACCTCGGTGGAAAAACTATACTTTGCAGATATTTTTTAAAAAAAGAAAAGAAATAATTGCTGTATAAATTACGGAGATTTAACCTTGTAAATTAATTTATAAATTTACTGGGTACATTTCATAATTAGTGAGTGCTGTAGGTCTACTTATATTTTGGGTTCGAACAAACATTCTATATTAGCTTTACCTTGCAAGTATTTTTCCCCGTTTAACGTTGACCTGTGTAACCACTTTTTGAGGAGCATTACTTGATATTTTTTGCTCCCTTTTTGCTGTTGTGTATTTTATCGCTAATTTTTGCGAAATTTTATTGTGCTTATTCTTTTCGGCGTATGCGTTTATGTATGTAAATTGCACCTTTTGTTGAGAGAATTGATTTACCTAAAAGCAGCAAGGTCCCTTTTAGGGGCTGTCTGTTATAAATTTTTTATTTGTGTTGTGTATTTACAGAAAACATCCCATTTTTGTATTGAGCTTGTTTTTGCCTTTTTTGTTATTTCTATCAAACCCTGTTCTAACATCCATTTACTCAAGTACATTACGCACTGTTTTCCTTTGTCCCACTTTCTCTCTCAATCTGTTCAGATTTTCCATGATGTTCTTTCTTATTATTAAATTTCAACTGACTTATCCTGATTTTAAGTATGTTTCCTTTTTGCTTCCATTTTCTCCCAAACCTCGTTGTTTCACATATGTTCGGTCCATGTTATCCTCAGCATCTTTCTGTAGAACCACATTCATGTTGCTTCAAGTCTCTTCTTCATCTGTGAGGAGACTGTCCAGTTTGCGGATACAGGTCTTGAAGATCAAGGTGGTAGAGGACGTCTATCTGTTGATAGGTAGATATGGAAAAATAAACTTAGGTATGAAATATAAACTTAACTGGGATATGAGTCCGCTAAAATTGAAAAACCTATGTATACAGGCAGTCTAAGGGAGACAACTTTACAATAAATATGACCAGAAAGAGAAAGATAGAAAGAAAGTATGGATAAAAAGCAGAAATAAAAAAGGTAGTATAATACAAAAAATAAAGGATGAAAAAGAAATCGGTATTAGATAAAATGAAGAATAAAAAATGAAGAAAAAATGCAACTAAGGAAAGATAATATAAAGAATAGACTGAAGAGGAAAGTAGACAAGTTGGATAGTATTGTTATTTGTTGTTGTTATACAAGAAATTTTTTGCTTCATGCAAGTAACGTTAAATTGTATATTGAGTCAAGGGATAAGATTATTGTAATACAAACTAAAAATAGGTGGTAGTTACCAAATAAAAAGTGTGGATAGACAAAAAAGAATATAAGTTAAGAAAAAGTAAAAAATAATAAATAATAAAACGAAGTAAAAAAATAAAAAAGAGACGCTGGACTATAAGATCCATTAAAAAACGCTGGGATATCTACCTATCAACACTGTATATTTTGAATATATACCTCAATAATGTATTATATTTATAATAATCTTGAACTTTGCTCCCATGAAACCCAGAATTAAAAAAAGAAACAAAAAACAACAAAAAAAAAACAACAACCGTATTGAACAGTTCATAACTCGCAGTACCTGATAAATGGAAAAGACATGAAACTCTGAGTTGTACTGCAAACGTATGTATATGTGTATTAATATATAATTTATAGCTTTGTTTAAGTACATTGAGCAGTGTTTTATCTACACCAAAAATTAAATAAATATTTAAATTGCTAATCTGTATCTGTACGTAAACTCGCGCATATATGGTAGCTCATATCTGTTTATTTAGCTCATTTTCACATTTATATCTATCTATCTATCTATCTATCTTGTAGCTTATTTATAATATATACATACCGTATCTTACGTATTTTTATATATATGTATAGGTATGTCCAATATTTCGCTAAAAAGTGGTATACCTTGACGACAAAAGGTCCCCAAATTGATAAAACAATTTTTAACGTTTAAATATTTATGTTCTTATTAAAGAGGAAAGACCAAAGTATTTTCTGAATATTTTTTCAGATTTTTTAATCCTTCCTATAAATGTTAAAAATTTTATTAAAAATCTTATTTTTTTTTCGAGTCAAAAAATTTCGTAAAATCGAACTTATCGACATTTCTGTCGGAAAGATCATAGTTTGTTAGTTAAAAAATCATGAAAAATCAATTACACCTTTTTCTTTTGTTATCTTAGGAAATTTAGAATAATTAAAGTATACTTAATGTAATTTGAAAGAAACATTACTTACATTTTTAGCAGAAATTTTTTTAAGAGAGATATTTCCAACCGTAGTCGTTCCTTTTTTTAAGGAATTGACAGGCGTTAATTGATGTACGTCAATATATTCACAATTTACTGCACGGAAATTTATTGGATGGTAGCGCCAAAGTGATATAATTCGTTCTAATTTTAAGTGAATCTGGTTAGTAGATTTTTTTTTTTAAAATTCACTTTCAAATTTTTTTTTTTTTACCTTACGTTTGAGGAAGAATTCTGCACTGAAAATAACATTTAAATTATGAAAGAAAATCAAATTTTACAAGTAAAAATAAAACAGTAAAAAAAATACATTTTTTTAAATTGAGGTTTATTATTTCAGTCATGAAATATTTTTCTGAGAATATAAAAATTACATGAAACACCATTAATTGAAACGGGTTAACTTAATGAAATGAGATTTTATTTCTTTTTTATTAAGGCAGATTTTTTTCTATTTATTAATAATTATATGGCAGTAATATGAGTTTTATTTTATTTATTAATAAAATTAACATGCTATGTTGGTTTTGTTTTGACTCAACAAGTATTTTTTAGTTTGAGTAGTAGCGAGCTAACTCCAGAAAATTTAAACTCCAAAAATCGTTTTAATTGATAATTTGTCGTGTGGATAATAATTCCAAAGTAATGTACAATGAATTTATGCATTCGATTTCAAACTTGAAAATTTGGGTGGACTTCCAAGGGCGTTTTTTTTTTTTTTGTAATTGTAAATAGTCGATATTTTCTTTTATCCCACTATTCGATTATATTTGAATAGAAAAAGAAAAAAAATTGAAAATAATACGACGATATTCAGAAAACTTGACAAGCGTTGTTTTCTTGTTACTGAACGAATCAAAGCCATTTCTGAAGTAAAAAAAAAAACTTGCTTCTATCAAAGGAAACTACTCATGTGACATTATTTCAACAATGTGCATCCGTACTTTCGTTGTAGACGATTTTAAATACAATTTTGGAATATTAAAAATTATTTTTAAAATAATTATGGTTGTCAGATTTTAATAAGCTTTCAAATTTATGATCTTTAAAAAGTAGAGAACATAATATATCATTTCCATAAGGTTGCAGAAAGAACTTAATGTATAAATATATAACAATCTTTTGTCATATTGTGTATTTAAAATTGAAAAAAAAAGAAAATTAATGTAAAAATTCATTGTTCATCAAAAAATTTTTTTTCTTTCAGATAATAATTACCTTCGTATATATTATTCAGAAAAGCCATTAAAAACTTTCTTAATTAAATATTGTCTTAGTTTTATTGGGTTTTGTATTTTTACAATTGAGGTAAAAGTTTGGACAATTTCGGACATTTTTTTAACAAAAAACTCGATGATTTAGATTTTTCAGAGTTTTGTGCATTTAATTAAAAAAAAAATTCAGGTTGCAAATAAATTTTTTTTTGTGTTTTCATAAAATTAAGTTCGAGGGGGGTAACAGATATAAAAAAAAAATATTTATACCATGACTTTCAAAGAGACAAACATTTCTAAAATAAGTTCATTCATTTCTGAATAAGTTCTGAAGTTTTCATTAAAATCCAACAAGTAGTTAATTTTTACAAGAATTTCGAAATTAATGTGTCTTTCAACTGACAAAAAAAACAACTAAAAAAAAACGCTAAAAAGGTCAAAATTGGACATACCTATGTATATGATAGATAAACTACGATGTTATATATTTTTATTACTTCAGACATTAATTTTAGTGGATGTATGTGAGTAGACGTCCGTTTTTTATTTTAATATGTTCATTTAACAAGTCTTCTCGGGTGTGCAAGACCGGGGGAGAAAATAAATGTTGATGATGATAATAATAATAATAATAATAATAATAAAAACAAAAAAACGGAGGGTTTACTCAAATACGTGTATCCACCAAAAATTGTTTGCAGTAATAAAAATATGTCGGAAACAATGAAATCTTTTAATTCTTTAGAAATTAATATTTTCTTATATATATATATATATATATATATATATATATATATATATATATATATATATATATACACAGTGTAACCCGTGTCTGGAATTCGTTGATAGCGGGATATATATATATATCAAACATGTTTTGTTAAATAATATAGACAAGTTTTGTCTAGCTATTTTATTATTAAACCTCCCAAACTTCCGAATAAGTTGTTTTGTTTTATTCGGAAAATTTAAAAATTTATTAATTAAAAATTGACGCACAAACTTCTCCGTATTATTTACTAATCCATATCTGAGAGAATTCTTGCTGTCAAAATACACCTTATATATATATATATATATATATATATATATATATATATATATATATATATATATATAATATATATATATATATATATATATATACAGTGTAACCCGGATATAAGAGAGTTGTCGGGACCGGAGAAGAAGTCACTTATATCCGGGTTTGGTCTATTTTGTTTAGGTAAGTACAGTCTCTAATTTGGGACCAGAGAAAATCTCTCTTATATCCGGGTTTATCTTATATCCGGGTTACACTGTATATATTAAATGTAGGGTAAATAAAATATAATGCATAGTAATAATCAAGGTAAAAAAAACAAATGCACAGAAAAATAATACTACTAAAAGTAAAACCAAGGGAAATGTTAACACGCACGCACGCGCGCGCACACACACGCGCCTGCACACACACACACACACACAAAGAAAGCAAGAGAATATCGAAAGGAAACGAAATGTAAGAAGAAATAGAGAAAGACCAACATCCCGCCATGCATTCGCGTGAAAGACGAGGCAACTGTTTAGCTAAAAAGGACATAACCTTTAAAACTGACCTCATAAGTAATGAATCGACGCGTCTATCCTTCTTTATATATATATATAAATAAATATATATATATATATATATATATATATATATATATAAATAAATATATATATATATATATATATATATATATATATATATTTCTAACTTGAACCTGAAGACACTAAGGCGCTGTTAAATCTCATCAGTACCGGCACAAGATAATTTTTCTTTGTCCATCTGTTCGCCATGTGCTACATATGTTTCTCATTTATAACCCAACTCACAGCACGAGAAGAAAATAAGAAAATAAAATGCAAATTAGAAACGATGTTTTTTTCTTTTTTCTTTTGTACACCACACAGTCTTTTACATGCTTTCACATTTTCAGCAAAGTTCACTGAGTTTATTTCAAATCACATTTTTGACATTTTTCTTTCTTTCTCATATTTTCATTATGTTTTTTTTAATTTTTTTTATAAAAAATAATCTTTATTGATCATAATGTTGAAAAAACATTTAAAGCTTGAATTTTTATTTGGACACTTGGACTCCTCTTATTCTTTTATCTTGTTAGCACATTTCGGCCGGTTCATTCCTTAGCCTCCTTCAGAGGTATAATCCGCCATAAAAATTCAATCCCTGGGCCAAGCAGTCTGTACCTTGACTCAGTCGAAACGGTCAAGCACTGGATAATCTTAAGATGATTAAAACTATTAATTCATCATGATATTTGTCTTACTCTCATATGGATAGCAAACATGGCGTCATACTAGTCCAAAATGTTATCTATATACAACCGTTTTCTCTGATCAATGATTAAAATTGGCTTTAAGCGAATGCATCTTCTAGGTTTTAAAGAAGAAAATCACCCATCATATCATATAGAATGGCGCTACAGAATCATATACAGAGGAATTTATTAAATAACAAAAATCACATCACTTGAAAAATTCCACTAGTAGCAACAATTAAAATGGAAAGCGCTATAAGGAAAATAATGATATACTCAAAATGTCGACTTTCCACACTACATTAAACAAAAGGCTATGAAGGAAACTCCCATGAATACTAGAAATAGCGTCAAAAGTGAGGGGACTTGGGAAACGTATTTATCTGAAAAACCCTTTTAAGAGAAAAACAATTTCCCATTAACAAAAAAATGTTTTCTGAATGTCAACTAATAGAATCATAAACTGTTCGGTCAATAAATCACAAATGTTTCCTGTATGGAATCGGTTAAATTTCATCATTACCATCACCTTTAAAAGAAAAAGAAAAGAAAAAATGCTTACTTCTATATCTTTTGACCTCTGTCGAGATGAATTTGGAATGATTGATTGATACAAGCAACCAACACAAAAGAACTTTCATGACATTAAGCCATATAATATGATACAAATTCTTAAATCAAACAGTATTCCAAAACCTAACTTCAACAAAACTACAACATAAAACACACATCGCCGCCTCTAATAATTATGTCTACACAAAACATGTGTATGTACAAAAGCTGAGTATCATCTACCATGTATTCAATTGTGAAAGTAGAATAACATATATCATATTTTTATTACTTCAATGCTCCCAAGAAAATTAAATTTCGGCATTAAATGACCCACAAGGATGTTGATATACCGTTAAACAGATAAATCAATCAATCACTTAGAAAGGCCGAAGCTAGATCTTTCCTAAAATTAAAATCCTTCATCATCAGAAGAAAGAGAATTGAATGGACTTATACAGTAGACACTGCCACCAAAAATAACGATTTTTTTTCATTTTTTTTTCATATTACTATAGATTTCCGATCACGGATATTATTATTATTTTTTTAATTAAACTGTGTAAAAGTTAATAGGTGGTCCTGTTTACTATATAATTTCATTGCAAATTGATTCCCCAAAACAAAATATGCTCATACCACGTGATTCCTTAAAATGTGAATTTAAAAAAAATATTTTAAATTCGTAATCTGGTGTTCTATTTCATATCGATTAAGCCCTCCAGATTACGAATAAAAAAAAATTATATTTTAAGAAAATGGGCATATTGTTTTGGCTTCCGTAAAAAGATCAATTTACAATTAATTTTCATAACAAACTGAACCCCATTATTAATTTTTATAAAATTTAATATTTTTTAATATTCGTCATAGGGAGTGCTTAATTACACCTCTGCCCGGCCTTTTGAACAAGAGTAGGGGTTTATCCCTTGTTTCCTGTTTAGGATTGGGTTTCCGGTACATTCTAAAGTCTACTTCAATTCTATTCTTCTATCGTCTCCGTCGATACTCTGACATTTTATTTACTATTTCTTGTTCCTCAGTACGAGTAGATAGGTTCGCCTTTTCCCTTGTTCCCTGTTTAGAATTGGATTTCCAATTGTTTCTCATATCTTTTCATTCTCTTTTACTCACAGTAGCACCTTAGGAAAATATTGAGCCTCAAACTGACACCGGACATCAAGAGAAACTCCATTATACGACCCATTGCTAAAGATGCAGGTAAAATGATCGGCTCCCTGTACCGCTTCAGTAAATATCTGATTCCCCATGCTACCCACTACATTATCAGAGCCAGATCAGGCTGAAAATGGGGTACTGTTGCCATATTTGTGCGTGATCTGCCCAGACTTCACTTTCCAGTGTTGACAGATTTCAAAAGTATCTCCGAGCCCTTGTTGGAGAAGATTTATTTTCCACCCTCCAATCTCTTTCTCGCAGGCGTGATGTAGCGAGTCTCTCACTGTTCTATCGCTACTACCATGGAAAGTGCCCGGATGAACTACATTTCTTGGTTCTGCCTGGTTTGACCGTAACGCATTTTCTATCGGCGTGTAGACAGCTTGTTCCCACTATAAACTCTGCATTTATCTAACATCCTTCCCAAATATATCAAACTTAACTAATTGAAGCAGATATTGAAAGACATATTGAGAGGCATATTGAAAGAAATAGAGAAACAGTGGGTTTTGTAAATGGGAGTGGCGGGTATAGTCAAAAGAAAAAAATATTTCTAAGAGCTAACAAATGATGGATCGGAAGTTGTGGAGAACCATGATCGTCAACGCTCGCAAGGGACACGGGCCATAAATGCGAGAGTCTCCTTATGTACATTTGTATAAGAAATTATACGACTGAGCGAAAGATGGTTGTATTTCCAAAAATGCTTGAAAGGAAATCCTGCATTATTTTGAATATACCTGATTGTAATTATTTGTACACTTATTCAAACCGATGTCTTAATCTTGGTTATTATGTTTGTACACTCTAGTAATTTCCTTTTTTAATCATTTCATACCAAACAAGGCAATGAAGCCGCTAAGATGCAAGTGTTACTAGGTGTGAGAGAATATATATATATATATATATATATATACAGGGGTTGGACAAAATAATTGGAACAGATGCAAATTCTACTCCTATATTTCAAAGACCTATTATATTAAGAACTTTAACTAAAACTTCGTAATTGCAGATTATATCTATTGTAATTATGTTTATTTATTTAATTTACTGTCTTTGTCTTATTTATTTTCAGAATTTAGTGAGAGACAGAGAGAGATAGAGAGAGTGTGTGCGCGCTCGCGCGCGCGTGTATGTGAGAGTCAGTCTCAGAGAATTTTCCTGACTAGTAGGTAGAGTCTGTTGCAACATGGCGTGCGAGTAAAGACAGCCATTTGTAACGTTCGCTAAATTTTCTTTTTCAGGGTCGGTGAAAAGCCATATAAAAACATTCCTATAATTTATTAGTTGCCTTAGTTACCTAATTTAATAATAATAATATATATTGTTCAAATTTGCAAGTGCTTCTGTGTGTGAGAATATATACGGAAAGAGAGAGGGAGAGAGGGAGAGAGAGAGAGATTTGCAAGTTAATGTCCTCAGTGAAGCGCTTAATTTATCTGGACATTGTTAATGTTTTAGATTTACAATATACACCTCGCTTTTCTGGTTTTGGAATAGACTAATTTCTAACTTTAGACAACAAACGTGAGGACACGTACCAGTCCGGATGTGAATAAAAGTGAATAATAGTATAGACGAGTTAAAGCTGATGCCTACCCTTATGTATTGGTCAGCAATGAAGTCTTGCAAGGCTTCAATACTGTTGGATTGTCAAGAGAGGCACCACTGTCAGACTAGGTAATGCCTAGTTTAATAGATACTGAATAAAAGCAAATCGGATAGATAAAATGCCAGTGCAGTAAATTCGGTCTTTATTTTTATTGACCATAGTTTAATTAGATTAAGTTTAGTAAACGATTCGCCTTTGCATGGAATACTGCTGCCATATATGGTCTGGTGTCCCCGCTGTTCGCCTTAAGGTCCTCGAGAAAATCCAGAGATGGATATACAATGTGATTGGTGTTGATCTGGCATATCGTCTACAGTCGCTCTCTCACAGACGTGTTGTCGCCCCCCTCTGTCTTTTCTACAAATACTTCCACGGTAACTACTGCGACGAGCTACTTTCGCTAGTTCCCAGACTGCATGAATTTAAGCGTGCTACTAGGCTGGCATCACGGTCCCACCCTTTCACTGTCGAAACGGTTAAATGTGGCAGTGTCTTCTACTCCAATAGCTTCATGTCTCGCACCTCCCGTCTGTGGAATTCCCTTCCTATTACTTGTTTCCCTGATAGCTATAATCTCCAACTATTCAAATGTAATGTCAATCGACATTCCAGATGCCTTGACCTATTCCCTGTCTTTCTCTTCATCCTTTTCTCCATCACGCCTCTTTACTCTTGCTCCCACTTTGTAACCCCTTGCGTGCTAGTGGCATCCCGCCTTGCTTGGGGTGAAATGCTTAAAAAAATACTATTAGGTCTCTGCCGTAATGACTTTAATATATTCTTGCTAGACTTTGCTAGTAATTACACTCCTTACTAAGTGCTATTATAGAATTAAGTCAGATTTGGCTAAATTTAATATTTATTTACTCTTCTTCTTTCGAAAGCTTCAACATAGCTGTACTTTAATCACGTAGTGTTTGTCGAAATAACAGCATTTCAACAATGTAAAAACCTCAAGCATAAAAAGTATCTCTTCATTCAAGTCATTATGGAAAACAGCTATAAGAGAAAGAATTGATCGCTGTTCTCACCTACAGAAATGAGTTAAGATGCGTTTATTAAAATATGCCCTCGCCACGGGGGCACCATTCATCTTTGCACTTGGTTGTCATCTGTTCATTTTCACAGAAGTGGAGAAACTTGATTATTTTCAAAACCTCACCTTGGGACAAAAGTTTGTTCGACAATCACCTTTTTCTGATAATAACGAGTGTTCAAGTAGGGAAGATATTCTCTCAAATAATATTACTAACACGAAATCCCTTTACACTGACTAACAAATGCTTTCCCATATTACTCTACGCGTCATGTCCCTTCTGAACGTGGGCTATCATAGCTCTCCACAACTTCCTGCCTTTTGTTGATTTCAGTAATACTTCCTAAAACTGGACAAGTTGGTTATCCGCTACTTTACTCTGCTTCTTTTTAAAAATAAAATTTCACTGAATACAAGGCCCAAGAGCCACTGAAGGTAGACGGTTACTAAATGAAGCGGGTGATATGAACGTAAGAGGAAGTTAAGTTTACGAGCATACGAGGATAGATAACGATTGACCAAAGACTTGAAAAGATTAAGATTAATGTTGTTTTTGGAGAGTACTCACGCCGGAGTCTGTTCTACAAAGCAGTGGTTCTTGGGATGAAGCTTTCGGAATAAAAGGACCTTTTTAGCAAAGGAATATGTAAGAAATAAGAGTGGTTCAAGCCTGGGTCTTGGTTGTAAAGGTATGAACTGGTGGTAGTAAAGAATGGATCTCGTCTGAACATTGATTACGGAAATATCAATTATTCAGACGAGCTCCGTTCTTGTTTTCGATATGTCGTGGGAGTTTTAGACTTTCTTTCCTCTTTATATATTTCCACCACCGTAAGGTTACCTTTCTGCGTCTTTCCTATAAATACTTTCATGGCGATGGTTCGGAAGTGCTTTTCGCTATGGTACCTAGACTTTTTGAATTTAGTACGAGATCTCATCAATTTATAGTTGAGCTGGATAGATGTAGTCGTAAATTCAATTTTAACAGTTTATTTCCTCGCACTTCTTGCTTGTTGAACTCCCTTTCGGCTCCATGTTTTCAAGCCAACGTTAATCTCAATGTCAATCGCTATCTACTGTCCTCCTGGTTACTCTCTTTCGGCTCATTATTCATGTTTTTATTCTTAATTCTTTTACACCCAGTAAACCCTTGCGTCTTAGTGGCTTTATTGCCCTGCATGGTGTGAAACCGATTAAAAAATATCCCGAAAAGTTTGATTGTTTCCTTATTATTCTTAGCAACGGTTTATTTGTATTTCAAATCTTTCTCACAACTTCTTCATTTGTTACTTGCTCTGTCCATCACATTCCGAACATTCGCCAGGAGAAACGCATCTCAATCCCTTCAAGTATTTTCTTTTTCTTTTTTTCATTTGTGTGGAAACTGTCAAATATTTAATTCTGCATAGGACGCTAGAAATTATATTGCACTCCGGTACTTATTTTTTGTTGTAAATGTAATATTTGATCTAGATAATATTTTATTCAATTTCTTAAAAGACCTTTTCGTTGTTCCCCTGCACTTTTGAATTTCTATGTCACACATCTTGTTTTTTTTGTTACAACATTGTTCAAGTATTTCAATTTCCTCGTCTACTTGCTTTTGACGTACCCGATGGCTAACTTACGCCTTGGAGTGTTGCTTTGACTTACAATTAATGTTTCATCCTTTATTCTTATCATTTCTTCCAGAGATCCTTCCAGGACTCATTATTATTGGTCATAATCTTAACAATATAGTGATTTTCCAATCGTAGATGTGGCACAAGGGCGAAAGTATGTGGCATCCAGTGAGGATCGAACTCACTACTCAGTCGTAATTGTTCTAGCGAGATAAGCTTGTTAACCATTACACCGCCTCGAGGTTCCCCAATCTTAACAATATAAGATATGCAGATGATACAGCGTTGAGAGCAGACACGGAAAGAAAACTACAAAGTTCCTACACAAGGTAGTGAAGGAAAGTGAGAAGAAAGGACTAGACATCAACTGCAAGAAGGTAGAACGCATGGTTGTTAGCAAAAGGATGAGCCCAACATGCAACTTACGAATTGGAGATAACAAAATCAAACAAGTACAAAAATTTAAATATCTGGGAAATTTTTTTAACAGAGGACAGAATGTGCAACACTAAAATCCGAAGGCGAATTGGTATAACCAAAAGCTAAGCAAAGTATTAAGAAACAGAAAAAAAATCATTAGAAACTGTTGAAACTTGACTAATGCATGGAATAATAATGCAACACAAAATGTACTTAGAACAAAATGTATTGAAACAAGAAAGTGTACACAATATTTACATATAGTCTTTTGTATATTCCTGGGAAGACCGTTCCTGGAGAATGTGTTGACTGAGTCGCAGTCGGGCAGAGTCTCTGGTCGAATCTCCTGATTCCTTCAATATTTATTGTACAAATGTACAAGTGTGGCACAAGGCCGAAAAGGGGAAGTGGGGAAAAGGCTGGTCTTCTTCTGTCTTAGCGTTTAAACTTAGCTACCGCAATCACTGACCCAAACATACTGACAATATTCCTTTCACCAAAACGACTCGTTCTTACATTACCATTCTTACCTCAAACACCATAATACCTCAAAAACTCCATGATGTCCTAACTAGTCCCCATATATACAGCTCAATGTTTGTGGGGGTGGGGAATAAAAAACAATTTAAAAAGCCCCAATGAGTAATTACAAATGTATAAGAACTACATACAAGAAACTAAACAAAATTTTTGTTAGTAATAAAACCCCCCACAAAGCAACTAAATGTAGCAGTAACATCAGTTCCCTGGACGAAATCAATGCGGGACTTGGAAAGAAATAAAACATTTGTGCATCCCAACCATTCACGCAAACACACGCTCATCCAAACACAAAAACAGTCACGAAACAACATACCCGAAACGAAAGTCGCCCCGCATCCACCAGAGAACTGACGACACTAGCCACCTAACGATGGGAGGGATGGGGAATTAAACTCAAAGAAAAACAAATAGGGACGAAAAATAAAAGGGGCCAATGCGCATACACAACCTAGCTAAGTTTAATAACGGGAGAGAAAGGAAAAAAAAACAACTAAAACAACAAAAACGACCTACACTAACCTATTAAGGGGTGGGTTGCCAATGTTCAACCCAGCAAAAACAATATCCTCCTAACCGGCATCAAAATGCCACTCTAAGTCAGCACCTTTCACTCTGCAGAGACGCGCAAGAATCACCCACCTTTCGCCAAATTCCAATGGATGGAGTCGCCTCCTTTCCGTCCTGATCTTGACTTTAAGCTGATGCTTAAAGAACAAGATCAGTTGGGAAGAGGTAAACTTCTCGTCCCCATGGAATTCATTCTGTCGCGTCGTCCATATCACGACTCGCATAACCCCCAGTAAGCAAAGGAACACATAGTGCTCAGCCTTAGTCAACGGCGGCACTATATTGCTACAGACGGAACTGGCCTCGAGGACAAAAAACTTTCCGCGCAGCATGCGAACCATGATGTCTTCAACAAACTTGCACAGCGGAACTACAACACTACAATGAAAGAAGGCGTGACCTAGGGTCTCCACCTCCCCACTGCAGCGAACGCAGTTTGGCGACTTTGCCAAACCCGCTGAGCGAAGTCTTTTGGCAACCCAGAGGGCCCTTCGAATCACCAGCCAGGTGAGTGATGCCTCAGGGTTAGTGAGACATTTCAACCCGGGCGCCCAAGGCCATATGCAGCAAGCCTCCCGCTTCGTCAGACCGAGCTCGCCTATCAGACTATCTTGAACGTTCCCCCTAACTAACACCTGATATAATGCCTTACGGGACAACGGCTGGACGTCGGAGAGGCCATCCTTCGCCCGTAAGAGTCGCTTGAGGGCAATCCGACATTCGTGATAGAAAAAGCCCTCGCCTCGAGGAGTACGAGTGGCCTCCTCCTCACACGAGCGCACATTTCTCAAGGATGGAAAATGTTTATGGACGTCTTCCTTCCAGAATTCGCCGTTCTCATCCACTTGCATACACATCCGGTCTAGGTATGAAATGCGAAGCGTATGTCGACGAGTCTCAACGCAAGGCATCCCCAGACCGCCATCAGAGGGATGGAGGTAACAGATCTCGCGACTAACCATGGCAGCCTTGCCTCTCCACAAGAAAGAGAACAAGAGCCTTACAAACGCCAGTAATGTGCTAGACGGGAGTGGAAGCACGGAGAGTCGGTAAAGGAGAATCGGGTAGATGTGCGTAGCACATACTTCCGCCATCCCCTTCAAGGAAAGATTCCTCCGAGTCCACAGACGTACTGTAAACTCGGCCTTCTCCCGCACCTCCGACCAATTCATTTCCAACAGGAGGTCGGGACCGAACCAGATGCCGAGTATCTTGACCGGCCCGACCGTCCAGAGGAAAGGTCCGGGAAGAGAAACTCCCTTCCACGAACCCAACCGCAAGCCAACAGACTTATCGCGGTTGATATTGGCCCCTGTCACCATCTCATAACCGTTGATTTCTTTGCTGACTTCGTTAATTTCGGCCCTACTCGACACCAGAACCGAAACGTCATCAGCATAGGCGGAGTACCTGGCCGAGGTGGTAGCACCAGGTAGGGAAATTCCGCGAAGGACCGGGTTTGTCTTCGACTTACGCAGGAAAGGTTCCAACGCAAGAACGTACAGCAATGGAGACAGCGGACAACCTTGACGAATAGAGCGAGACAAAATGAAAGGTTTCGATCTTACCCCATTCACTTCTACCAGCGCACCGGGGGACGCATACAGCAGCCGGATCCAAGTGCGAAAGTGCGGCCCAAAACCGGCGGCCGAAAGAACAGCCTCCAGAAACCGATGGTCAACCCTATCGAAAGCCTTGGACTGATCCAAATTGATCAGCGCGGCATCACTGTCGACTTTCTCAATGATCAAGCGAACCATATGAAGGTTGTCCTGAATAGTCCTGCCCTTCATAGCACAAGTCTGCTCGGGACCAATCAGACTAGACAGGACAAACTGCAAACGGTCAGCTAAGACCTTGGCTAAAATCTTCAACTCTGTATTTAACATCGTCAAAGGCCGATAATTATCTACCCCATCCCCACCGTCTTTCTTCTTGCGAAGCAACTTGATCACACCCCTGGTGAAGCGTTGAGGAATAGTACATTTCATAGGGAAGACCATCTAATCCCGGAGTCTTGTCCAGGCCTACCTGTTTCAGCGCATCCCAGATCTCAGACTCTGTTATGGGCCCCTCGCACCCAGCCGCTTAAGCCGCCTCAAGGCGGGGAAAGTCGGCTAAATAGGCGTCGAACTGAGCAGTGCTCAGACCGGGCTCCCTGGTAAAAAGCTCCTGAAAGTAGTCTCGAAAAGCCTCGCAAATGCCCACGCCTGTAGTCACCGTCCGCTTATCCGGCAATGTGAGGCTCGCGATATGCCGATTAGTTGCCCTACGAAGTTCCTCTGAACGCAATGAAGCGGCCATATTCGTAGCCTCGCAAGACATTCTTTTTATCCTAGCCTTAACTACCAGAGCTTGATCCTTCTTGATAAGCAAGGAGGCCAGCTCCGCCTTAGCTATGGCCACGTACCCACTATCACGGGATTTAACCGCCCGATCAACTTTTGCCTCTAGAGACTTTTGCGCTGCTAGCCTTGCTAGGTTGAGTCGTCGACTAAAATCAGCAGCAAAAGACCTAAGTTTAGATTTTAGAAAGTCCCACCATCTATTCCCAACCACAGCCCCCGACAATTCCCGCTGTAGCATTAGTAAAAGCTGGTCCCGGAAATCTTGCTCACCAAATAATGATGAGTTCAATTTCCAATACCCAGCCATCTTAACCCTAGGCTTATCTAAGTTTACCCGGACCCGGACAAGCCTATGATCCGAGTAAACTATAAAATGGAAGCTTGGACATTCTAAGAGCCCTACTTCGACTCTCTTAACTAGAACTCGGTCGATGTAGCTTGCGCTAACCACCGAGCTGCCGCCCCTAGTCCAAGTCCATGCTACCTCCCGGGGGTGTTCATTTCGATACTTATCGACGAGATCAAACGCGCCGATAAAGTCTCGAAATGGTTTCACATCCGGATTGTTAGTACCCGGTTTTTGCCCTATACGATCTATATCGGGATCAAGGACGGCATTCCAATCACCCGCTAGAACTACCGAACGAGAAGTCGTCAGAAACGGCCCGATCTGCCGAAACAAAACAGACCGCTGCGCATGGTCATTGGGCGCATAAACCCCAATGAGACGAAGAGCCTTATCCTTTATGGTAATATCCAGCACGCAAAGCCTGCCCGCCGGATCCGCGAAGACAAGAGCACACACCGCGTCCAGAAACTTGCTCACCAGCCAGGAAACACCCCTCGAGCGTCCATCAAAACATGCTGAAAAGAGGTCGAACCCCTTAGACAGAATGCCTTCATAATCGCGAGATAAAAAACGGGTTTCCTGCACGCAACATACATCCACCCCGAGGCGCTGAAGATCGCGAACGAGTCTCACCCTTCGAGACTCCGACCTCAGGCCTCGGACATTCAAACTTGCTAACCAAAGAGCCATAATGAAAACCGATTAGTGTTGTGGTACTGGTTTGAACATGGCTGGGGTGAGGATACCGACAGCCTCTCCCATAGACCCGTGGCCCATCTCATTCTTGATAGAGCCGTCTTGAGAGATTCCGCCGATATCCCAGGGAAATGTCAGTTTAAGAGCCCTGTACAGGGATGGGTGAACTAAAATGGGCACCCTCCCTGCACAAAATTGCCTCAGATGATTGAGTTGTTCGTTTTCCACAATGGCTATGGGTAAGGCCATCTTGTAAGCGCTGATGGCCTCATCCACCATTGCCCATATCTGCTTCGCACCAGTTCCGGTTCTAATTACTGTCAGCACCCTTTGCGCAAGTGGGAAGTTCTGTGGGACCTCTACGTCGAGGTCCGCATATTGACTTATAGACAGCAGATATTTTAGTTCTTTTATGCGATTACCGTAATCGCGGGCTCTCTCGGCCTGAGCCGGTGAAACGCGACAAACATCCTCCCCTGTGTTAAATATAAGTTTTTGTGATTTATTTTTCCTTTCTTTCTTCTCCTGAGCAGGGCTTCTCTGCCGTTTTGTAGCGGGAGGAGGCATTTCTGCTTTAGTAGAGGGGGAAGGACAGGGAGTTTTCCGAGGTGTGTTGGAGGATCTCGGTTTAACAGGAGAAGCCGTAGGGGTTTGAAGGGCAGGATAGTAGGACCTATGATTGTAGGGGCTATGGTATCTACTGAGAGGACGAGAGTTGGACCGGGTTGACGGAGGGGAAGGTTTCTTCATGGGAGAGAGTGCGGACTGGGCAGAGGACGTGGATGGAATAGGCTCTGTGTTTTGGGACTGCTTTTGACGACCTAATTTTTTTTTGAGTTCTTTTATTTTTTCAGTTTTTTCAAAAGCTGGGTCATACTTTTTTTGTTTTTCTTTGAAAGATAGCTGAGAGGCCGAGGCATCGCCCTTAGCGTTGCAAGATGGAGTAGGGCTGTCCGTGTCTTTCGCCCTTGGGGTTTCAGGGGACTGAGGACCCGCTGTCCGGTGCTTCCCTCTGGCCTTACCAGCTACCAGCCATTCCCCTCCCCCTTCTCCACAACTGCACAAGCAGCGGGCGAAGGCTCTTTGGGGAAAGTGGTTTTCGATGTTTCTCCAACCGGCGGATTAACCGACCCGGTCCCAGCAGCTGGTACGCCCACTACAGGCGAGGCGGAAGGTAAAGACTCGGTCAGAGGGGGATTTTGGTCTACTGGTGCTTGACTGCCAGGGGCCTTCCTCCCTGGGCAGGAAGAGGAGAGGTGACCAATCTCGCCACACTTCCAGCATACCGGTTTTCGGCCAGTTACTATGACCGGTAACTTCAAGCTACCAACATCCAGACAGTTGGGGATGGAGCGGAAGGCTTTCTCGTCCAACATAATATCAAAGCTCCACCCCCCCGTTCAGGCTATCACAGGAGGCGCCCAGAATTTCGCCATACTGGGACAAAAATGCAGCAATGTGTTCCCCGATAACCTGAGGAGGGACCTCATATACTGCCACACTGGTCCGTCTTCGGCCTTCGTACTCTGTTCGTACTATGAGATCTTTCGTTATAAGATCACGGCTAGACATGGCAACGCAATCTTCAGGCGTGGGTAGCAGTACGTCCCACATGAAGAATTTTGCTCCCTTAACTATTCTGAGGGGCTTAAACCCCAAGGACTCTAGTGTTTTCAACACAGTGTTTTTCGTCGAACGAAAAATTTTGCGCGTACGCTTGTCGACGACGAAAACTGACAATTCTTTTTTCAATTTTCTTTAGTTCTATGGGGTCTTCTAAGAGTCCACCTTCTACGACAAGGTGGGCGTAACTCTTAGCACGCTCCAAGAACTCCGCTAAATTGATAATGCATTTTGGTTGGGACGACCAACAAGAGGGCGATTCACCGGCCTCTGAATTTTTCATTTCTTTGTTTTGGACATTACTGGCCTCCATATCGTTGTCATTTTGGCTATTATTGGCCTCCATACTTTCAGTATTCTGGCCATTATTAGCCTCCATAGATTCTGTACTTTTGCCTTTATTGGCTTCCATTAGATTTTGGCCATTTTCGGCTTCCAAAGCTTTTGGATTGTGACCCTTTTGGGCTTCCGTGGCTTTTTTATTTGGACTATTTGTATCTAATACATTTTTTTGACTATTATTAGGACTAGGCCTATTTTGTTCTTCCAAAGTGTCCTCTAAAAGTGGGTACTCCAATGGATCGTCTTTGTCAGGCGGTTTTTTATCAATAGAAAATAAATGTCTTTTAACAGACTTTTTAATGTCTATTACAGGTTTTTTCTTTTTTATTAAAAAAGAAGTGGCTGTATTTTTCTTTTTATCCATTTTTTAAAGAAAATCATACGACGGGAAGGGAAGGGAAAGGAAGGGGAGGGATGGAAAGAAAACAAAGATCGCCTATAGGCGTGGGGGGAGGGTAGATCTAAGTGAAACTTGCCTATTAGCGAAAAAAATAACAATAATAAATAAATAAATTACAAAACTCGCCGGAAAGCGAGACGAGCAAAAAAATTAATTACAGAAGTACAGCTAAAGTCACGTACAGAAATTCACAAAAACAAGGATTGCCTAACAGCGAAATGTAAACAATAAAGTTAAACGAAAAAGACAAATATAAATCAAGTAACGGTCACAAAGACTTTTAAAACGGAAAAAGAAAGGTTACAATTGCAAAACAAAAATTAATACAATAATACAGGAAAAAGGAAACGTTTAACGATAACTTTTTTAAAAAAATACGAAACAATAAATTAAAAAATTTACAATATGGCCGCTAGAAAAATCTAGTCCAGAAGACGAACGAAACACAAACAATAAAGACAGACTAACAAATATAAACGGAAATTTTAACACAAAAAAGCTTAAATGAAAAAAAGGACGGACTTAAATGATATTTTTATACAGGAAAAGAAACAATTAATACGTGATAAATGAAGAGAAATTTAAAAGGTAAGACAAAATAAATACGTGGAAACAAACAAGGATTTTAAAGGGGGAGGGTTATAGAAATATAAAACAAAATAAAAACCTAATTTAAAAATAAATGAATATAGTGAAAAGAGGGGTGATAAAAGAAAAAATGGAAAAAAAAAACGAACTTTTTTTTTTCAATGTCAGTACGAAAGAAAAAACAGAAAAAAACAACTTAACGTAACAAAAACAGTTCACACAAAAAAAGGTCGTTGACGTAAACAGATAATCCCACGAGCTGAAAAATAACGGTCGTAAACGGTCAGAAAAAACCGAGACAGAGAAACAATCTCGGGATTCCTTCCCCTCTCTTCCCGGTACCAACCATATTTATATGGTCGGTACTCCACTATGCAAATTAGGTGGATCCTACCACAACAGAAACAAAGAAAAGAGTACTGAACTGTTACGTGATATCTATTCTACTATGTGGCAGTGAATTCTCGACTATCTTCTCAAAGATGAAGAAAAGACTTAAAGCAACAAAAATGAGAAGGATGATGAGGATACTATGGACCGAACGATGTGAACAAGACGAAGTTTTAGAGAAAATGGAAACAAAAAGGAAACATATATTTAACATCAGGAAGAGACAGGGCACATATTGAGGAAAGAGGACATGGAAAAGCTGTAACTCACATGGCAGATTGAAAGCCAAGAGAAACAGAGGAAAACAGTGCATAACGTACTTAGCGTGCATGAGTAAATAGATGAAGCAGAAATAACAAAAAGACAAATTTTATTAAGCGTTACGAAAGACAGGAAATTGTGGAGAGCCATGATCGCCAACACCCTGAAGAGACACGGCACATAAAGAAGAATCAGTGATCAGTTAATCGGTGTGTGAAGTTGACTTAACGGATAATAATCTAAATGCATGCATCATATCACCCATAGAGTTGTTGGGGCAGCCGCAAGATGAGTATTAAGAATATGGCCTGGCGGAACCCATCCCTCAATCAATCTGGTTTTGAATTTAAGTTAAAGAAAAGAGCTTCGACTGGAATTTGCTCTCGGCACATTGATTCCATTATACCAATTCCCCCAACTGTGCCACTATGAACGAGACACTGTTTTTTAGCTGGCGGACGGACTTTTTGAAGTTGGGTCTTCTAACCAGTACCCACTTGACCAAAGGAGAACGGAAGAATGAATGATTGGATGAGGTCTTTTGAGATCAAGCGACAGCAAGCCACATATTGATGATTTCCAGTTGTTTGTCCATTTTAAGAGTTGAGATCGATGGAGTTAGTTCTGGTCTGCATTTGGCGCGAGGGGATGGACAGGCTGTCCCTCGGATGATTCCGATACCACCAGTTCATATTGCGAGCCACATGTCATGATGTGTAAATGGGAAAAGAATTGATAGGAGGGAAGAGCTGACCTGTTAAGCTGACATGGCAGAAGTTGTCCCAAGTTGCGAGCCAGATGTCATGATGTGTAAATGGGAAAAGAATTGATAGGAGAGAAGAGCTGACCTGTTAAGCTGACATGGCAGAAGTTGTCCCAAGTGCCACGTACCTACACACCCAGATCGAGCAAGCGATGCCCTGAATAAAACCCCTAGATATTTTGGAAACAGGGTCTGAATTCTAATTTCTCGACATGGCATTTGTTTTCAATTTTTATGTTTTTGTGAACGTGCAGTGGGTCTTTCCCAGTTTTTGTGTACACCGACGAGAAACGAGAATAGAGACGCAACGTTGCCAATGGCTGGTCGTTGCATGCTTACACAACAGCAAATTCAGCAGCACGGTAATTAGAATCGATGAACACAGTTCAAGTTCTGCTTGATGTAGTTTGTTTTCAGTTCGTACTATTGGCATCGGGAGGGGCAAGAATCCATCTCTCCCAATACGAGGCCAGGAATCATATAACATGTTTCATGTTATTTAGTAAGGCGAGTAACCCCAACGCTGTCTCCAGAAATGAACACATCATCGTGTTTTCAGTGATTTCCTAGATTACAAAATAATTTGATCTGGTTTTGATCTGTTTGTATTTGATTTGTTTCAATATTTTCTGAATGTGTAGGCCAACCTATTCCAGTAAATTACTGACCTTCCTACTTTTGCAAAACTTTTCATCAACTCGACACACAGCCAGTTCGGTCAAAAGCAACATGCTATTGCCTATCAGCCGAATTGAAATATATATTACGTCTAAATAACAAACACACTTACATGTTGAGTTGGCATTAATCTCAAGAATCAGCTGCCACTTTTGTCTTAGATTCCTGTAGGGTTACGCCTGCTTACCTAACCTTCCAAGCAGTCGAGTGCAGTGGGAGAAGAATCACTCTTGGAATGTTTCGAAGAATAGTTCGTTAGAGTTTGTCTTTTACATTCTGGTTACCGATTCTTTTAATAATTAAGTTGCTAACGATTAAATAAAAAACATAAATTAAACTTTAAATATTGTGATTTCCGCTAAATTGGTTGTATTTTGTGGAGTTGAAACAGAACAGATTTTTATCAAACTCTCAATGCTTTCAGTAAGTGGATTATATATGTTTGTATAGATGTAGTAGCTTAATGTTGAGGTATTTTACAAAAGATTAAAATTGGTATGCTTGGGATTTGGCCATTGCGAATATAAAAGGTCTAAACCACAACTAATTTAAAGATATCTATCTATCTATCTATCTATCTATCTATCTATCTATCTATCTATCTATCTATAGCGTCCTGGGTATGACGATAAACTACATCCGCGTCCTGGCTATGACGACAAACTACATCCGCGCCCTGGGTATGACGATAAACTACATCCGCGTCCTGGGTATGACGATAAACTACGTCCAACCAAAAGGCCGTCGATCCGATCAATCGGCTGGCCATGTCATGCCCCATCACATCTAACCCATCCCAAAACAACTACAACTTACAATTAACTTTCCCTCCCAAACCCTACACTAAATATACTAACACCTTACCCCTAAAATGTGATGGGAAACAATGATGTTACCAGCTATACGTTTTTGAAACGATGATGTTGCCAGCTATACGCTTTTGAAACAATGATGTTGCCAGGGATACATCTTTTTGAAACAATGATGTTGCCAGGGATACATTTTTTAGATAAAATGATGTTGCCAGGGATACATTTTTTTGAAACAATGATGTTGCCAGGGATACATTTTTTTGAAACAGTTGCCGGCTATACGTTTTTGAAACAATGATGTTGCCAACTATACGTTTTTGATATATCTAGTAAATACTGGATCTGGCATTAAATAACCCATAGTGGTTGATATGCCATAAAACCCCAAACAAACAAACAAATGTATATATATATATATTTTAAAAGATTTTTCCAAACAGTCTTGAATACTTTCACCGTCAAAAAAAGAGTAAGAAGAGGATGTAAAATGGTATAGTGATTTGCAGAAGTAAAAGGTTTAAACCACAACCAATGTAAAGATATCTATCTATCTATCTATCTATATATATATATATATATATATATATATATATATATATATATATATATATATATATAAACAAAACATTTGTACTACAGAATTTCAATCTGTTTTTGAAAATGAAGGAAAGCATTCTTTTAAAAGGAATCTTTTCGTTTAACATTTCTTCAGAAGGTTTCGTTGGGACGACAATAATCAGAACGGTGACACTGAAAATGGTAGAGACGGGGAGGAGGTGGGGAGTAAATAAGGAGCAAACCAACTTGCAGTTGGAGACCCGGATTGGGCAACATGTGCCTGGGTGGAGCTAGTAACAGTAAGCGATTGACTCAGCTTGAACGAAAAAGGTCTCTTTAAAAGAATGCGTTCCGTCATTGTCAAACCCCCTCTCTCTCTCTCTCTCTCTCTCTCTCTCTCTCTCTCTATATATATATATATATATATATATATATATATATATATATATATATATATACTAGATAGCATTCCTAAATTAATGTAGTCGGGGCACCAAGGAAAAAAGCTCGTCAGAGCAGTTGTCATGAAAATATTTATAGAAAAGGCAGAGGGAGGTCACCCAATGTCGCTAAGAAAGTGACTGGAGTCGAGACGCCAAGTCGGGATCGATTACATTAGAGATCCTTCTTTGGATTTTGTCAAGAACTCTGAGATGAATAACAGGAGCACCGGACCAGGCATCGTAGCAGTATTCAACGAATGGTAGATTAGTAAATGTGCAATATGAACTCTTTTCTGCCATGACACAGTGACGCAACTTTCCCTGCAGTAGATGCAGCTACTGATTTAATGTAGTCGCTCCACTTCAAATCAGTTAAAAACGTGAGGCCAAGAAGGCGCAGTGTATTGCTCTCCAGGAGTCTAGCGTCAGCCATGTTGATGGCAGGCAGAAGAAAAGTTTCTCTTTGGTGGTTAAATGAGAGCAATTTTGTTTTGGAGGCATTAAAATTTACAAGCCATTTCCTGCCCCAGTTAACCACTGATTGCAGGTCCTTTTCAAGAGCAGCAACCAGGTTTACTTTGTCAGCTCTGACGGATTTGCTATTGGGGCAGGAGTAAATGGCAAATGGTGTCATCAGCATCAATACCTACTTGGGAACTTATAACATCAGCGTAGGACCCAGGATAGAGCCTTGGGGAAACCCGCATTCATGTGAAAGGATCTGAAAACGAGCCCGTTCAAAACGACCTTAATGTCACGATTTGATAGGAACAATTGAATTAAATCAAACATTCTTTTTGTGATACCGTAGCTCTGGAGCTTGCGTAGGAGACCAGCGTGCCAAACCCCGTCAAACGCCTTCGAGATTTTCTAAACTCGAGCTTCGCCGTTATTATCAAGAGTTTGATATACATATACAGTAAACGCCGTAAGCATATCAGCGGTATATCTGGCGAAACGGAAGCCATATTGTTTGTCTGAGAGGAGGTCAGGAGAAGTAAAATACTTAACCCCTTCAGCATTGATTACTGCCTCGAATACTTTATCGAGACTAATAGGGCGATGACCTGAGTGGTCAGAGGTTTCTTCAGAGATCGTAAAAACACGAACTGCAGAGGAGGATTTCCAACAAACTAGAAAACAAGAAGCAACGAGGCAACTGTCGTAGAGTTTGGGTAACTTATTTCATTAGGATGACGGCTGAATTTCATCACCTACGCTTGCCTTGTGGGAGTCTAGTTTGGAAATGATGTCTGAACCAGTAACGGGATTATGCGCATATCCCTTAGTAGAGCCTCCGTTCTGGGAAGCAAATTAGGTGTGGGTACTCCAGATGAGTCGAGTGTGGTGTTGGAAGAGAACTTCCGAGTAAAGCATTTCAGCCTTATCTGCTGTAAATGTCAGGACATCAAATTAATTGAATAAAGGAGAGATTGAGGATTTGCTGTTGTTCTGCATACTCTTGCAGAGCTGCCAATTGTCTCTAGAACCGAACTTGTGAGGGTCTATACGATGTTTCATTCTATCAGCAAACAGTAACTTTGCTTCTTTGAGGGCACGCTTATTACGAGCAGAGACAAAGTGATGATTAAAGACTTGATTCTAAGAGACACCACGAAGGAAGTCACAGAACGAGTCCCAATTAACTCGTTGATAACAAAAAGATATTCTGTTGGTTCTTGGCTGGTGGGGGAGCGGAAAGAGAAGTTTACAGAGTTGTCAAGAGGGCAGAGTTGCAAAATGTGTAACAATGCGATGCAAAAATGAAAGATTGGCATTCCTGGACAAAATATTGCTGCAGATGGTGGAACGTTGTGTTCGATTCTCAAGCTCATGAGGAGCACAAAACTCTATTTACAGGTTTCCCCAATTAAACTCTGAAATGCACTATAAAGATTAAATGAAAAATTTTATTTTGGAGGCGTTAAAATATACAAGCCATTCCTTGCCCCAGTTAACCACTGATTGGAGGTCCTTTTCCAGAGCAGTTGCAAGGTTTACTTTGTCGAACATGTCGGACGTGCTGCTAAGACAGGAGTAAATAGTTGTGTCATCTGCATAAATCCCTCATTACGAGCAGTGACAAAGAGACGTCTGTTACAATCGGACCTGCCGCTGTGGTATAGCTGATAGAAGTGATTCCTGTGAGTTGAACAGGCAAGAGAGAACCAAGGAGAAGATTATGGTCCCACATGTTATTTCTGTGCTTGCTCGAACGCTTCGATTCCGGCTTTCTTTCACGAGTTTGTTCATATCTATCTACCTATATCAGTTCATATCGTTCTGTCTATCTATTTGACACGAGATCAGATTTAAGTAAATATAAAAGTATCTCTCTCTCTCTCTATATATATATATCTCTATATATATATATATATATATATATATATGTGTGTGTGTGTATATATATGTAATATATATGTATATTCCATAGAAAATCTCAAAATATTTAAAAAGTGTCATTGTACACATATTTAACTTTAAAAAAGAGAAACAGGTTATTCAATGAAATCATCCCAAAGACACATCGACGGTCTGAATTCAGTTCCGGATGCAACTGCATGCCAAGATAAGAGATGATTCTCGTTCATGTTAGCCATCACAATGATCGCCTTCAACGAGCCGTTAGCATTGCTGAATTGCTGCCTTTTCTTGTAGTGTCTGCGCTGAATTGCCGGTGTTCAATGTGGTATCTTCGCGGAAGGCAAGATACCTTTCTATGCATACTGACATTCTTTGGAAAGACCCTTTCACGTGACATCATAGGAGATTATTTCAAACTTACAGTTTTCCAAAGCATACCAGGATGTAGACAAAGAAATCTTTCCTACCACACAGATGCAGCATTGGTTTTTGAAAATGACTGAGACAGTCGACAGTAGTGCTTCAACAGAACATCACAAACATGAACTTCGGACTGTTTGTCCACAATTTTGATCGCAATATACAAAATCTTATTAGAAAATTGGAAAATGCAATAAAAGGTTAAACAGACAGACCCTGTCGTTTTTTTAATCAAATATGTTTGTATATATATATATATATATATATATATATATATATATATATATATATATATTATATATATATATATATATATATATATATATATATATATATATATTAATGCATGTTTCATTAAATAATATAGACAAGTTTTGTCAATTTATCTTAAGTAAATTCCTTTCATATTGTCGAATATATATGAATTTCTAGTTTGTTTCAGTGATAATGCTAAAAAGCTTATTCGACAACATGAAAGGAATTTACTTAAAATAGACAAAACATGTCTATATTATTTAATGAAACATGCATTAATGAAAAAATGCTGCCTAAATACACACACAATATATCTATATCTTTATCTATCTATCTATCTATCTATCTATCTATATATATATATATAATCTTCATCCACTTGACTTTTGTAATCATAGGGGGGATTAGAATGCAGAAGCCATATTGAATCTTCTCCACAATGGTCTATCAAAGGCAGCCATCAGCAATTCTGGTATAGTCATACATACATACATACACACACACACACACACACACACACACACACACACACACACATATATATATATATATATATATATATATATATATATATAAAATAAATATTTTATAATGATTCAGGTACTACCTACCTAGGTTTCACTACAGGTTTTTTCACCCACCGAGTTTAAATAGATTTACATTATATATATATATATATATATATATATATATATATATATATATATATATAATTTTTTTACAGCAAAATATCAAAAATTACCTCGACATAGAATATAGCCTATTTCAAGCAGTTCTGTACGCGGCTATCATCAGCCCTTAGGGGCTGATGATAGCCGCTTTTAACCTAACGGCTTTTCAGCTAGTTATTGATAAATGTTTGCTTCGTTGCTTGGAAATGATCATTGCAAATTGATTTTATGTATAAAATTAAGATAAGCGATACTTATTTTCCGTATCGAAATAACCATAACACACTGTCCATCATTTTACGACATCCAGTACAGGTTACATATTTCTCTGCATTCTTCGTACTAATCTTGAAGTGCCTTGAAATTTTGGTGCGTGTAAGAATTTAATAGGCGTCTGAGTTGAAAATAACAAGTTTGTGTATAAGAGGAAAGACCTCAAGGTAAGTAACTGTAAACAAAAGTTAATAAGATTGTAAGTAAAAGAAAAGAAATTAGCATAACTAACGCCGCAACAGCATTGCCGATAGAAGATATTCGGTACTGGTTATCTGTCAGCCTTTATAACATTAAGAGAATTTCAAACAAGATTTTGAAGGGGAAAATGTTTGATCAAGTTTGTTAAAATATGAACAGTCGAAAGACGTGATTGCCTTCAGCAGATGAACAATGTGAACTACTCATTGCCTAACCTGTAAACATCACAGCGAAAACATTATATATATATATATATATATATATATATATATATATATATATATATATATATATATATATATATATATATATGATTATGTATTACTTGCGGGCAAAAAGTTCCTAGAACTTTCTTTTCTAAAAAATAGAGATTGAATGAAAAAATGCAATAGTATCACTTTTCACATTACTCATATATATATATATATATATATATATATATATATATATATTGGAATCAAATATGGATTATAACACGACAAAATGATGGGATAATGAACAAATAGGAAACGTTTATAAATTTAACATGTTTCGTTTTTATTTAAGCTTCATCAGAAATTTTCGATAATTAATTTCCCCAAAAATTTCAGATAATTAATTTCCTCCAAAATTGTGCTTCATAGCATTTATTAGCTAAACGCCATTTTTAACAGGGCTGAGGTTTCACTAACATTTTTACCCATTTTCACACAATACTTGATGCTAATCCATTGTTATTATCCAATAACAATATAACATGAACACAAAGGGCTCCCCCTACTGCTCAGCAATTAATGACTCATCAGATTTTCATCTGAAGAAAGTCAAAGTTGGAATATATCCGTGACATTATTTAGCTATGGTAATTGGCTAACTAATTAACCATAGAAATTAAAACAGAAAATAGACTTTCTTAAAGCGAAAAAGAGCTATCTCGAAAGACAGACTGATCGATGGAAAAAAAGATTTTAATTCTATTTACGAAAAAAAAGATACTTTTCACAAAAGACAGTAAATCCGTGGAAAAAAAAAAGCCATGCGTGAGGTCTTGTCGAGTTGATTTATGTCTCGCCGAGGGAGATAGAAAGAAAGGCAAATATGAAATTATCGGCCAAACCCAATGCCGGTCATAAAAATTTCGGCTTGAAACGATCGCATATACAGGACAGAGAGAATCAATGTTAATTATCTTTCCAAGATATCATTTATTTTTTTCCTTGGCGACCAGCAAAAGAGAAGCAATGTGGCGGTTATAAAATTTTGGCATTGTCTCGACATAGGTGAGAGGATTGTTATGATTCACCTTATCAACGTGTCGTTTCAGACGCTGAGACGGCGAATAGCGATACGGCGTTGTAAAATTTTGGCATGAGACAGAAACTAGAGTGGAGAATTGAGATTTGGCGAGATAAAAGAATTTAATTTCTCAGCAAACCAAGGATTCCATTATAAAGCTAACTTCACGAAGAGACCAGATGGCAAACTTTGACAGTGCTTGATGGAGACAGTAAGAGTGTTGGTTAAGTGAATTTTGGGTGGCCCAGATAAAAGAGAAGATATAATAAAAATTTAATTGGCAACGTGGAATTCGTAAAACTTTTAGCCGATGGGAAAAAGGAGAATTTTGTAAACAAAAATTCTAGATTATAATTTTAAGGAGGCCAGCTTAGCCACACCCACATGGCCGGGATGCCATTGGTCGAGTGGTATCTTGGTGATAGGCGGAGGTGAATGGATGAGAAAGACGGAGAAATTATTAACACCCACTGAAGGGATTGGTATGAGATATCGATGTGAGAGAGAAAGAGTCTAGGAGGATAGCTCTCTTTCTACCTTCCCTCACGGAGAACGGAGACCCCCGTCCCTGAAATGGAAAATGATTAATTTTTCAAAAATGGGAAGTAATCAATTTTCCTGGCCTGACAACAAAGTGATTTTTTGTTAGAAATCGAGGTTACCGAGACCCCCAGGCCGCGGGTTTTGGTCGGTAACCATATAAAAGAACGTCGATGGGTCGTTCAGCAGTTAGTTGCAGTGAGTTCCCGTTCAGAGTTCCAGATAGGACCAGTTGGAGTGAAGCAGAAAGTCAGATAGAGAGTCAGAAAAGAGAATCGCCTCGTGGAAGCTGACCGCGAGATTCCACGACTTCCGACTTTGCCTATCCTACGAATAGTAAGTTATACTGACGAACGAAGCCAAGCCAGCACATAAGAGCTAAATTAGCTGACTTAAGATACCAAACTTGCTTGAAACATAGAAGTGTCACATTTCGTAGGAAAAAGGCTGGGAGAAAAACACGCTCCTGTATATAACAGAAGGATAAAGTTAATTTGTTATTTCTTAACATACTTGAACTTCTTGGGTTTTTATTTCATTTACTTTTTTTTCTTTACGCTTGTGCGATACCACCTTCAGTCTGGACTCAGCTTACACTACGGCCCGACGCCTGCTTGATCTCGTCTACCTAAGATCAAAGTCACAACGTAGATAGGTTAGACTTGAGATCATGGCAGTTACTCCAGTAACCAGACGTTGCAAGTGAGCTGAGAACGATAGAGCTGGTATTGAACCGGTACAGCTGGTGAAGCCGTTAACATCGATGACCAGATTCGACCCTGGACGGCTGAGTGTCACATATTGGTATCCTGACCAGGAGATTTCGCCGAGTAGCGACGACCACCGAACGACCGGGACACAGGCTGGTGGCAGCGACAAAGTGTCAACCCCAACATGCCAGTAGAAGAAACCTTACAGCTTCGTACCGCGACTGGGAGTTGACCACGGGCCGATGGCTTGGTGTCACATATCCTTTCATTCCTCATTCAATAACAGTATAAAAAGGACACAAATAACTTCCTCTACTGCTCGACAATAAATGACTGATCAGATCTTCGTCTGAAGAATGTTGAAATTGGAATATGTCCGAACGTGTAAATATTTACTTGTCTTATTACCCCAGGGGCACGCTGCATCCATTCTGGAAATTAAATGGGCGTATTTATCTTTTATTACAGATGATTTTTATAAAGCTTAGCTTCGCCCAATATAAGGCAAGATCTGTTGGAATGAAAATTAGCGAAACCAACCACCGGCATTGGTCACTTCCTCCTCTTAACTAGTGACTCTCTATATATAGGTTGTCAACAGTCAATACGCTGGAGGGACTGCCTAATGATATCTATCATGGTTGAAACCACGGTTGCATCCTTATAATTAGCTCTATAAGATTACATTTTTATCGAGTAGTATTTTTTTTATCTCGCTACTAATTTTTGATTTAATTATATATATATATATATATATATATATATATATATATATATATATATATATATAGTGTCATCCACAGACAGATTGTTTCGCTGTTTCACAGCTCTTCAGTGTGGCTAGACAGTCTAATTGCCTGAAGCCGGGATCAAGACAGTCAGATATCCTACCACTAGGCCATCGTCGCACGGCAGAGAAGAAGGGAAATTTTAACGTTTTTTTTCTAGACGAAATACGCCAGCGGCCCGAAGAACTCAATTTGTACTTGGAAATGTAGGATAGATAACGGTTGACCCTAATCTTGAGGAGGTTAAGATTGTGGTGATAGGGAAGCATTCTTTCGGGAGTTTTTCCACAAAGCAGAGGATATTGGGAAGAAGCTTTTCGGACGGAAGTTCCCTGTCACTATTGGACTACGAAGTAAATGTGGATGATTTACCCCTGTGTGCAGATCTTAGTTGTAATGTGATGGAACTAGGGAATATAGCTCGCAGAACATTTTTCACGGAAATATAGTAGCGATACTCTTGCTACGATGTGTCTGTGGGAAAGGGGTTGTAGACACTTTTGAACTCCTATATATATATATATATATATATATATATATATATATATATATATATATATATATATATACTCGAGTCTCTCGTCGATTACTACGTGAGGCAAATCAGTTCCTAGAAACCGAAAGCCCCATACCAGCACATGAGATTTGATTATAGTGTTGAAAGTTTTGTGCAGAACCATCCACACTTTTTGAAGGGCCGAATACAGAGACCTGGTCCTCAAACAACTCTCCGCGGGTTTTGAATTCAGAGTTGTTCTTCTCCTAGACCAGTTTGTCCTGCTATTTACCCATAGCTAACGAGAGAAGAAGAGGATTAATACCTTTCCCCAGGGTATTATCGTAAGTGAATGTCATGGATTCGACTGGAATTCGAACAGGGCTCTCCGATTCCTCAATCCAACCCACTATCCATTACTCCACCGTGCCTCTCTCTCTCTCTCTCTCTCTCTCTCTCTATATATATATATATATATATATATATATGACAATAATATTGGCTCCTGAAAATTAATTTCGGTTGAGCTCTGTGGGAAGGAAGCGTGGGTTTGTAAACAGTGACTATTAAAGCTAATATAGAATGACTCTTCGGCAGAATTGAGTCCTGTCAGTCACTGTGTGTTTATCTAAATCTAAAAATAAACACGCTAAAATTCACCTTCATCTCTGCCGTGCGCCGACGGCTTAGTGGTAGAATTTCCGACTGGCGCCAATTCAGTCGGGTTTCGATCCTAGCTAGAGGCAACCGGACGTCTAGCCACACTGAAGAGCTGTGATACAGCGAAACAGTCTGTCTGTGGATGACAATAATATATATATATATATATATATATATATATATGTATGTCAGTTTTATGCCACAAGCAATCTTCACACCACGTGTCCTGGTATATTGGATATTATGTAAATATATTGGTAAATGTACTGGGCAATATTTAAATAGATTGAGCAACAAAAGTTCCAAGGTTTCTTGAAGAAGTGACATATACTAAGCTTACTTCAGGGTGACTAACAAAAATCCTGCTTTGAAAATCAGCATTCAAAATACTGCTCTTTCTTTCCCTGCTTTTGAACATTTCTGGCATCGACAGGAAAAATGCAACTATTTCAGCCGGGAGACAAGCTCCAGTACCAACGAGAATTATGCTAAGCGACGGTTCTATAGACATAACAGCATTTCAGAATGATTTCTGACATTTTGGAGATAGGCGTAGTCCCCTATTTCCAAACTTGGAGCAGCATCTCCCAATTAGGGAAGTACTTCGGTTTAATTAGGCAAGGCTGTCCAAGGTGATCGAGTGCAGGTCGCTGTAGTCGCCTAGCAACAAAAAGTTCAAGTCAGTCCTAGTGGCTTTTCCTATTCTTAATGCTGTTCGCCTCTATTAATTTAAGCGACGTTTCCGTTTACCGATAAAGAAGATTGTAGGCTCCCTGCGGGAATATCAGTTCCAGGGGTAGAGGAAATGATAAAACGGGAAGCGATTGGTTAAAAAAAAAAAAAAATGACAGAAACTCCTTTGAGTTGGCGCAAAACTGGGAATACTGAGAAATGTTTGTTGAAGCTATTGTTGTTGCTGTTGGTGGTGGTGGTGGCATTGTTAAGTTTTATTTTCCTAATTTATTACAGTAGCGGAGTTTTCCACTGTCATAATAAAAGATTTAGATATATTTTACTTGAAGCTTTTAGAAAATGTATCGTATTATGCATTGAGTCAGGAGGACTGATTCTTTGCTTTATCTAGCACAAGTTATCTGCCCATAGTAACATTATAACCTCTCAACAGAGACGATATAATGTTACTATCATTCATTGATTTTTCGGGTCAGTGTTTTCCTAATGTTAGTTTTATGTTTCTGCCGCTGCACAGTCTACCTTTCTTTTCTGTGCAATTTTCTGTTACTATCATGCATTGATTCTTTCGGACCAATTCCCTCATCATTATTTCTTTAATAGAATGTTTCTGCCGCTGTAGAGTCTTCACTTCTTTTCTGCGTAAATTTCTGAAATGTTCTGTTAGTATTATACATAGGTTGTTACGGACTAATTTCCTCAACTTTATTTCTTTATATATAACGTTTTTGTGGCTGTACAGTCCTGGCTTCTTTACGGTGTAAATTTCTGAAACGAGGTGTAGTTACTATTATGATTGAATCTTCTTGAATTCTAAGAGGTCAGACGTCGTAATATCGACCGAATTACTCTGGGGTGGTTCGTAGAGAGAGGTTGAGATAGATAGTGATAGATGTAAATATATATATATATATATATATATATATATATATATATATATATATATATATATATATATATATATATATATATATATATTTGTGTATTTAGGCAGCAATCTTTCTTTCATGCACATTTCATTAAAAACGACTGACAAGTTGGTTTTATTTAGCATTTTTTATACAATTTCTCATGCGATCTAATAATGTTTTTCTTTTCGGATGATGAATTATATAAAAACTGTCCGAATGTATAGCCGAAAGCGCTCGGATAAAAAGAACATTCGGACAGTTTTTATATAATTTATCATCCGAAAAGAAAAACATTATTAGATCGCATGAAAAATTGTATAAAAAACTAAATAAAAGCACATTGTCAGTCGTTTTTAATGAAATGTGCATATATATATATATATATATATATATATATATATATATATATATATATATATATATATATATATATAGAGAGAGAGAGAGAGAGAGAGAGAGGGAGGCAGGCAGACAGAGGACAGACCAATCAGTGGCTTTAACGATATCATGGATTCGTTAAAGAACACCCTCAATCTAGGAACGCAGATACTTTTGAGGCCGCACCGAGCGGTTTTATTGAATAAGCATTTTTTTCCCTGAATCTCTAAATAGAATATGAACACAAATTATTTTGGTGATTATTTCCTGGTGTTGAATAAGTCGTTTGATGTTTCGTGAAAACTGTCAAAAGTAACTTGCCGTAATTGTGTATTACGTTTCGTGTACTTTCGACCTTCGTTAGTCGTTTTCAAAGAAAAGCGTAGAAAGTTGTGGGATAGCTAGCGTAGCGTTATTAGCGGTCTGAAATATAAGCCGCTAGTAAAAGCATACATCCCCTTCCTCCTCGTCAGCTATAGATAAAATGGTAGAACAAACAGGCCTCTATAGACTTTGCAGGGCAACAGGTCTAGGAGAATTTGAATAAAAAGTTTGGAAAAACAACGGGAAATCATTTCTCTGAACTTTCACAAGAACAATCATATATATATATATATATATATATATATATATATATATATATATATATGGATAGATAGATAAATACACAAAACACATATATACACAAATATGTATGTATATAAACATACGCATACACACATATATATACATACACACAGATATATATATATTTATGTGTGTGTACGTATGTGAGTGTGAATGCGCGTGTGTGCAAAAGTTGCCAGTGAGCAATTATATATATATATATATATATATATATATATATATATAAGATATATATATAATATATATATATATTACACATCTGTATATATATATATATATATATATATATATATATATATATATATATATATATATACACACACATATATTTATGTGTGTATGCGTGTGTACAAAAGTTGCCAGTGCACAATTATATATATATATATATATATATATATGTATATATATATAGCACACATAAATACACAAACACACACAAACATATATATATATGCGAACATACGCATATACATATATATACATACACACATTTATATATATATGCATACATAGACACTCGCATATACATACACATATACACACACACACACACACACACATATATATATATATATATATATAATTATTTATTTGAATATTACAACATAAATATGTTATAAAATCACGACAAAAGTAGCCATTTTGTTTCAACACTTCTTGTGTCTTGTCAAGTCTTGACAAGACACAAGAAGTGTTGAAACAAAATGGCTACTTTTGTCGTGATTTTATAACATATTTATGTTGTAATATTCAAATAAATAATTATATCTGCTCTACTCTGTATTGAGCACTCTTTAAAGAATATTGATTGTTGGTTATTGGATTTCATTCCGTATATACCAATCCTAAACTTGGGTATATATATATATATATATACATGCCCACACTCACCCAAATATCTATCTATCTATCTATCTATCTATATATATATATATATATATATATATATATATATATATATATATATATATATATATAAAATGTGTTAAAAACGACTGAAATGGTACTGCGGTTACTTTCATTGTTCGCTGCCGGGTCATACACAATTATTAAAATACATGACCAGGCAATCAACAAGGAAAGTAACAGCAGTATCTTGTCACTCATTTTAAATTGAATTTGTATAAAAGAGGGATTACTGCCCAGATATACAATTATCTATCTATCTATCTATATATATAAATGCTACAGACCTTCAGGATATTGGCAATCATGACTCTCCACTGAATAAACAGAAAGTAAACTCGTTTTCTATGGAAAATTTCGCATGCGCATAATATATCAGGAGATATGTTGAGGATTTCGGACTGAATCGTGTCAATTGGTAACGCTTTACCCGCATGTCTTTCTTTCTTGAACTGTAAATATGTGCGCGTGTTTTTCCTTTGTTCTCTGTATAACCTGTCGTCAGTAACTTGGCGTGTTTGAACATCAGACATCTTTTTCTTAGGATGTTCATGATTAGTGAAGTAGATTTCTGAATGCCTAAGTCAAGTAATTATGAAGAGTTTCTTGATTTTAGTCGTAAGATTTGTGTGAATGGGTACTTCGAAGTGGTGTCATAGTAAGCTTGCTTCTTTAGATCAATTACAACTGAGTAGTGAGTTCGATCCTTACTGGGTGCCCCATATATTCGGCTTTGTGTCATATCTGCGTTACGCTTAGAAAATAACCATAAGATTTGTGTGAATAACAATCAGTTTTATTTGTTTACTGAAAATAAAATGAAATTTCGTTTTGCTTGTTTGAATTATTGGAACTTCCAAATTCATTTTTCA
>OZ038488.1:81309959-81344959 GCA_964036315.1 Acanthosepion esculentum
AGATAACATGGAGACAAACATTACTTGGAGTTACAAAGGATAGAAAATTGTGGAGAGCCATGATCGAACATATACTGAAAAGACATAGCACATAAGGGGAGAAAATTCAACGGTGTTACCTGCGCTCGCTATATCTCTTGTAGTTTCTGTGGAAATAAGAGGCGTTACTTTCGGAGCGTCCATCATGGACGCACTTGCGCGCGCATACACAGGATGTTCGCTATGAAAGAATACCGGAAGCCTAAATTGCTTTTTGAGATAATGGACATAATTTGTAATTATACGCTGCTCAAGTCAAACCAGCACAATAATCAAATAAAGTCTTTTTGCCCACTTTTCTTTACCGTTGCTTTAACTGGTAGTTATTTTGAGTCGTTTTTTAACAAAATTTCTTTATAGGAATATTGGTTTGATACTAGCCACATGGCTACAGTAAAAATTATCTGTTATCTGTTTTCGGCTTGTGGCAACATTCTGTCGTAAAAGAAAGGACGCCACAGTAGGTTAATTTATCAGTAGAGGTAGATACTGATTTAGTGCCAACTCTCGTGTGTCTGTGTCTGTGTCTGTGTCTGTGTCTGTGTGTGTACGCGGTTAGTAGTTTAAGGATTATTCTGGTTTTCTTTAAACGGGATACTTTTATATTTACTGATGATTTATTTGTATTTATTCAACACATACGAGCGTTAGTTTATATCGACTGAAAATATATCTAATGAAACTTCTTGGCATGGTTAATACATGAGAATAAAGCAAACGTACTGAAAGGAAATATAGGTGTGCTTGTGTTAAAGAAGATACGTACTCAGTCTACGTATTGTTGACTTTATATCAGCTTATTAATAGATATGAACGACCAGGACAACTATTTTATTTAACATCAAGCTGTTATTATATATTGGCGGCTACAATCTTAACAACATAAGATATGCAGATGAAACAGTGTTGATAGCAGACACAGAAAAGAAACTAGAAGAACTCCTATGGGTAGCAGTGAAGGAAAGCGTAGAAAAAGGACTAATCATCAATTGCAATAAGACAGAATGTACGGTTGTTAGCAAAAGGAATAGACCAACATACAAATTGCAAAAATCAAACATGTACAATAATTTCAATATCTAGGAAGTGTTTCAACAGAGAACGGAACGTGCGATACTGAAAGTTGAATGTGTATTAGGATAGCGGAAGCTAAGCAAAGTATTAAGAAACAGGAAAATTTCGTTAGAAACAAAGAAAAGAGTACTTAGCAGTTACATAATATAAGTCCTTCTATATGGCAATGAATGCTAGACGACCTTTTCACAGATGAAGAAGAGGCATGAAGAAACAGGAATGTAGTTCTACAGAAGGATGCTGAGAATACCATGGACCGAACATGTGAGAAACGACAAATTTTTGGAGAAAGTGCAAACATAAAGGTCGATTATACGTATACAGCAGGAAGAGACAGCTGGAATTTCTAGAGCACATAATGAGGAAAGAGGGCTTGGGAAATTTGATACTCACATGACAGATTGTAGGCAAGAGAAACAGAGGCAAACAACGAATAGCTTAATTAGCAACCTTGAGTCAGTGGATACTGGAACAAATTTAGGAGAGATAATAAAAAAATATTAAGGACAGGAAATTGTGGAGATTCATGATCGTCAACGTCCTGACATAGAAGAAGATTATGGACTCCAGGAATAGCCACATTGACGAGGAAGTATTTTTTATTTTGTTTTTCAACAAGGTGATTTCTGGTTTGGTTGTCTCAATTGTTATTATTATTATTATTGTTTCCGAATTTCTTTCATCTGGCTATATTTGTAAGAATTATTGCGAGGACTAACTTTCTTTCTCACTATCTCTCTCTCTCTCTCTCATATATATATATATATATATATATATATATATATATATATATATATATATATATATATATATATAAAAGGTTAATGGTCAGAGTTGAAACAGACCAGCAAACAGCAGTATTAAAAAGTGCTCAATACACGTGTGAAAAAAAGAACAACAAAAAAAAAAAAAAAAAATACAACAAAAACATGTAAAGCTTTAAACTCCCCCCAAACAGCGTTCATTAGTTTTTTAAAGTTTTTCTTTTTAAATAAAACGTTAGGAGGTCAATTAAAAATCGCATGAGGATACTATAAGGTTGAAACCAAGGTAGCAGATTCAACTGATCTCCTAATATTTAAAGCATATATATATATATATATATATATATATATATATATATATATATAGCATGACTCTTCGGCAGAATTGAGTCACTGTCAGTCACTGTGTGTTTATCTAAATCTAAAAATAAACACGCTAAAATTCACCTTCATGCCTGCCGTGCGCCGATGGCTTAGTGGTAGAAGTTCCGACTGATGCCACTTCAGTCGGGTTTCGATCCTAGTTAGAGACAACCGGACGTCTAGCCACACTGATGAGCTGCGAAACAGTCTGTCTGTGGATGACATATATATATATTTTTTTTTTTTTTTATATATATATATATATATATATATATATATATATATATATATATATATATATATATATATATATATATATATATATATATATATATATATATATATATATATATATATATATATATATATAGGCAGCAGATATCCATTCAGACATGTTTCATTGAACAATATAGACATATTATATCTATTTATTTTTATAGTGATCTTTTCCACCACAAAAATAATATGCAAACCTTCATCTTCTCGATGCCTTCTATATCAAAAGGAACCAAGCAATACTAAACAAAATTTATTACGAGTGTAGCAGCAAAGTGTTGAAGTTAATATAACAAACATTTAATGACATTTTGGATGCTACTAATTTCCGGTCAGTTCCATTATATTGTAAACGCTTGTTTTGCAAAAATAAAAAAAAATTATTCCATAGCTGCAACGGATCAATTTAAAATAATAATAACAGAGCGTGTTCACGCGTGTTTTTTTTAATGACCATCTCAACGAAATGTGAATTTTATCATAATTACAATAAGTTTGTCTATGAGTATGGTCTTGGAGGAGGTCGAAAGTACTTGGGTAGGAAAAACTATGGCGCCTTTCTTGATGAATTTCATCTTAACATCAAGAACTGGAAAGGATCAGTATAAAAATAGACATAATATGTCTATATTATTTACTGAAACATGCTTGAAATATATATATATATATATATATATATATATATATATATATATATATATATATATATATATATGTTGTTGTGGATTCCGGAATGAAATCCGGTATCAAATAATAACAAACGCCAAGAATGAATATAGGAAATAAATGCATAAATGCATTAACGTAATAATACAAACTGGTAATACAGGTTAGTAGTTCCAGGAATGCGGGTTCGTAGCAAAATATATATACAGTTTTTGATATCGACGTATCGCTGTATGACTTCTTACTAAGTGCTCGTTACTGTGACTCTTGCCGCTACGTTAATCTACTCGACCGACTCTACGTTCTACTACTACTATTACTTGACTACCGACTTGACTCAACGTACTACCGGGTATTCACTGGCAGTAGTATATGTATACCTTGGGTGAGTCCATTTGTGTAAAAAGGGGAGACCATTAATAATATATATATATATATATATATATATATATATATATATATATATATATATATATATATATTATACACTGGAGAAGTGATGCTGAAAAATTCTCGGCCAGACACCAAAAAGGGCTTCCAAAAGAAATGCATGATGTCTGGTAGATATTATCTTGTGAACGTTTATTGCCCCATCGTGTATAATATTCATGGCCCGACCTACTCCCCAAAATTTGACTCAACGACGAAGGTTTTTGGAAGGGATTTTTGGTCGGTCCGAGAACCTTTCGTCAATTACTTGTATGTATTTGTGTATTGTTTAAGGAAGACTAATTGAAATCACGCACCCGCCCCACATATGTATATCAAGATTAGTCTGGTACAAACCAGCAAAAATATTGTAACCAGTGCGGACTGAACTCTGTATCCTAGCAAGTGGTTTATGTGACTAGTTTGCTGACCCTCGCTCTCAAATTGGCGTGCTGCTTATCTTTGTAGAGAAGCCGATCTACACCAAAGAGAAAAATTAATGCTCCCCGCTGACTGCTTTATATTCAACTGACCATTTATCATTCAACCTTGTTCTACCTGAGCAGCTGCAGTTGTTGGTCAGAGTCGCCAGATGTCTCTTTATTTTCCAGACGACAAAGGCATTGGGTACCGATAAATTTATTAGGCGGAACATTTATTAGATCGATTCATTGTTCGGACATTTTGATGGTTAGAATGGAATTATGCAATGTGTTCGACATTATATTAATATGTCGTATGTCTTTTGAACATTTTGCTGTCACACAGGGCAACATTAAAAGTGGCACACCGGCATTTATGAAACGCGGAGAGTGATTTTATCAGTACAGAAGGTAATATCGATCAGTAATTAATTGAAGTGCGAGCAGGGAACAAAGACTATTGAAAACAAATCCGGCTTTTGACATGGAAGAAAGTCACTTGTAATTTGTCTTCGACAAAGAACTAAAAGCATTTTCGTTCAAACGTGAAAAGTATGGCGTTATGTTTTCCCAGATTAAACCTTACCAAAGAATAAATAAAACGTTCTCAATATAGAGAGAATTGGATTCAAGTTTTTTGGAATGAAGTCCTCTGCTACAGCTGTCACGCTCAAGTTTAAAATTCGGGCAAGTGGATTTTTTTCCATGCAATATTTCGGAAAATAAATTTATTTTAGTTTTGGGTTCACGAATGAGCGAAGATTCATTTTTCAAGGGATAAAGAAACCGAAGGAATAAAAAATGAAACTCTATCACTTTCATATTCAATCGGCACAGGTAGAACAAAATAAAGAACACTATAATAATATATGAATGTATACGTGTATTGCTATGTGTGTGCGTGTATATATATATATATATATATATATATATATATATATATATATATATATATATGTAAAATGTGTATGTATATAAATATATATATATGCAATTTTTTAAATATATTATTTATATATTATATATGCGCGGTACTTATTGGAAAGCGCACAATATCAGTGATAGAGCTAACATATTTAGTTGGATTGATGTGAGTTTCTGACCCTAGGTTTCACGTTATTTGCGATCGTCAGACAACTGTCGAACACATTGCATAATTCCATTCTATCAGACAACTGTCTAACGATCGCAAATAGCCAGGGTCACAAACTCACAACAATCCAACTATATATATATAGGATATGAAATATTTGAAAGACTGATCTTAATGCTACCAGAATGGTTTCATCAGGCAGTAACTAAGTTGGTTGCAGACGAGAATAGCAGAAACATGTATTTTTGCAGAGAGATTTCCTGCCTGATGAAACCATTCTGGTAGAAACCGTGGTAGCATAAAGGTAGGTGTTTCAAATATTTATATCTTAAATTGCCCTACATTTCCCTTTTTATAGAAAATTGCATTTTACACTCCCTTAATTTAACCGTTCTATTTGGCAAATATTACTTTTTACCAAAGGTTGACTTTGTAGAGCATACACACACACACACACACACACACACACACACACACACACACACACACACACACACACACACAGACACACACATATATATATATATATATATATACTAGCAGCATGGCTCGGCGTTGCCAGTGCTTGATTGTACGACTCATACAGCAAGCGCTATCACTTGACTTAAAATATTTTTGCCCTTCCTTGCTCTTTAAAGGAGTGACCTTTGTCGTGCTGATGTTGCTACATGCCTTACTTCTTGCCTATCTCACACTGTGAATTTTTTCTCAGCTATATACTAAACATTAAATCTGTTACGAAAAAAGAACTAAACAAAATGAACACAAAACGATCAGCTTTAAAAAAGGACTCGTAACTGGAAAAACCGAATGAAAAAAGAATGTTAACAACAAATACTTTTTCACACCCAACCCAGTTCTGCGGAATCAGAATCAACGTCGAGTTTAAGCAAGCGAATGAGCTAATTGGAGTAAAGTGCCATGCAGATTTAAATTTTTCCCACTTGTGACGAATGCAGCTATCGATTTTTTTTGCATGCTAGCATGCTAGTTAACATTCGTGTCAGTCAGCTGTTGGCTCTCACGCTGGCCAATAGAATCTTCCTGCCTATTTGTGGCAGCCAGCTATAGGCTCTCACTCTGGCCTGTAGAAAATGGCCGCAAACTACATGAAAACTGCCGTAGAAGCATGAAAAAATCGATTATTTCCACTATCGACGGGAGTTGGGAAATGCAAAGTCGGTCTTGGCCTTTATTGCAAACTTGGAGCATGTGCATGTAAATTTTGGTGCAAATCCGTCAAAAATTGCGGGCGTGCATTCGTTACACACACACACACACACACACACACACACACACACACACACAACCTGCCTTATATATATATATATATATATATATATATATATATATATATATATATATATAGTACAGCTAATCGATCCGTTGGTATATAATCCGGGTGGATCCTAGTAATATTAATTATTAAAACTGATCCGCAGAGAGATCGATCTTATTTTTTTAACAGAGCATATGTATTTTTTACGACAAAAAAACAAAAATTACTTCAACATCGGAATAGACTATTTCAAACCGTTCTTCAACGGCTTTGCTGTAACACACACACACACACATACACACACACATATATATATATAAATAAACAAGTTTGATTAAAAGGAACCGATAAGGTTCGCCTATTTAATTTTTTTATTGTATTTTTCCAATTTTCGGATAATGTGTTCAGTATTGTGCTCGAAGTTGTGGATAAACTGTCCAAATTCATATATTGTTATTTTTGTTCAAGTACTTCGACTTTCACAGTCATTATCAAGAACCGATGTGTTGTTGGTGTGGTAGTTAGAATTCAATTTAAAAAATCCACATTACAACCAAAAACGTTTGCGAATTCTCTCTTCTTTTTAATATATACACTTTCCTCTCGTGGGAACAACTATAACCTCTTCCCTATATATATATATATATATATATATATATATATATATATATGGAAGAGGTTATATATATATATATATATATATATAGGGAAGCGGTTATATATATATATATATATATATATATATATATATATATATATATATATATATAGGGTCTATTCTGACATTAGGAAGTCATTCGATCGACCGACAAGATCTGTTTGTTAAACTTTTTATTGCATTATTAGAATGTTCGAATGTTGTACATCGGGAGCTCAATTTGGGATGTATGCGTGGGTCACGGAATGACAGAATGGATAAAATACTCCAAGAGAGGACTTCTTCACACTAATAATTGTTTTATCGTCAGAGACTTGTTTAGCGTTCTGAATAGTAACAAACCCTCCATTCCTCCACTGTTCAATCAGTTTGAGGTCCTGATCACCTCTGCCGACAAGGCCGAATGCTTCGCTCGAAAGTTTTCTTCCAATTCTATGCTTGACTCCTCTGGGGTACCCTTGCCCGACTTCCCTCCCAGAACTGAGGCCCTACTGGACGGCTTGCACATAACCCCGTCGTCGGTACTGGGCATTATTTCTAACTTAGATCCCCACAAGGCTACCGGCGGCGACGGAATACCAGCCATTGTCCTGAAGAAATGCGCACCTGAACTGGCACCTGCCCTCTCTAAATTGTACAACCGCTGCCTCAAGGACTCCTGTTTTCCTGACTGCTGGAAGTCCTCTACCATTGTTCCTGTCTTTAAGAACTCTGGCGACCCCTCCAACCCTTCTAATTACCGTCCTATCAGTCTCCTTCCCATCTTCGGCAAAGTCTTCGAGGCCATTATCAACGCCGAAGTGACTACTCACCTGATATCCCACGATCTGCTCTCAGACAAGCAGTATGGTTTCCGCTTTGCCCGGTCTACTGCCGATGTGCTTACGGCCATCACTGAATTTGTCTACCAAGCTATCCATAGTAACGGCGAAGCCCGTGCCGTGGCCCTTGACATCTCCAAGGCATTCGATAGGGTTTGGCATGCCGGCCTCCTTCGCAAGCTCCGGGGTTACGGTATCACAGGTCATTTGTTTGACCTAATTCAATCGTTCCTATCAAACCGGGATTTGAAGGTTGTTCTCAGTGGATCCTTCTCCAACTCCTATCCCACTACTGCTGGTGTTCCTCAAGGCTCCATCCTTGGCCCTACTCTGTTCCTCATATTTATAAATGACCTTCCAGACGCCATAGACTCCCAAGTCGGTATCTACGCTGACGACACTACTATTTACTCCTGCCTCAAGCACAAATCTACTGAGGCGGACAAAATTAACCTGGCAGCTCAAATTGAAAAGGACCTCCAATCGGTTGTGGACTGGGGAGAGAAATGGATGGTCAACTTTAATGCCTCTAAAACAAAATTGCTCTCCATTAACCACCACAAGGACCCATCCCTGCATCCCATCAGAATGTCTGAGGACCAACTTCTCGAGAGTTCCTCTCTGCGGCTGCTCGGTCTCACGCTGTCCGCTGATCTGAGATGGAACAAATACATCGAGTCAATTGCATCATCCACCGCTAGAAAAGTTGGTTCCCTGTGCCGAGCCAGGAAATTCTTCTCCCCTGAATCGATCCTCCAGGTCTATAAGTCTACCATTCGACCTTACATGGAGTATTGCTGCCATTTATGGTCTGGGGCCCCTGCGTGTTGCCTCGAGGTTCTTGATAAGATCCAGAGACGGATATGCAATGTGATTGGCCCTGATCTGTCATCTCGTCTGCAGTCGCTCTCTCACAGACGCAATGTTGCATCACTCTGCCTTTTCTACAAGTACTTCCACGGTAATTGCTCTGAGGAGTTGCTTTCACTTGTCCCTAAGCCTCGTGAATTCAAGCGTCCTACGAGGCTGGCATCCCGTTCCCACCCCTTCACCGTTGAAACTGTTAGGTGTAGACGTCTTTTCTACTCCAATAGCTTCATGTCACGCACATCTCGCCTATGGAACTCCCTTCCCTATTACTGTTTCCCTGACAAATACAATCTCCAACGGATTAAGTGTAGCGTCAATCGTCATCTCCAGTTGCCTTAATCTATCCACTTCCTGACATCTTCCATTCCTATCTGCTCTCGCTCTATATCTCCCGTAACCTCCCCACCTCGATCAGCCCTCCGTCCTTCTCTTTCTCCACATCCCTTCCTTTACCACTCCTATCTGCTCTTCCTCCAACCCTTCTGTAACCCCTTCTGTAACCCCTTGCGTGATAGTGGCCACCGGCCTTGCTCGGGGTGATACGCTTAAAAAAAAAAAAATTTCTGATTCCAGATATAGGTTAAATAGCACGGTAGACTGGGATCTCTAGCCTTGAGTGATAACAGATCTAGGAGAAGGACTACTCTGAATTCTGCACCGTAAATTAGGCAACGGGGTAAACCACCCCACCATCTTTTCCAAAAAGTCATGGCAGTTTTCACGTTTAATAAAGAAAAGTAATCCGTTGAGAGCCATGGTCACATACATCTTGAACGAACATGGCATAAAAAAATCAAAAAGAAAAAAATATTCCATAGGGACTGCAGGCCGGTAAAAATATTATGGTGGCCTTTATTTTCGCGAGTCGCTCATAACTGGTTAATCTCTGTTTTACAGAAGTAAATAACAATGTCCGTCTTTATAGCCTTGTACTAGAATAAAGTAAAGCTGGTAAATACATTGCATCATTCTTTATGGTTCAAAATGGCTTAAAATCTCTGTTTTCATTGATTTTTGCTTGACTGATTTCAGCATGACGAATAACTATATTAACATCAGAATTCGAATCCTGTTCCTAAAAAAGCCTCTTTGGATTTAGACTCTCATGCGGATGTCATGCATAGCATCCATCTCGTCCAGTAATGTATAAACAATCAGTTGTTTACAACCGTTTTCTCAGATCAATAATTAAAATCAGCTTTAAGCGAAGGAACCGTCAAGATCTTAAAGAAAGCAACTCTTTATCAGATCAGGTGCTGTAGAATCACAATCAAAGAACTTTACCAAATAACGAAATCCACATAATTTTGAAGACTTACAAAAGCAGCAAGAACTAAACTTGATAGGATAGCACATGCAACTGGAAAAAAAATTATGTAATCATGACGTCAACACTACCTTACTCAAAAGGTTAGGAAGGAAACTCCCATAAATATTGGAAAGAGCAATACCAGTGGATTTAAGAAGTCTATTTTCCTATAGAATCATTTGAAAAGTCTATGTTCCTATAGAACCATTTTCTGAATTTCAACCGACAGTAATGCTAATTAGTCAGTCAATGGATGTTTCCTGTATGGAAACGACTGATGTCACCATTAACATATGTGTTCATGTATGACGTATTTACTTTGTTTACACACTTTCGACGTCGCTGTGTATCGACTTATAAAGTTCAATGTTCAATGTTTTGCTCACTGTGTTGATTATTCGACTTGAACAGCAATTGGCCTTGAATAAGAATGAAATCAGTTATTTTCATATGTAATCACAGGATTTTACACTGAAAATATTATCTTTAATATTTACTTATTTCTTTTTTATGCGAGCGTTCACAGATTTTTGCGGCATTTTTTTCGATAGTTTCTATACGAAATTCTACCTTAATAATGGAGAAAGATTGGTGCGAGTCATTGTTCTACCAGCATAGAGACTCGAATACAATCTGTTTGATTATGCATTCGGAGAACCAGAGATGTTGAAGGACAGGGACAATATTCCAATAGTCAGCTTAGAATGAGCCTAAAATGTTATTCAATGCGATGAAACTATACAATGAATCCATTGTAGAAGAGACTAGCAGAAATACGTACATTAGCAGAGAGATTTAATAATCTGTTTAGCTGGTGTATTCGAAAATATTTAATTGGATTTTACGAACTTCTAGGCATGTATGTATGGATGTATAGGTGGTTTAATATTTAGGGGCGAGAAACTGGTGAGCAGAGTTCGAATTCTGGTCGAGTTCTTTACATTCACGTTCACGCAAATACCTTTGGGAAAGTTATCAATCCATTTCTTCTGTCTCAGTTATGTGTTAAATGGCAGGGAAAACTGGGTTCTCTAGCCGTGGTTGGTAATCAGTCTACGAGTAGGAAAACTGAATTTCAAAACATTTGTATCCCTGGCCAACTACATTCTATGAAGCCAACGAGAAGGTCATGGGGGTCACAATGACTATCCTCCTGATAGCGTGGATGTTATTAGCATTATGCAAATAAAAAAAATTGTAGACCCTTTTCGGTGTTATTATAGCATGAGGTTTACCTCCCGGTTCACGTGTTTAGAAAATGTGAGAGAGATATAAATATCTATGTTAGGCCTCACCTCACCTGATCCATGTTAGACCTCACCTGACCTGATTCATGTTAAACCTCATCTGATCTGGTCCATGCTAGACCTCACCTGACCTGGTCCATGTTAGATCTCACCTGACCTGATCCATGTTAGACCTCACCTGGCCTGATTCATGTTAAACCTCACCTGATCTGGTCCATGTTAGACCTCACCTGACGTGGTCCATGTTAGATCTCACCTGACCTGATCCATGCTAGATCTCACCTGACCTGGTCTATGTTAGACCTCACCTGATCTGATGGCTACGTGAATTGAGGGGCACAACATTTTATAGTAGACCTCACGCTATAGTAGCACCCTCCTTTCTTAGTACATAGGGTCACCGCCTCATTACGTAAGTTGTTGCTGTTGTGGTTTCTGCAGCAAGTACGTTTTTACGAGGATTTGCTAGTCCAACATCGAACAGGTTTTGATTTCAGACTGGATGTCATTATGAGTATATTGGGCTTCGTATCGGGAGCCCGATTTTGGATATATGGGTGGTAACGGAAGGACAAAAAAGATAAAATACTCCAACGCTATGCGTTTTTGAACCAAGAGAGGACTTCTTTACACTAATAATTGTTTTATCGATAGAGACATCTCTATATCTGATTCCAGATATAGGTTAAATAGCATGGTAGACTGGGATCTCTAGCCTTGAGTGATAACAGGTCTAGGAGAAGGACTACTCTGAATTCTATACCGTAAATTAAGCAAAGGGAAAACCACCACACTATCTTTTCCCAAAAAGCCATGGCAATTCTCACGTTTAATAAAGAAAAGTAATCCGTTGAGAGCCATGGTCATATACATCCTGAAGGAACATGCCATAAAAATCAAAACCAAAAAACAATAAAAATGTCCCATAGGAACTGCAGGCCGGTAAAAATATCACGGTAACCCTGATTTACCGTTGCTTTTAATTGGTTAATCTCTGTTCTACAGAAGTACCATATTTGACAGCATACAAGACGCACTTTTTAAAAATATTGGGCTTCGTATATTTGTACCTCAGCATCTATTTGTACCGCTTTCACACATATTAGTAACAGGTAGGATTATTTGATGATTTATAATGACCTTTTGATTAGATTTATATATGTTGATTGACAACAAACCAACGGAATGAAATAACGAGTTTGCCTGTAAAAAGTCCTTATTGGATATTAAGCTACGTTCTGTAGCGTTAGGTATCCAGTATTATACGTGCTGTGCCAAGCAAACTGCTACAGAAAAGCTCTCTGGTAAACCTAATGCATTCAACTAATGGACACTATCCTCTGACACTGTCCCTGATGCCTCAATTACAATAGTGATTACGACCGGGCCCACCCTGCAGTTCAGTGGGACACTTGCCGGGCGTGACATTATCGGTCCCAGTCCGATAAACGCCATTACTTGAACATATATTTGTTTTCCTTTCACTTGATTGTCACGTGTGTAAGAGAGGTTGTAAAAGTGAAGTTGGCCTTAAGAATCACTTACGGGTCCATAGCAGAGCGTTAGCTTAGGCATAAATGATGAAAATAATAAAATTTTGAATGAAAAACACAAAAAAGCTCCTAAGTGAAGAGATCATCTTCGGGAAAGAAGTGACAATCATCATGTATTATTATTATTATTATTATTATTATTATTATTATTATTATTATTATTATTATTAATAATAATAATAATAATAATAATAATAACTTAACTGTTTTGGTCTAAACTTTGCAGGAAGAAATGCAAATGTTGAATATTTTAGATGGCAAGGTGTCAGCAAAAAATGAGATTATCAAAAGGTTGATAGTTTTAGAAAATGCTTCTGGTGAAAGTGAAAGAGCCAGCTGCCTCAGAAAGGAAATTTTCAACATTCTCTGGCAGTTTTCGTGCAGACATCTGGCAAAACCGCCAAATCTCCAGCAAGGAATTTAAGTGTCGGCAGTGGCCGCGATTCTGCTACGAAAGAGGTCGCAAAAGATGTTTTTCGTCGTTCATTTTTGGTACAGAATTGAAATAAATAAAAATGCAAAACACCTTCGACGGAGGGCTGAAAGTGACTTTGGAAGAATTACCCGGTGCTCACTTCGCGTGCACTTCAACGAAATCTGATCCAGTTGATCAAACTACTATAACGACAGCTTAATTATAAAAGACTGCACGCTGACTGCTTAAATTCAAATTAAAGCCTATTTTCTTTTCTGTCTTTGGTCTTGTTTGTATTGAAGTTCACCACATATTTTTAGTTCCTTGCATGGAGAGATACTTTCTAAAATAATTTCAACCTATGTAAGGTAATAAAGCCACTAAGAAACAAGGGTTTACTGAGTGTGAAAGAATAAGAAGAAAGACGAATATTATTAAGGAGCGAGAACAATAAAAGAAGGGGAATCAAGAAGACAAAGGTAGATGGTACTGCGCTTAAATTCATAAAGTCTAGGTACCATTGGTGAAAGTTCATCCGAACAATTACCATGAAAATATTTATAGAAAAGGAGCAGGAAGGCTAAAAGGTTAAATTACAGTGGTGTGAAAGTGAGTGATGCCAAGTCAGGAACAATGATATTGCTGATTCTTCATTGAATTTTATCAAGAATCTCTAGATATACAGCAGGAGTACCGGGCCATATGTGGCAGCAATAATCAAGGTATGGACGAATGGCAGACTTATAAATATGTAAGATAGATTCAGGAAAGAAAAATTGGTAGCATGACACAGTGCGCCAACTTTCTTACAAGACGACCTAAGGATGGGTATAGTTCAATTAAATCACCCGAAGCAACGTAATGATATCACTGAGACGCAAGGTGTTACTGAGAGTGAAAGAGAATGAAAAGACATTAGAAGGAAAATAAAACCTAATCCTCAACAGGAAAAAAAATGGACAAACCTCTACTCCTGTTCAAAAAACGGGTAGGTATATCAACTGGATATTTTACAGTGATGTTCATCCTGTAACATGCCCAAGAGCCAAGTTGAGGGTTACAGAGTGAGAGGCAGAGTTTATGGGTATATGTGGGGAAGATAACGGTTAACCTTAGACTTGAACAGGTGAATATTGTAGCGATCGGGGATGTATCCTCTTGGGAGGTGGTTTCACAAAGTAGCGGATCATCGGAAGAAGCTGCTCGAGGGGAACTTTCGTCTCGCCAATGGAATACGAAAGGAATCAGGGTGGTTTTCTTATAATGTGCATGGCATGGCGGGTGAAAGTTAGAACTAGCGAAACTAAGCAATGTAATTTGTCTGAACACTTTTGATGATAGAGCAGCGAGGAACTTGCTACGTTTCGCCTGTGAGAAAGGGATTGCAAGGTGGAAAATAATGCGTGACCCCCCCCCCCCACGACGACGCAGAGATGCATTTAGACCCTATCGAGACTGGAAGATGAACAATGAGCAGCTTCTGTCCATATATGGTAACAGTACACCATTTTCGGCTTGATCTGTTTCTTATAAAAGATGGAGGATAGAGTCAGGTACTTACTGGAGCGGTACAGGGAACCGACCATTTTTCCAGCATCTTTAGCGATGGTTTGTATGTACGAGCTCTACTTAGGTTAGGGTTGAGTTTAAGTCCCAATTGGCGCCCAAGGCACGGGGCCTCCCTGAAAGAAGATCCGTTCATCACGATTGGTCGACGATGATATAATGTCACTAATTGGTTTTCGAGGTATTGAATGTAACCAGCCAGTTTTCCCCCAACTGAGCTGATAGAGCTAGGTCAGAGGAAAGATCAACTGCCAAGTGCTGGTCATCTAGAGTTTTCTCCTTCTCGATAATAGTAGTATGAATATCATTTATATTTTCCTCTGTCCAAAAAGTTGTCATTAAGGTTCAACTTATTTTCTTTTTGTTTCAAATATAGATCGAAACAGACTCAATGAAACAATCGCTGTATTCATAATAAACTGATCTTTTTTATATCAAATATATATGAGGCAGTCTTGTAGATAATTTTTTTAATCATTTCACTCCAAGAATGGCAATAAAGCCACTATGACGCAAGGGTGGGGCTACTTAGTGTAAAAAAATAAGAGTAAAAGGAACAAAACATTATTAAGGAGAGAGAACAATTAAAGAACAGAAAGACATAAGATAACGATTGACAATGTATTTAAATTTTTGAAGATCAAAGTTGACTTGAAAGCAAGAAGGTAGACGATAGCAGGAGGAATGAGGTACTTTCTGGAGCTGTACAGGGAACCGACCATCTTACCATTATCTTTTGCAATGGATTGCATGTACGAGTTCTACTTGAAGTCTGGGTATAATTTGTCCCCATAGGCGTTCAAGGTACAGGCCTTTCTGAGGGAACATACGTTCATCGCGATCGGTGAATGTTCTGGGTCCGCTCAGTGAGAATGGCATTCATTGTGACCAGCCAGTCCTCTCCCCACTGAGATGTTAGGGCGAGGTCAGAGGAGAGATCAGTTGCCAAGCTCTGGTCATGTAGAGGATGTGAGGTACACCCACCAGCATAGATACCCACAAATAATCGGCGTATAATCTTTATTTTAAAGCAAAAGTCACTATCCTTAAAATGCTTCAAACAATTTTGGGCATTAGTATCACATATTGTTTTCTTTATTGTATGGTGTTGTGTGGGCGTAAAGGAATGCAAGAAGTGCAGTTTATGAGGTTATATAGGACAGATAATATTTAACGCTCGACTTGAAGAGGTTAAGATGATAGTGATCGGGAAAATATCCAAAGGGAATGAGGGTGAGTCATCCCCATATACGTGGTATGGCGGGTTTTAAAATGATTGCTTTAAAATTGTAAAAATCTCAATACTTTTGTATATATATATATATATATATATATATATATATATATATATATATATATATATATATATAAATATATATATATATATATAGTACAGGTAATCGATCCGTTGGTATATAATCCGGGTGGATCCTAGTAATATTAATTATTAAAACTTATCCACAGAGAGCTCGATTTTTTTTTTATAATAGAGCATATGTATTTTTTACAGCAAAAAAACAAAAATTACCTCAATGTTCTGTACGCGGCTGTCATCAGTCCCTAAGTGTGTATCTCAGAGCATTGTTTTAAATTTATTTTCAATGTCAGTCCTCCTCTTGTTAATGAGAATGGGTTTGCGTTGGCGATTGGTGGGGGCGTAAGTTATCTTATCTCGGAGGCAGCGGTCTGGGGTTGGAGTTTATTTATGGCCAGGAACTTTCGTTGTTTGTTGTTTAATATCAGTTCGTATTATGTGGCGTTTCTTATACATGCCCCGGATCAGGAGGTTACAACAGTAAATAGTTTTTGTAGTACAGGTGTCCAATATAATTGATATTAAACTACAAACAACGAAAGGTCCTGGCTATAAATAAACTCCAACCCCAGACCGCTGCCTTCGGGAGAATATACCGTACACCTCCACCAATCGCTAACACAAACCCATTCTCATTTACAAGGCGTCTACCAGAGGAGGACTGACATTGAAAATAAATTTAAAACAATGCTCCGCGACAGACACTTGAGGGCTGATGATAGCCGCGTACAGAAAGGCTTGAAATAGACTACCTTCTATGTTGAGGTAATTTTTATTTTTTTGCTGTAATATATATATATTTATATATATATATATATATATATATATATATATATATATATATACCAAGTGTAACAGCAAAATTGTCCAAATAGTGTAAAAGTGAAATTGTCCATTTGTAAAATTAAGTTTTGAACCGTTGTATCTTAGAACTGATTAAAGATATCTCACTGTAATTCTCCGAGGTTTTTATAACACTATTTAACTCTACTTTGAGCAATAAGAATATATAATTACTCAACAAGCTTATCATGATGAAATCGATCATAAACGAAAATGACATGTTCATCATTAATTAATTATAGCTGAGGATCAGAAGCTCGTCGTGGATTGAAATAAAGTTCAAATATATATATATATATATATATATATATATATATATATATATATATATGTATATATATATATTATTCCAGGATCGTTTTCCAACTTATTCAAGATGACCTTCGCCCTCTCTAACCTTCTAACTTGATGTCCTCACCAAGGTGCCTCACAGGTTTCACGTAGGATTTCATTTTCAAGTATTTTTTCACAGCTCTTTAGACTGTCATAGCTGAAACTCCTCTCTCGCAGGCCAAGGTTTTATGGATTGAGTTGGATCTTTTTTAATTGATTACTTTAGTTCTAAGTTGAAATGGTGATCCCTCCTCCTGTTGTGACCTCCTGATCCAGTTTTCCTTTGTTCCATCTTTTTTAAACTTATTCACCCTTCTCCCAATGGTTCTCGAATGGAATTTGAAGATGGAAGCCAGAGTATAAATGTTGGTACCATTACTGAAGCCCTGAATGACCTTGTTGCTCTCACTATTGCTCAGTTGAGAAAAAGTGGGGCTGGCACAAAACGATTTTAACCTGTTCTCTTTCTAGCTGAATAAACGAAAGGGTTTTTCAGTGATTCTTATAACAAAATAAGTCAAGATATGTGAACGTTTTATCTGAAAACGTGGAAAAAAGAAACTCATAAGTTTAGCGTTTTTTTAAAGATAGTAAACATTTTGTGGGATGGACAATTATGCTGTTACACATTTGTGGACAATTTTGCTGTTACACCCGGTATATAAATATATAAGATTTATGTGTGAGTGTGTGTTATCAGTCCTATGAGAACCTGACCAATTCCAACCACATATCTAAGTTATCTATGTTGAAAGACGGATGGTTATTCATTCACGTGTATTGTGTCTTGAACAAGTATACCTGACGGATAGCGTCACTCTCCAGGTCAAACCACAGCCGATGTACATAAACTTGAAGGCTCGCTTTGGTCATGGACTGGCCGCTGACTTCATTCTAGGAAGACTTTCGCCTAGCGATGTTGTGTTATCACAGCTATAGTTGCATAAATAGCAGCAACGTAAAGTTATGTAAAAAAAGCGAAAACAATTTCGATACTCCGTATTATTGAAATTTGCGCGGTATTGATTTTGAACACTGAAAAAAAGTGTCTCTCTGTCAAGTCTCAGGACTACAGCACACAAATTGCTGTACTTGATGCTTATTTTTGCAATTTTGATATGCTGGGTGTGATTCCTATAGAATCAAAGTGTTTCTGGAGATTCTTTCGTATCGACCCAAGTGCTCCAATGACAACTGGTATAACCTTGGCATGTACTTTCCACATTCTCGCAACAGCAATCCTCAAGTCTTAGTAATTTACAGACGTCTTTACCTGTAATATAGTGATATACAGGTCATGCCACATCTATCAAAAGAAACTCATGAGAAATCTTTTATTATACAATATTATGTTTGGTCTGGTCAATTCAGTAACACGGTATTTACTCTGTTTTCCCACTAAGACTAGATGCGATACATGGTCAGTTTTTAAGGTGCGCGTACACCTGGGCTGGGAACAAAACTTCCCCGAGACCCCGTCAGTTGCGCTGGCCCCGGTGCGAGTACCGATCCCCCTCTCTCTGGTGCAATGAGAGGGCGCGCCCTCGGGCAGCTGTTTTTCAGAGCTGGGAACCTCTCAGTATAATTTTCCTCAGTTGCGTCTCTGTCCTTTGACGGAGTCGCCCCTTAGTGCACTCTGTCCAAAGACAGAGACGCAACTGAGAGATGATAAATAAATGTGTTACAAACTACTTGAGAGAGTAATTTACACACTAGTGGTGAGTACAATAACACTGTCAGTTTGGATTCTGATGTCACACAGGAGTTTCACATGCTCATTTTTCAATACCTTCTTCGTCTTATGTTCGTACCACTTGTCGGAAGTTTGGAATCCATATTTCCGGCGCAATGCAAACACATTTTGTCATGGCATCTTCTTACTCTTATATTCTTATTATGCTGTTGTTGCATATTAATATAGTCAATGAAAATTCTCTTCGTGAGGCATAGTGTCAGTATGATTCTTCATAACCCAAGAACCTTTTGGAGAATCTGATGGCAGGTTTCTGGATGTCTTCGTGTAACAATATGATTTCTCACACATATTTAGAAGATAAGGAGATAAATTCCTTCCTTTTTAAGTCCAGTCAGCTATTGGATTTTCGTAGGAGTTCTGTCTTCAGTTCATCTTGAGTGAACTTAGGGGTTACTATTTCAGGATTCATGTTTCCAGTTCACCTTTGAATTGGGAAACATAAAAATTTTATAAATGATTTGAGATAGTCCTTTGAAGATTTGACCATCCATGTGGCTTTGGGATGGTCCCAAATATTCCGGAAAGACAAGTGGATGGAGGGGGTGGTGTGACTCCAGGATTATCCATATAAGCAGAGAGAGGCAGGAAGTCGAGGGAAAGTGGGTCAAGCCGTTAGAGATGTAGGTAGGTGACCAGAGGAGTGAGAGCTGCCCAGAGGCCAGTGACAGAAGGACCGGTAGTGAAGAATGAGGAGTCGCTGAGCCCAGAGGCCAGTGAAGTTACGGAGATAGCAGTTCAGTCGAAGGGAAAGATGGCCGGCTAAGTGAGAAATCGTATTGTCGCTACTTCCCAACCAGAGTCTCGAAAAACAATTGTCCTCAATTTTTGTTGAAAGCGATCACGGCCGAGAAGACAAAAATCGTCGCAATTTCGCCACGAATTGCGTCACATAAGTCTCAATTCCAATATTTCCTAAACGCTGTAGGGGAGGATGGGGTAAGATGAACCACTTTTTAGATTTTTTGACCTGGTGTCTCCCGTGGTAATGTAATCCAGTCTATGCTGGCGTTAAATTGAGCACTTGCCATTTACCTTTGACCATCCACAATTTGGATGTTTTCATATGTCTTCCACATTTTTAAAGCACTTGAAAAATGGTGTTAGAAAGGTTCAATTTACCCCACATATTGGGTAAGTTGAACCCCCCTTTGTGGTTGAGGGGGAGAAAAAAGAGATTTATACAAAATAACAGAAAAGAAAGGACAAAATGATTTAAATTTCAGAAAAAAGCATAGAACTGCAACTTTACTGTCCAATTGTGGCATCCAGCTGTACACTTGTAAAAAATCAAACAACAACAACCACCATGGCAATACAGTCACATTCCAGTCTATGAAAGATTGAATTTTTCCAGGTCACAGGGGAAGACCCATTGGTTGGATTTGCGTTCACTCCCCAACAAGTTTGGTGCGGGTAGTTTTTTTTACAATATCTTGTCTATCGAATGATGCTTCATCATCGGGGTCGATAATGAAGGCCTGTCTGCCGTCTATGGTTTTTCGGCCTTGGATTCTCTTCAAGAAGACACCCTCGAGTTCATCACCATCAATTACATCGACTCTGGCGATGTATCGACGTGTGGTTTTCTTGCCATTGATGCTGAATACCACAAAATCACTTTCTGTTAGTTCGTTATCCGATACATCGTCATCAGAATCGTTCATGGCCATGGACTCACAGTCTTCATCATCGCTGTTGTCATCCTAGGTGACATTAGCTGTTGTCTTTTGGGATGTTTGGCTAAACAGTTTCTTTTTTATGTCTTTGGTGGGTTTAACCTTTGCTTTTTCTGCTGCCAATTCATCTCGGACTGGTGTGTCAGTCAGTATTTTGGTTACCCTTTTCTTTCTTTCCCTATACTATGTATATTGAATGAGTCCCTGGCATCACCTCAAGAGGGGTGGGGGGAGGAGAGAGAATAATGTGGCACACATGTTGGGGTACAATGAACCATCGGTTCATCTTACCCCCAGCTCAAGGGTTCATCTTACCCCACGGCAGCCATCTTGAAAAAATCATCTGGCAGCAAGGCAATCCACTCTGTAACCATTAACAACGTGCACAGAAGAACAGTCAAATAACAACCCAGCCTCCAGTAATTAACAATGAAAAGAAAACCATTATACTTACCAGAGTATTTGATGATATTCCCACTTTCCAACTTTTCACTTGATGATCGTCAAAACCCTTTTTTTCGCACCCAAACTCTCAAACTGGCAATAAATCGGCGCCAATCGCTCAGAGACCTGTGGTGACGTGTTGCTTAATGTGTGTGACGTCAGAGGTTTATGGGGTCTCTGTTAACTCGTATACAAGCGTTGGTTCATCTTAACCCACTGTTCATCTTACCCCATCCTCTCCTATCAATTTTTCAAGGTGATGTTCCAAGCGTACCCATTACTGCAGACATTACTTCAATAGTCATGTTCCATAGCTTTTCCAGCTCCCTTGCTAGAACTTGGTATTTTTCAGTTTTTTCAGTTTTTTTGGAGTCCACTTTTGTAAAGTATGGAACGGTAAATTCAATAATTTAACACTTGCTATTCTCCTTATCTATAAAAATAAGGTTGGGTCTTCACGTTTCAATGACAAGATTTGTTTGGACTGAGAAAATCACATAACTTGTGACTTTTATTTTCTACCATTACATCGGTTTCTCATGAAAGCATAACCCTTGTTTGTTTACGTTGAATTGAAATATCGGTTAATAACATTAATTTTCCTTACTTTTGCAAATTTATAGCAGCAAAGAGAATCGTCTAAATATTTATCTTCCTTTGCAGTAAAGAAAACAATTCAAAACATATATTCACCGAGAAGGTACTCTTCTACAAAGCAGTTCCGGTATGGCTAGATTGGCTGAATTCCATTTCAAAACTATGCAAAGCAAGATGATTGCATAAACAACGGATAATTATAGACGACTAATAAATTATAGATTCAATTACGAAAAGGAAATTCTTGACGTTCACCGAACAGGTTAAGTGCCGAGGACATTCTTTTGGCAATTGTCCGATTTTCTTGTTATCTAAGTATAATCCCGTTATGTGCATTGAATTATGGGGGAATAACTAAGATACGTAACTCTGTATAACATCAACGGTTAATATGCAATCCAACATGAAAATGAAGAATTGGAGATACTAAAATCATGCATGTACAAAAGTTTAAATATCTGGGAAGAGTTTTAACAAGGGACGCAAATGCGATACTGAAATCCGATGGCGCATTGGGATAGAAATAGATGCCTTCTTAAAGCTAAGTAAAGTATTAAGAAACGGGTAAGTTTTGTTAGAAACAAAGAAAAGGGTACTGAAATGTTATGTAATATTAGTTCTCTTATATGGCAGTGAATGGTGGACAATCTCCGCACAGATGAAGAGGAAACCTTAGGCGATAGAAATGTGGTTCTACAGATGGGGCTTTTGTAGTTATCAACCAACAAGAAAAATATTGATGACACTGCATCGATTACTACGCATCACTTAGGTCAGATGAGGTTGCCATTGGACCGTTGAATTGTGGCGCTATGTCCCTTTGTCAGACGAATCAGTATCCATCTCTTCCGGGCAGACGGTCGAACTTTTGCGTAGAGGCGACCATATGAAGTTGCGTATCTGGACTTGCAGCAGATTGTTGATCAATGTGGTCGTGGCTCTGTAATACTACAAATGTATGTTCTGTCGTAGTTCTTAAGGATCTCAAGTAAACTTGGAGTTCGTCTCGGGTGATATGACCTACACATATATTACTGCAGACTATTTACTCCATTTTAGGCTCGCACTAAGAAAGGTGGCAATGGTTTCATCCAACAAGATAACGCAACGCCCATCATGTGAGTGTGAGACGAAACTGGATCCAAGAATATTTGACTTACATCACTGGGCGCATTAACCCCATTAAGTCTGTATAGTTCATGTTGCAGTCGTCACTAAATTACCTGCAGCCACGCGTAATACATACAATTGAGATAAGAATATCCCTGGAAGGTGTCTCGATATGCCCAACCAACGACTTCAGTATATCGTAGACTCCATGCTACGTCGCATAGCCACCGCTGTCCAGGCGGGTGGCGACACTATGAGACAAATATTTATTTTTGGCACTTAATTTTATATACAGTAAGAAGTTATTTATAAAACGGGTGCTTAAATATCCAGTTGGAAGTAACTGGGCCGAGAAATTTTCAGCATTACGTCGTACACACACACACACACACACACACACACACACACACACACACACACACACACACACACACGCGCGCAAATATATGTGTATGAATGTATGTATGTATGTGTGTGTGTTTAAAAAGCTCAATGTCAAGGATTAAGCATATAAAAGTGGACACTGAATTCAACCTCTCTCTGATTGGCCAAAACACCAGTAATAAAAACATTAATCAAATCCCAATTGCTCAGAATTCATACATATGTTTGAATAAAAAGATTGTATTTGAGTAAGCATAAGTATGGTTACAATTTTTGCAATCCAGTTGCCTTGATCTATCCACTTCCCATTCTCCACATCCTTTCATTTTTCATTCCTATCTGGTCTCGCTCCGGATCTTTTGTGGACCCCTTGCCTTGATCGACCCACTGTCTTTCTCTTTCTCCACATCCCCTCCCTTGCCACTCCTATCTGCTCTTCCTCCAACCCTTCTTTAACCCCTTGCGTGATAGTGGCCTCCGGCCTTGCTTGGGGTGATATGATTAAAAAAAAAAAGAAAAAAAAAGCTATACCAGAATGGTGGCTTTCGGCTGGGCCCGTAGGAGAGAAAGTCTGATGTCATGGAGGCCCGAAACTTTCTATGATCATAGAATAGACACCCCAAAGGAAGCATTCTGGTGTGTGATATATGCGTATAAAACAAACATTTTAGATTTGGCCTAAAAATTGCATTTAAGCATAAACACCAGACTGTTGACGCTGGATATTGACTTCAATGTCCACTTTTATATTTACATACGCTCTATCCCTGGTATTGAGCACTTTAACCCATACAACTACCTTAAAAAGTATATTTTATCATATATATTAAACTTGTAAATATAATTACGTATTTATTGTAAGCAGATATAATTGGCAAACAATATTACACCGGAAGTGTATTTGTGAATTTCTGTAATACATGTAAGAATAACATTAGTGCATACTTTTATATATGTGTGTAAGTATATATGCATATGTGTTTTGATGTGTTTCATCCGATGAACTGGCTTGTAATTGCTTCTTATCCCACCGGTACCAGTGGTCGGCGTTTGAATGCAGGTAAAAGTCAAGAAATCGAATGGTAAGTTTCAACCTTTTGCAATGTCTTTTGGATAAAAAAATAACTGTCAAAACATATCCTAAATAAACTCCAATAACAAATCCTCACCTGGCCTTGTGTTCGGCGAAGTTAAGATTGTTTTTGTTAACTTAATGGCATATTAACCTTTCTTAAGATATTTTCGGCCGAATATTAGTATTCTTCTGATTCTATATTTCGTGTTCCTTCGAGACGTGGAAGACCATGGAAGCCATCCAATTACATAAGCACGTCAGGTTGTTTTCTCACTGTTTATCTTTCATGTATTAATATTATCATTTTTTTCTATGTGCCGTTTCCTTTTAGGACTTAGGCGATCATGGCTCTCCATAACTTCCTATTTGTTGTAACTTTTAGCAATGTTTGTTTTTTTAATTATATATCCAACTCCTTGTTCTGCACAAGCACATTAGGTAGTTTTCACGCTGTTTATCTTTAATATGTAAATAGTGTTTTCTCTTCTGCGTCGTTTCCCCTTAGGTCTTGGGCGATCATGGCTCGCCACAAGTTCCTATTTGTTGTAGCTCTTAGTGATACTTATTTTTCAGCCATCCATTTACAAAGCACGTTGGGTAGTTTTCTTGATCCTCCATGTTTAAATAATGTCAACTTCCTATACGTTGTACTTTTTAGCTATATTTGTTTTTTTAAGATTCCCCCCAATCCATGCTCTCTCGTCCATTTACACACGCTTGTTAGGTAGTTTACTAGATGCTTTTCTTTGTCCTTCTTGCCTTCAATAGGTCATGTGAGTGTCAAACTTTCCAAACCTCCTTTTCTAATTATGTGTCCCTGAAGTTTTATCCGTATCTTTTTTACTTTATGTATAATTGTCTTTGATGTTTCCATCGTATTCTCAGCATCCTTCTGTAGAACCACGTATTTGTTGCCTAAGATCATATGCAAAGAGATTTTTCAGCATTTTCTGTCATGGTAGGGCTGATATTACGTAGCAGTTAATCTCTGCTTTCTTTGTTTTTTACCGAAAGTTTCCTGTTTCTTGATACTTTGTTTAGTGATTGGAAGGCATCTTTCGCTGCGCCAGTGCGCTTTCGGATTTCGATGTCATACTTTCTGCCATCTGTCAAAAAACATCATAAGTATTTTAAACTTCTGCACTTGCTTGATTTTGATATTTTGCATCTTGGACCATTTCTCTTGCTGACAACCATTCTGCCTTCTTAAAATTGATGCTTAGTCCTTTCTTCTCACTTTCTTATACTACCTCATTTAGGAGTTTCTAAACAAAAATTGCCAGATTTTCGTTGACAGAACTTCAGTGTATCAGGCATGAAACAGAACATTCTTTAGTAAACGAATTGCTAGAGATTGATCTGAAAGTTGGTTTATCCAACTATATCTAATAAATTAAGCACTGTCGTAATTTTGTTTACTTCGCCAAAGTTTTCGACAGTTTTAATATTTATTTAAATGAAAAAAAAAATGAAAAAAAAAGGAACAAGAAACTTTTAGATAAAATCAGTCTTTATAGCAGAAGAGTTTTCGCTAATCGTTTTGCGTCTTGATTGAAACATTGCAATCACTAAATGACACAAAGATTGGATCAATTGATTAAATGTCGTAGAAACAATTACCTTGAATTGTTGATTTCTGTCTGAAGACAATTGAAAATTTGGGAGAAGAACTAATCGAATAAATTATTTTCCAAATTATTATTTCCATTTTCGAATGGGGACGTGGCCAAGAATTATTCCTTTGGGGACGTGGCCAAGAATGTATGCGTCAATGTAGCGTACAAGTGTGTAAACGCTGACAAAACGTCGTTCATGTTCATCTAGTTTTGTTAATATGAAGAGAAATATATATATATATAATGTGTATATATATATCTGATATTGTGCGCTTTCCAATAAGTACCGCGCATATATAATATATATATATATAAATTTCACGCTCCAAAATTTCTTACAGTAAACAATAACACATTTCTAAAAAAACATATTTCGGATTACATCTAATCTTTCGTTGTCCTGTTATTACCTGGCTGTCAAAAACAAATCTATTTCCATACCTGATGATGTCTGTATGAACAGACGAAAGCTTGTATCAAAAGACCTTATGCAACTGGAATTTATTAAAAACAGGGATCATAACATACATCTACAGGTTCGGGGTTAATGTATTTTAATAAATTTGTTTACAAAGATGTATTCTCGCCATTTATATCATTAACTTCACTATCTGCTTTTGTATGTATGATTCATGTAATATATATATATATATATATATATATATATATATATATATACATTATATATATGTATATATACACATATATATATATACATTATATATATGTATATATACACATATATATACATTATATATATGTATATATACACATATATATACATTATATATATGCATATATACACATATATATACATTATATATATGCATATATACATATATATATATATATATATATATATATTATATTATATATATGTATATATAAACACACAGCACACACACACATATATATATTAATGCAAAACGACATTTATATATTTTCATTTCCTGCGCCTAATTCAAAGAAACCAGTTACTGCAGCCATTTACTGCAGAAATAAAAACGAACAACGGATTGTTTGTTTTTATTTTATATTCTAAATAATTGACGACAACCTTTAGTAAATGGCTGAGGGTTGATTAATAAGTAAGGTTCCCATTATTATAAAACAAGTTTTAGATGGGATTGAAACTGGTACCAACATGTGTTTTTTTCTTTCTCAAAATTGCAAGTTTATTTTTCAATATAATCATCATTTAATGTTACAAGTTTTCCAAAGAGTACATAGTAATTACTATTTTGAAGCAAGTGGTTTTCGTCGATAATAGTCTCTGGAAATCCATGGAAGAAATCAATTTAATCGTAATCCCACAAAATCCGTCGGCAGAGTTAATCCTATATTGATCTTCTCAGTCACGTTACTTAATATCATTGAGAAAAAATATAATTATTTCTTCATTTTGTTGGCTAATTAAACGATTCATTCAAACTTGTCGAAGAATTTTGCTTAAATTTCTAAGCAGTTTCTTTTAAGGCATAAATACTTTGATTTCAAAGAAAAGTAATAGTTTGTGTGAAAAAGTTCTGGAAATAATTTTATCGAATTAATTTGCTTTTCTTTCTTATCTAAGCCATTATCAGGCATAAAGAGAAATATATTTTTTTGTGAAATCGTGTAAACAGTAAAATAATTGGTCGGTCAAAGGAAAATGCCCGTAAAATACAGTAAATCCTCAACTGATTAAAAGAAACGCTACGAAAAATCTGCTGATAAGAAATTGTTGAGCAAACTTCAAAAGATGCTTCAGAATTTAATTCCAGATATAAATGGACATTCCAGCGAAAAAAAAAGACATAGGTAGAATAGAATATTTTGTATGCATTAAAAAATATAATAGCTCGTGTAGATCTCTAAATTACGGGGTATTTGCTTTTGTCGCGTTAAAGATATGTTTGTCATCATTTTCTGTTTAATCGAGAAGAAAAAATGTTTGACAGAAGGACAGCACATCTTGAATCGTGTCATGTTTTGAAGAAAAACTCAAATATTTGAAAATTTATAAAAAGCGATAAAATCCACTCACATGTAAGCGGTTACTGAGGGTGAAAGAAACAGAGGGGGTAATAAAAGAATAGTAGACTAAAAAAAAAAAAGAAGACGATGATTGATGTTGTACTGAAAATTTTTACGATCATACTCGACAAGAAAACAAAAAGCCGGAAAAGTGTTCCACAAGCGAGAAGTGCGGGAGAAGAAACTATTAGCATAGAACCTACGGTTACAACTAGTCATTTTAACAGTGGAATTATGAGACCTAACTGCCAATCTAGTACTGTGCTAAAAATTCACAAAACTGAGATAACAAAGAGTAAATCTTAGAACGTTCGGATAAGCTCTTCGCTATGGTACCTAGACATTTTTTTTCAATTTAAGCATAGTACTAGACTGACGTCGAGATCTAATCAATTTGCAGTTGAGCTGGCTAGATATAACCGTCAATTCTATGCTAACAGTTTATTTTCTCGCATTTCTGGTTTGTGGAAATCCCTCCCGGTTTCATGCTTTCCAGCCAACTTTAACCTTCAAAAATTTAAATGCAATGTCTATTGCTATCTATTGTCCTCCTGATTGCTTATTTTCTCCAGCTCATTAGTATATTTCTCTTTCTAATTCTTACATATCTAATAAGCCCTCGTGTCTTAGAGGCTTTAACGTCTTTCATGGGGTGAAATTGATTAAAAAAATACTCTTAAACTATTTATAGAAGAGGTATAAGGAAGCTAGGTTCGGCGGTGGGAAAGTAACTGAATCCGAGATGTCAAGTCAGGACAGATAACGATGCAGATTCTTCTTACGTTTTTGTCAATAATATCTATAGGTATATAGAAGAAGCACTAGACTAGATGTAGGAGCAATATTCGATGCACGGAGGAATGGTAAGCTCATAAATTTGCAAGATGGATTCTGACGAAAAAGATTGTCTAGTACAATATAGGGAGCCGACTTTCTTAGTTGTAGACTAAGCAATTAATTTAATATAATCTTTCAACTTCAGGTCAGTGAAAAGCATGGGACCGAGAAGCTGAAGTGAGTTGTTCTCCTGGAGGTTAGCACCAGTCACGATGATGGAAAGAAAAACATTAAAGGTATATATAATTTGAATAACAGTTTAATAAGTTTGTATAAATGTATAATGATATCCCCAACCCAACAGCGATTTCTTGTACTGCTATCTTGTTTTGTTTGTCGTGTCACTGCAGGAGGTTGCTGATCATGGTTACCCAAAAGTTCCTATCCTTTGTAGCTCGTAATAAATTGTCTTTTTTTTAAAAACTCTATTCAAAACCTTGTTCCGCCATCAATTTACTCAAGCTCGCCAGGTAGATTATGTGTTGTTTTCTTTTGTCCCTCCTAATCTTCAGTCTGTCTTGTGAGTACAAAATTTTTCAAACCCTCTTTCCTCACTCTGTACTCTAGAAATTTCAACTGTCTCTAACTAATGTTAAGTATGTGTTTTTTTTGTTTGCATTTTCTCTAAAATTTCGTCATTGCTCGCATGTTCAGTCGGTAGTGTTCTCAGTATCAGTCTGTAGAACGACATTTCTGTTGCTTCAAATCTCTCCTTTATCCGTGCGGAGATTGTCCAGCATCCACTGCCATATAGAAAGATTGACATTACGTAACGGTCCATATTTGTTTCTTTGTTTTTAACGAGATTTTCTGTTGCTTCATACTTTGCTTAGCTTTTGGAAGGCATCTTTGGCTATCCCAATGCGCCTTCGGATTTCAGTGTCCCACTTTCTTTCCTCTGTTAAAACAATTCTCAGATATTTAAATTGTCGCACTTGTTTGATTTCGGTATCTCCAATTTGTAATTTGCATGTTGGACTGTCACTTGCTAGTAACCATGCATTATGTCTTCTTGCAATTAATGTTTAGTCCTTCCCCCCCCCCCGCTTTCCATCCCTAACTGTCCTTTTTACTATAGAATTAATCCTTCTCTCCTTTTTCAAAACCAGAACTGTCGACACTGAATAAAGGAGACCGAAAGGTTTATCAATTGTAAGATTGTGATCATGACAATCATAACTGGCAGCTGGCAGAATTGCTAACAAGTTCTCCGATTCTACATGGGTGTCTTTGGGAATATATCTTGGATGGCACCGAGATGGAATACAGTAAATATTGGGTGTGCTTGGTGACTTGGTTAATTGCACAGCTTCCAATGGCGCCTGAGGTTGATGGTTATGACAGAATAAAGGCCAGTTTTTTTAATGAGAATTTTCCTGGCTGGTATGATATGCACACAATAGAATCTTCTTAAATGTTTTTTTCGCCATTCGAGTTTGTATCATACTAACCTAAGCTTAGTAAACCTGAGGAAATCTCCACTCGAAAATTACATTGCTCGAAACAATTTAAACAAACAACAAAGGAGCGGAAACCAGTTCGAATAATTAATGAAATGACGATAAAAGTTAATCGCAGATATTTACGCAACATAAAAATTCTTTGTTTCATATGGTTAATTAAGCCTCGGAAAATGCCGGGCTAATTAAATCTCTATTGAGTAAAAGCGTACCGTGAATTCATTACTTATAAATTTTATTCATTTATTTGTAAATGCCTTTCTGAAACTGGGAAATGCAATTTTTGATACGAAATAATTAAAACTGTTAAACTTAACACAATCAAAACTAAAGCCTAACCATATAAAAACAAAGATTTATATGAATAATACTTAAAAAAAAACTTACAAAATGATTTAAAAAATGTAACGCGGCGAAAGGCATGTAATTAACAACCACGGCATATCAAATTTTGATATACTCTTAAAGCATAGATAAATATTAGTTTATCACGTTCTGTTCAGATTTGAATAAAGTAACAACAATCTAAAATGTTAATCGCCGTATTTGACAGTATTTAAGACCCGATTTTTTTTTCGCCAAATGGCTGAAGAATATCTGTTTTGTCTCACGGATGAACTTTCAAATGAGTTTTTCAGTTTTTCTGTTTTACAGAAATTTCTATATATATTTTCAAGCTTTTAATCTTATGTTGTTTGCTGAATGAACGACTCCAATTAAATGACAAGTATTTTTAATTTATATTTTATTTTAAATAGATCTAGTTACCTGACGTTGATTGGACATATTAAATATCTCAATTCCCTAACGTTGATTGGGCGATTCTCTCCTTTCATTTTTTTTTAGTTATCAAGGACTATTGCATCTGATATGTATTGTGGTATATGTTGGATTGAATGGGGATGGATGAGTTCTTGTCAGTTTTAAGAATGAATGGGCCGTGAATCAGATTAGCTAGGCTTAAGACAGTCAGCGACGACCAGCCCTTCACCTCTTCACTTTTGGCCTTGTGCCATAATTTAAATACAAAAAAATAATGACTATTGCATCTGATTTATGGCGATGCCGGGACTTGCATATGAATTTCAGTTATCTGGAAGGCTAATTTTTACTTAGATACCATATATTAACAGTACTTTTACCGTCCAACTCCTTAATGCTGCAAACATTATTCAGTGAGGGGGTTATACTGTCGTTTTCTTACATGCTGTATAATAACTTCTATTTTAACTGTTAGCATGCTAGCTAAAAAATTATCATTCAAAATCCTGGCCTTTATTTTGGGTTAAATAACAGAATAAAACTTCAGTATTTTAATTTAATATTACTATAATGGTTCAGCAAAAAATATAGCGAGACTATCAAGAAAAAGAGATTGCTTAATTGATATTTCAGCACTTCAATTGATACACATAAATAAAGCAGACCGTAATGCATATTTTTATCATATATATATATATATTACATTAAATATACAAAAACGCAGTCTTTAAAGGATACTTTTTCGACAAACATCTTCAGAAGAATACGTTGGTATCTACTTAGATAAACAAAATGCAACAAATTTGCACGGCCAAACATTTGTGAATCTTGGAGGCAGTAGTGATTTTCCAAGCGTAGCTTATATGTGGCACAATGCCGAAAGAAGGGGGCAACCAGTGAGGATCGAACTCACTACTCAATCATAATTGTTCTATGGTGACAAGCTTGTTAACCATTACGCCGCCTCGAGGTACCCTTGGAGGCAGTAAAGTTACATCGATCATTTCTGTAGACAGAAAGAGAATTTTGTTCCTTCTCTGTTTCTGTTTTGGTTCATTGCTATATTCCTTTCTTTTCCTCATTTTAGTAATGAATTTGAATTTTAGTCATGATTCCTCATTTAACGCTCTTGTATATATTTGGGTTTCGTTATGCGTATTTGTTTATCTAAGGTACCTATGTCGTCTTTTGAAGAAGTGTTGGTCGAAAAAAGATCATTTAAAGAATGCGTTTTTTGTATATTTAATGCAATATACAAATTTTTCATTGTCAAACTTTTGTTTACACACACACACACACACACACACACACACGCACACACACACACACACATATATATATATATATATATATATATATATATATATATAAAATACATAAAAGGTTAATGGCTATAGTTGAATCAGACCAGGAAAGAGTAGTATTAAAAAGTGCCCAATACATGTACGAAAAAAATAAAATTAAAGTAAAAATAACATGTAGAGCTTTTAACTTTAAAAGTCAATAGATCAGTTGAATCCGCTACCTTGGTTTCAACATTACGGTATCCTCAGGCGATTTTTATCAAATGTCCTCTTAACGCTTTATTTAAAAAAAATAATGAACGCTATATTATTATTTTCAAAAATAAATTTGGGTGTAACAGAAAGGAAGGAGGAGTAGCTGAAGAAGGAAGGAGAAGTAGAAAAAGAAGAAGGGGGAAGAGAAGAAAGGCAAGAGTATTATTAATAGATTGGTGTCGGGGTTAATTGAAATGCACATACTTTTTTATCCAACCTCATACGTGTATAAGAGGAACTTTCTAATATGCAAGTAAGTACTCAAGACTTCGAATTTCTGGTTCAGACAGTTATTTGGATCCGGAAATGTCATAATTACTAATTTTTCCAGTTGGCATATGTTGCAAATATCATTGCGGTTGCTATAGGGCAATGCCTTTTTTAAAATTTGCCGCCTAACAATCGGATCCATGTTTTTTTTCTTTTAAATTCCACAAAAATTCTAACACACACACACACACACACACACACACACACATATATATATATATATATATATATATATATATATATATATATATATATTAATCAATTCACCCCAAGCAAGGCGATAATGCCACTAACACGCAATGAGCAATTGAGAATTAAAGAGATATTAAAGACATTTGAAAGAACCGGAAACTTAATCCTAAACAGGAAACAAAGGATAAACCACTACTCCTGTTCAAAAGACCGGGGAGGTCTGTGAATCTGGCGATAGGTTAACCTATCTACTCCTGTTGAGGAAAAAATAACAAATTAATAGCAAATAAAGTTTTAGAATTTAGGTGGAGACGTCAGAAATATAGAGTTCAGGGAGACATTAGAAGGAACCAGAAACCCAAATTTAAACATGAAACAAGGGATAAACCGTTATTCCTGTTAAAAAGACCAAGGAGGAGTGTGAATCGGGCGATATGCGGACCTATCTACTCCTATTGAGGAAAAAATAGTAAATAAAATTCCAGATTTGAGACAGAGACGTTAGAATATATTTCTAAAGAATTATTTTAATCCGACATTTTTATTACTGCAAACGTTATTTTTAGTGGATAACCGTATTTGAGTACACACCTCGTTTTTTTAAACGCACATTAACCCTTTGAGCCCTGATCACCGCTTTACCAGTGGTAGAGAAAAATGACATAATGCCTATTTACTGGTTGAACGGTGGGTAAACATTTGTAACTATTTTTATATCTACCGTGAAATATTACATACCAATTATTTCCGAATTTTGACTCAGGAGCTCAGGTAGAAGAGCTAAACTTGTTCAGGAAAAGTAGGGCTCCAAGAGTTAAAGTGTGAATTACGCCTACCGGCCCAGAAACCTTAACAAAAAATGTGCACTTCTGCAGAGTTTGAACCTGCGTCCCTCTTTGTAGGAGAAACCACCTTTTTGCATTGAGTTATTTCAAATTATAAGAAAGAGTGAAACGGATGAATTTATTGATTTATTTCTTTAACGGCATATCAACTCCTAATGGGTCATTTAATGCCGAAAATTGGGAACTTTGAACTAATAAAAATATGATATACATTATTCTGCTTTCGCAATTGAAAGTTTGATTTAAGAAATTGTAGGATATTATATGGAGTAATGTCATAAAAGGTTTCTTTCATGCTGATTGGTGTATTGCTGGTATTATTTTTTTTACTATAGAAATGTATTTTTATACTTTCATAGGATTCTGTTTTTCTTTGGGGCGGTAACTATTTGCCCAAAGCTGGGAGCCTAACAAGTGTTACGACTCCGAGTCTGATTGGAACTGGGAACAATAGCAATTAAGAGGTGGTTCCACTCTCCTGAAAATGTTAAATCTCCCGATTAGAAGCCTTGCTGCCGGATGTAGTTTATCCTCATACCCAGGAGTAAAAGGAAAGAAAGATGATCAATAATAGGCTGATTTGTTTAAAAAAATACGAGGGTATGCTGAAAAGTTTTCTGTTTGACCAAGAAGGGACTTCAATATAATTACAACGTTTGTTCATTTCATCAGATTTTGGGAAATTGGTCGAGCTGAGAACTTTTCATCATCGTCCCTTCTCATAAGCCTTGTCCTTTTACTTTGTCACATGTTATCACTTCGTAAACGGCCTGTGAGCATAGTTGACTCGCAGCCAAACATCATTTGCTGTTAACGAATTTTTGATGATTCATTAAGAGTTGAGAAATCTTAACACTCAAGGTTGACTCGTTTGAAGCAATTGTGAACGTTAAAAATAGATTTCTGTTTTTAGAAGCGTTGAAACGTTATTTTTATTCATTTATTTTTTTTCACTCAGCGCCCTCCGGGTGAATCTTGTGTTACGCCATATTGAGAGAGAAAGTTTTTCTCTACTTTAATTTTTAAATTTTGATTTATCATTTAAGAAAACAAATTGCTTCCCACT
>OZ038488.1:81349959-81357459 GCA_964036315.1 Acanthosepion esculentum
TGTTTCTGACGCAATGTTTCTGTTTCTTAATACTCTGCTGATCTTTTGGAAAGCATCTTTCGTTACCTCGAATTCATTCAGAATCGGCTTACTACATAGATTGAATAAGTCCGGTGAGATGATACATCCTTGTCTTATACCTCTTTCTGTTTTTGTGCATTTCAGCCAGTCAGTTATGTGTCATGCGTGATACACGCGTAGGCGATCATGTATCTTTCGATACATGACTGACGAGGCAGTTTTTTTTCCTGCAGTAGGTTGCCATTTTTTTCTGCGGTAGACCATTTACCATCAAAAGTTATAAAACTCGGCCTGTCCTGCTATTTACCTATAGCTGGGGGAGAAGAAGAGGATTCATTAGCGCGTAAGTGAATGTAATGGATCTGAGTGGAATTCGAACCCGGCTCTCCGATTTTTCAATCCGAGCCGCTATCCATTATTCCACCGTCACCCAATTCCTTCTATTTCGCGTGAGTGCCTCTCAACATCACCACCTGAACGGTGCAGGCAATTCCTCCTAGCCTTCCTTAAAATTTTACCAGGGCCTTTACCTCTCTTTTTGTCTCTTGATCAAACCTGTTCCCAGAGACTAGGCGTGGTCTAGCCCAAATTTCTAAATTCGATTATTATCCAAAATTTCCATCAACGAGGAATTCTTATCGCGTTCTTGTAGGGTCGGTTACATCTAGGATTTGTCACGTGTTACTCCCCCTCGCCAGCTCTTTGGTCAACAAGTGATAATTCCTTTGTTTTAATAAATTTTATCGCGTCTTAGGTAGACGAAAAAGAAATATAACTACAATTCCATTCCTGTCTTCCTTTGGAAACATGTCGGTCTTAAAATCCAAGTTTTATCAAACATTGTATAGTGAAAATGTCAGATCAAAATTTTGCTCTTAGCTATGTGTCAGGCTGTAGGCATACTGATGTACACTGGCACAGATATATCTACTCAATGTGGCTTAGTTTGGTACAAAACTTTAACAGTAGAACTAGTGAGGATTGATCTCACCACAGTCTGCTAATCATCACTCTACGGTAGGTGCCTTTAAGTTGAATTCGATTATCACCCAAAATTTTCATCAGCGATTAATTTAAGCAATCAATTTCAGAACCATGCTGTGCCGGGTCCATGAATACAGACGAGTGAGACGAGAGACGAGAAGAAGGAACCAGACAGTGAGCCTTAGTTTTCCGCTGGGGGATATACTCCAAGACTCCATGCCTGAAACCGCTGATAGTACAGGATTCTATACAATATTCGTTATGCCGTATAGACACGAGTATATTTTTCGTTTTTTTTTACACTAAAAATAGTGGGTCAAACTATACACAGGTAATTCTTTGAATAGGTTAAATATCATGCATTTTCTGTGTCCTATAAACAGGTAATTTTTTTCTGGAAAGGTTAAAATTCATATAAAAAAAAACAATAGATGTATATAGAGTACTTTTTACTAAGAATGACTTGAATTATCATAACCCGAATTAAGTACCTCAACGCGTGGGACATCTTTCGTCTTTACAACAGCGAATGTTGGACGATTTCCTCAAAGATGAAGAAGAGACTCAAGGCGACGGAGATGTGGTTCGACAAAAGGATGCTAAGGATATCATGGACCGAGCGTGTGAACAACGATGAAGTCTTAGAGAGGATGCAAACAAGGAGGAGGCTTTTCTGGGACACATAATGAGGAATGAGGGCCTGGAGAATCTGATACTCACGCGTCGAATAACGGGATTGATCTAGTGGATGACAGAACGTGGTCTTGGGGAAATGGCTTAGGGAAAGTACTTGTTAATGCAAGGTATAGAGGGAGGTGGAAAGCAATGATCGCCTACGTCCTGAAAGGACATGGTACATAAGAAAAATACAGAGAAAAAAGTTATTCTAAAGGCAATACCTTAGCGATGTGCTCTGTGGAACCGACCCCCCAAGAAGATGTTTTCCCGGTCAGTACGATCCTACCCCGTTCATTTCTTGGGTAATCGTTATCTTCCCCACATGTCCGCATAAACTGTGCCTCTTACTCCTAAAGTTAGAATTTGAATCTTGAATGTCCCCTGGGCATTGTAAATGGCGAACCGCATTGCAAAAATAAAAAACATAAATAAATTGCGAAAAGAAGATGATGGCAAATTTGAGATATGAAAAAATATAGTCTTCATTTAAATAAGGTATTTGTTGATTTTAAGTGGCATACATAGTGCTTGATGTCGTGAACCTCGACGTGGTGTAATGGTTAGCAACTTTGGCTCGCTAGAACAATTATGAGTAGTAAATTCGATTCTTACTCAGTGTCCCCCTTACTTTCGACCTTGTGTCACATCTAAGCTATGCTTAGAAAATCACCATAGTGGTTGAGGTTTTGCTCTTCATATCCCGACAAAAGGGAAAAAAAATTAGGTTACGTAGGAGGCAGGCAAAGGTAAAGGAGTTACCGTAGTCAGGAATGAACAGAAACAAAAGTACGGTATCTAAATCTCCTTATCAGATAATTTACGGTAAGTGTCTTTCTCGCCATTTTGGGGTAGCTGTGTACAAAAATTAGTAAAGACCATTTATTAGGTATAAAATATATCGAAGATGATGCCTAGTACTGCAATATTTTACTACGGTAGGCCCACTAGCTGGGGTCGCATTATACATGAGCTATATACGTTGCATATCTATAAATAAAACACAATAACTGATTGCCACAATTACTCAGAAGCTGGGGTCGCATTATACATGAGCTATATACGTTGCATATCTATAAATAAAACACAATAACTGATTGCCACAATTACTGTGTAAAAATCAGTAATAAATCATTGACACAATAAGTAATTTACAATAATAATTAATAATGAAATAACAATATATTGTTTTCTTTAATCTTACACCCTTTAAGCGGTAAGTGATAATGTCTCTTCACAGATATTTTTTACAGAAGTTTCACCCTGTACATATTCACAAGAATCCTACACAAAAACTCAAGGATTTTGTAAGCGTAGCTTAGATGTGGCACAAGGCCAAAAGTGTGGGGCACTAAGTGAGGATCGAACTCACTACTCAGTCGTAATTGATCTAGCGAGACAAGTATGTTAACCACGTCGATGTGCCCAATGATTTTCTAAGCGTAATTTAGATGTGGCACAAGGCCGAAAGTATGGATCACCCAGTGAGGATCGAACTCGCTATTCAGTTGTAATTGACCTAGTGTGCTTACTAAACGTTTTGGGTAAATGAATACCGAATTTTCTTCTGTATGGAAACGGTTAGTCTCACCATTACAATTATCCCATTCCAGACTGAGTTAAAATTCAAAAATAGGTATAAAACTTTGATCTATATTTTATTTAACTGCTAAAAACGGTTACGTTATTTTTCGGTTGATACCAACAGTGGTAGTGGGGGAGGGGAGCTACTTAAATTTTTACTTACATTTTTTTTCATGCATGTGGGCGATATGAATAACAGCGGGCATTTAAATGGATTTGTCAATTTCGAAAGCGAGTATAAAGTAGATATTCTGTGATTTACTTTGATTTTTTTTCTTAGTTTTTAAGCACAAGTTATTTTAGATAACACCCCAAAACAATGTATTATCCTGAAATCTATTTGCGGTGGGATTTTGATTGTGACGAGAAAACTTTGAACATTGTTGAAAGAATCCTAGATGATATAAACGATGTTTACTCGCAAATTGGTCGTTTAAACAACAATGATATTTCAGCTCACGCGATTTACAAACTGATTGAGATCGATCTCTATTTCCATCTCGTCACTCTTCGCAATATACACTTCTTGTATCGACTTTCGAAAGGTGACTTAACCGAGCCGTGTTTCCCCGAGTTTCCTTCTGACGTCATCCTCTACAAAGTCTTGTACAGTTCTCTAGAAAGATGGGACGTATTTTTGACCCTCTTGAAATTTCACTGGAATAACAGTTCAGGCGTGTGCCCCCGTTTATTAAGGTGGAAAACAAAAATGTTGTACTTGGGCAAGCGGTTCTACGCCGAGCGCCCTAATGATAGTTCACGCGATTTGAAAACTCTTGAAGCTATCGTCAACGATATGCAGAGAACACTCCGTATTAATCGGATACGATTCACTCCGGCTATTGCTCTGACTGCAAGGGAGACACCCGGTCTCTGTGTTTCTTTTCTCGAGCGTTTCCCTACAAACAGTTATGCGTACATCATTCAGCTTGATCCCGATAGCTACAACTATATCATCAGTTCTGCTCACGACCCAGAGACGAGAAAAAAGGTATTTCTTACCTATTATAGAGAAACCGATGAAACGATTTTCGTAGAAAAGTTGCTTAAAGCTGAGAAAGATTATGCTAAACAGTTGGGTTATAGAAACAGTTCCGAAATGTTCTTCAGCAACAACTTTCTTCAAGTTAGTCCGATGTTGAAAATCTACAAACACCTCGCTCACCGCATCAGTTCTACCTTAAACCGGAAGCGGAAACTCTGGCTGAAACAGAAACAACGTCAGTGCACCAGATTCGGTTACAAATTCAATGAAGAACTAGAACTCTATGACATTGACTACTGCCAAGAGACGTCAACGGTGGTATCTTACTGCAAACTGTCGCATCTGTTGGCAGACTATTTCCCTCTTGGCCACGTAGTTGTGAAACTGCTATCAATGTACGAGCATCTTTTTGGCTTGAAAGTGTCTCCCGTTTTCGACTTCCCGGCGTGGCACGAAGACGTACAAGCGTTCAGCGTTCGGGATGCGGAATCTGGAAACGAACAACTAGGTTACATCTTACTGGATCTCTTAAGCAGAAAAGAGAAGATTGACGAACCGACTTACTGTTACGTCCTGCAGCCAGGATTAAATCCTTTGTTCCAAGCAAACTCTCGAGAAATAGCCGTAGTTGCAGTGGTTAGTTCTTTCAAAGAATCTCTCGAATACTCAAAGAAAACAACACGAACCTTACTCTCCCACAAGGAACTGGAGGGCCTATGTCGAGGACTAGGGAGCGCTTTTCAAGGTGTATGCAGCAGCCCGGCCTATACCTCTTACAACACGGTTGTCATGGAGAATGATATTTTGGGAGTTGTAGGCAAGTTCTGGAACAACTTCGCATGGGAACCAGAAATTCTCCGGTGCATATCTTGCCATTATATGAGTGGAAAACCAATCACTGACGAACTAATCGAAAACTTGGTGAACGTTCGTTACGACAAGGATCTCTTTAAAACTGCAGTATCCGTGTACAACGGGATAATCGACTTGAAAATTCGGCAGGGGTCAAAAGACTTGAATATAACGAAAGAAACTCTTTATAAATATATATTTGGCCTTAAATTTTCTAAGTACTTAGACTTTACTGTCGATAACTTGTCTGTTACTTCATTGCCTTTCCCTCGTCTCTATTATTATGACCTCTGGTGTCAAATCGTAAGCGATGACCTCTTTTATTCACGGTTTAAGGTAAGCTCTGTTATAAATCCAAAAATAGGATTTGAATTTCGAAAGAAAATTCTCGAACCATTCGGGACGGTTAGTCCACATTTAATGTTCAAGTCTTTTCTTGGCAGGAAACCTAATGAAGAAACTTTCTTGAAAGTACGAAATTTATAAACCGTTATTCAACTTAAAACCATGCACAGGGAAGGGACTCGCTCGGCTGGAACTTATTAAATAAAATTGATTTGGGTTAAGTGTTCCGTATTTGTGAGAAACCAATTGATATTTGACAATACATTAATTTTAAAATGGTACCTGTTGCAGAAGTCTTAATAGCTGGGGTATCTAGAAAAAGAAAATAGATTTTAACCTTAATTTTATTTCAAAAGTGGTAAATAGTTTTAATATTTGAAGGAAAGGGTAAATATGTTAGAAAACAAAGTCAAATGATATATATACACACACACACACACACACAAAAGTTTCATTAAAATGACTGACAAGGAATCGGGTCAAATTTTTTATTAAATTTTTCTTCTGTGTTTTTTTCTATTTATTTATTTTTTTAATCATTTCACCACAAGCAGGGAGCAAATTCCACTAGTAGGCAGGGGATTACAGGTAGTGAAAGAAGACTGGGTGTAGCGGAAATTGAGAAAAGGATAAAAGATGAACGGTTTTCAAGATGGCAACTGACGTTGCAATTAAATTAAAAAAAAATTTTTTTTTTTTCAGGGAAGCAAGTAAACGAAGGGAGTTCCATTGTCGGGCAGTGTGAAAAAAAACTATTGGAGTAGAAGTGGCGGTTACATTTAACTATTTCAACAATAAAAGGGTGGGACCTAGATGCCAATCTAGCATTACACTTAAATTCATGTAGTTGGGGTACAGGCGGGGGGGGGAAGATTGTCAGAGTGGTTGCCATGAAAATATTTATAGAAAAGACAGACATTAGTCACGTAAGTGAGAAAGTGACTGAAGTCGATATGCCAAGTCAGGATCGATTACATTGGAGATCCTTCTGTGGATTTTGTCAAGAACCTCGAGATGAATAGCAGGAGCACCAGACCACATATGGCAACAGTATTCAATGCACGATCGAATAGTAGATCTGTAAATGTTCAAAATTAACTCTGACAAGAAAAACTTTCTAGCACGACACAATGAACCAGTTTTCCTTATAGTAGATGCAGCTATTGATTCAATGTAGTTGTTTCACTTCAAATCAATTGAAATAATGAGGCCTAGTAGGCGCAGTGAGACGCTCTCCAGGAGTCGAGCATCGATCATACTGTTAGTGGACAGGGAAGATTCTCTATGGTGGTTAAATGAGAGCTGTTTAGTTTTGGAGGCATTAAAGTTTACAAGCCATTTCCTATCCCAGTTGACAGCTGATTGGAGGTCCTTTTCAAGAGTTTGTTAGCTCTGATGGTTTTGCTATTGAGACAGGAGTAAATGACAGTTTCATCTGCATAAATACCTACTTGGGAACAAATGACATCAGAAAGATCAGAAACAGCGTAGGACTCAGCATAAAGCCTTGTGGGGGGCATCCGTGTTCGTGTGAAAGGATCTGGAAGCGAGCCCATTCAGAACGACCTTCATTTCACGATTTGATAGGAATAATTGGATAAAATCAAACAAACAATCTTCCTGTAATACCGTAGTCTTGAAGCTTACGTAGAAGATTAAGGCATCTGGAGATGTCGATTGACATTGCATTTGAACAATTGAAGATTATACTATCAGGGAAGCGAGGAAGGGAGTTCCACAGACGTGAAGTGCGAGACATGAAGCCATTGGAGTAGAAGAGACGGCTACATTTAACCGTTTCGACAGTGAAAGGGCGGGGCTGAGATGCCGACCTAGTGGCACGTTTAAATTCATGCAGTTTGGGAACTAGCAAAAATAGCTCGTCGGAGCAGTTACCATGAAAGTATTTGTAGAAAAGACAGAGGGAGGCAACGGCACGTCTGTGAGAGAGCGACTGTAGACGAGATGCCAGATCAGGGCCAACCATATTGCATATCCGTCTCTGGATTTTGTCGAGGACCCTAAGCAGAACAGCGGGGGCTCCAGACCATGTA
>OZ038488.1:81359959-81369959 GCA_964036315.1 Acanthosepion esculentum
ACCACAAGATAGCTTATTCCCAAATTCTCGCTTGACGAGGAAGCGTGACCAGACACCTTAATTTCAAAAATTATATTAGGGGTCTCGGCTCTCGCTTTTGAAACATGAGAACTCTTATGTAGCGAAGGAATCATATTAAAAAAAAAATATTATTATATATATTTTACACACACAAATGATGTGGCAAAATAACACCCTTTTTAAGCTCTTATTAAACAAAAATAAATTATAGTAGTTTGGGAAAATGTATAAGTATTGTCCTATAAAACCACACATGATTTGTTATGATTAACAAAGTAACATATTCAAAATTTTCTGTCCCACCTTTTTTTTTTTTTTTTAGTTTAATTCTCCATCCCCTCCCTCGTTAGGTGGTCAGTGATTTCAGTTCTCTGGTGGATGCGGGGCGCCTTTCGTTTCGCGTGCGTGTTTTCGTATTTGGTGTGTCTGAATGAGTGCATGTCTGTGTGAGTGTTTGGGATGGATGAATGTTTTCTCTATTCTAGTCCCGCATCGATTTCGTCTAGCTAACTGATTTTTCTGCCACATTTAAGGTTTGTGGTTTTTTTTATTACTAACATGATTTTGTTTATTTTCTTGTAAATAATTTTATGTCATATTGTATATAATCATTGGGGTTTCTTTTAAACTTGTTATTTTTATTCCCCTCCCCTCCACAGACATTATTTGTACATATGGGGTTAATTAGGATTTTCATTGAGACAGTGAGGTATTTTGGTGGGTGTAGTAAGAAAGGTAAGTATGAATGTGTTTTGGTGGTAGGAATATTGTTTGGTTTGATTGGGTCAGTGGTTGTGGCTAGCTAAGTTTAAAATTAAGACAAATGATGAGCGTCATTTTTACCCACCCCCTCTTTTGGCCTTGTGCCACATTTGTTGTATTTTTCAGCAATAAATATTAACTAACATAGTCAAAATGCTCCCCTTCATGTTCAATACAACGCTGAACCCTATCAGCAACACTTCTACAAACTGTTTGGCACATTTCTACAATAATTTCAGAAAATCTATCAGAAATTGCTTATTTTAATTCCGGATTTGTTTTCGGTTTGAACCTATAAACGAGATCTTTCAATACACCGCCACACAAAATGTCTGGTGGTATTAGGTCTGTTGAACGTGTGGTGGCCACTCAATTGCTCCACGTTGTCCTATTCATCACAGCTCGAAATTAGAATTTAACCATTCCCGAAATCTTAAACTACTGTAATTTAATTTTGCTCAATAAAAAAGTGTTACTCTTACCGCACTCATATATATATATATATATATATATATATATATATATATATATATATATGATATACTACAGCATGTTTAACAAGATTCATGTTACATCTCTTTGACCAGAGTTCAATTAGTTCTCATTTAAATACACATGTAGACCTACCAAACTCTCCGCAACGTACTCGTTAATACAAATATAATAGCAACATACACATGTACAAATGGTTTAAAAATAATGGAATCATTATTAATAAAAAACATAGTCAGTAATATCAAGTATGAACATGGTCACAACGTGCTGGCCGTGTTTGGAAAATAAAACATTACTACACCTCGAGATACATACATAAACCAATGCATATATTCGGTTAAAAGGTAAAATAAAATTCATCCTTGATAATGGCTAAAAGTATAACTGAAAGCGCTTGGAAAACATTCAGACAATTTTTATATAATTTTTGTGCTGTAAAGAAAAGAATTATACAAATACAAGAGAAATTACACAAAAAATTTCAACCACCACACCTTGTCAGTTATTTTCATGCGTGTGTGTACATACGTACGTTAGCTTTATTAATGTAATTTTTCTGCTCCTGTCGGCGTTTTGTCCAAGCTACATTAATGTTTTCTTAGACTATCCAAATGGAAAAGATCTTCAGTTTCTGGTAATGCAAACTCAATAACTATGCCAAATTCTACAACTTGAAGGTTGTAGAATGGAAATGTCATTTTTAATTTTTTTTTTTCATGAAGTTATTTGTGTGCTTCGTAATACTTACAATGTGTGCATAGTATTCGCCTCGCCAGGGCTATATACCTGAGGGATTTTCCTTCCAGATTCTTCTGGGAGGATTGGCAGAGGAGAAGGAGGAGGAGATTGTTTTTTTCCCCGTCGGAGTAGATGCTGCGATTGTAGAATTTGTTCGGTGCCAGAGGCCTTCTCTCTTCCAGTGACATCTGTTTGGTCACGGTGGTATGACTGGCTATGACTAGCTTAGGTAAGCTTTGGCCAGCGGCCCTGAGTGGAAACACTCTGGTTCCCACGTTAAAAAACGACCTTGTATCACAACTTGGCTCGGTGGGGTGTTGAGGTAAATCTCGAGCTACATACCTAAGGTACGAGTTCTAAGCTAACTAAAGAATTCTCTCTTTACCGAAATATAAATTAATATTTAAACATACACGAGACAGAATGAGGAAAAGGGACCAGAACGCAAGATTGCTATAGCCTGCACCACGGTACGGTTTACTAAACCTGTAATAGTGAGATTTAACTTTTAGCCCTCACGTAGTAGGATTCATAGTAGCAGCAACAGAAAAAAAGGTAGATAGCGTATCCTTACTATAATGTATCCACTTGAAGTATTAACATTTATACTCGGCTAAACACATCTATTGATTGGCAACGTTTTACAAAGCTAAATTATCGTACCTTCGAACTAGCCTTATTAGAACATTCTGCCGAAGTAAAATGATTGGCTTGCAAGTCGGTCTACCGATAACATCGCCATTCAGTTGAAGTTTCATTATGACCCCGCGTTACACAAGTGTTATGGTTAAATAATAATAGAATACGGTTAACTTCCTATTTCCTAACTCCGTGTTCACCTAAGTGAATTCACCTGATATAATAATATTATTGTTTGTTGTCTGTCACTCTGTAAAAGTTGAACGAAAGTCTAGGAGCAAACTTATCTATTTAATTGTTTCTAAAAGCTCTGTGTTGCATTGGAAGTGAAAATAACCATCTTAGTGATAAAAATAAATCCTTGAAGTTTATTTTTTTTTATCAAGTGCCAATCTCTTAAATGTCAACATTTTGATTAGGCATATTTAAACCTCTGTGTCAACACCGAAATTAAAAATCGCGTGCAGTGAATACAGTGTAACCCGGATATAAGAGAGTTGGCGGGACCAGAGAAGTCTTTTATATCCGGGTTTCTCTTATATCCGGGTTTGGTCTATTTTGTTTAGGTAAGGCTCTAATTTGGGACCAGATACAATCTCTCTTATATCCGGGTTACACTATATATATATATATATATACAGTGTAACCCGGATATAAGAGAGATTTTCTCTGGTCCCAAATTAGAGCCTGTGTTAATGTATATAAAATAGACCGAACCCAGATATAAGAGAAACCCGGATATAAGAGACTTATTCTCCGTCCCCGACAACTCTCTTATATCCGGGTTACACTGTATATATATAATCTTGATTTACTAAGTGTTGATTTGATGTGGCACAAAGCCGGAAGTATGGAGCACTGTGTATATGGTACTACGCAATTACCTTTTAAAAGAGCATCGTAACTGATTCTTAACATGTTATGTTTAGCGTTGCAATGACTGCATATCTGGAATTGGTCGCTATTTGTAATTCTTCGAATTTCATGACTTAAAATGCTTAATTTGGGAAGACTACGCACCTCCCAGTGGCAAACTTCATTTTATGACGGTAATGTAGTCTGTTCGACAGTTCTTGTTTCTCAATGTTTAGAGTAGTATTTATTGTACCAAAGTACAAATGTGGCACAAGGCCGAAAAGGGGGTTGGGAAAGGACGGTCATCTTCTGTCTTAACTTTTAACTTAGCTAGGCGCAAACACTGACCCGAACATACAAACAATATTCCTTTCACCAAAACAACACATCCATTACATACCATTCTTACTACATGCACCATAATACCTCAGAGACTCTATGAATTCCTAACTAGTCCCCATATTTACAATACATTGTCTGTGGGGGGGAGGGGTAAAAATAACAATCTAAAATCCCCAATGAATATTTACAATGAGTATAACTATATACAAGAAACTAAACAAAAGATTTTGTTAGTAGAAAACCCCCCCACAGCTCTAAATATGGCAGAAATGTCAGTTAACTGGACGAAATCAATGCGGGGCTGAAAAGAAATTTTAAAACATTCGTGCAATCCAAACATTCACTACAAACACGCACTCATTCAAACACAACAACAAATACGAAAGACACTCTCGAAACGAAAGGCACCCCGCACCCACCAGAGAACTGACATCACTAACCACCTAACGATGGGAGGGATGGGGAATTAACCAAAAAAGAAAATAAAAATAGGGCCAGAAATAAAAGGGGCCAATGAACATACACACCCTAGCTAAGTTAATCAGAAAAAAACATAAAAAAAATTAACTGAAGCAAAACTGACCTAAGCTAACCTATACAGTGGAAGGGTTGCCAATGTTCAACCCAGCAATCCCAAAATCCTTAATGCCTAACCGGCATCAAAATGCCACTCCAAGTCAGCACCTTTCACTCTGCAGAGACGCGCAAGAATCACCCACCTTTCGCCAAATTCCAATGGATGGAGTCGCCTCCTTTCCGTCCTGATCTTGACTTTAAGCAGATGCTTAAAGTACAAGATCAGTTGGGAAGAGGAAAACTTCTCGTCCCCATGAAATTCCTTCTGTCGCGTCGTCCATATCACGACTCGCATAAGCCCCAGTAAGCAAAAGAACACATAGTGCTCATCCTTAGTCATCGGCGGTACTATATTGCTACAAACGGAACTGGCCTCGAGGAAAAAAAACTTTCCGCGCAGCATGCGAACCATGATGCCTTCAACCAACTTGCACAGCGGAACTACGACACTACAATGAAAGAAGGCGTGACCTAGGGTCTCCACCTCCCCACTGCAGCGAACGCAGTTTGGCGACTTAGCCAATCCCGCTGCGCGAAGTCTTTTGGCGACCCAGACGGCCCTTCGAATCACCAGCCAGGTGAGTGATGCCTCAGGGTTAGTGAGACATTTCAACCCGGGCGCCCAAGGCCATATGCAGCGAGCCTCGCGCTTCGTCAGACCGAGCTCGCCTATCAAACTATCTTGAACGTTCCCCCTAACTAACACCTGATATAATGCCTTACGGGACAACGGCTGGACGTCAGAGAGGCCATCCTTCGCCCGTAAGAGTCGTTTGAGGGCAATCCGACATTCACGATAGAAAGAGCCCTCGCCACGAGGAGTACGAGCGGCCTCCTCCTCACACGAGCGCACATTTCTCAAGGATGGAAAATGTTTATGGACGTCTTCCTTCCAGAATTCGCCGTTCTCATCCAGTTGCATACACATCCGGTCTAGGTATGAAATGCGAAGCGTATGTTGACGAGTCTCAACGCAAGGCATCCCCAGACCGCCATCAGACGGATGGAGGTAACAGATCTCGCGACTAACCATGGCAGCCTTGCCTCTCCACAAGAAAGAGAACAAGAGCCTTACAAACGCCAGTAAAGTGCTAGACGGGAGTGGAAGCACGGAGAGTCGGTAAAGGAGAATCGGGTAGATGTGCGAAGCACATACTTCCGCCCTCCCCTTCAAGGAAAGATTCCTCCGAGTCCACAGACGTACTGCGAGCTCGGCCTTCTCTTGCACCTCCGACCAATTCATTTCCAGCAGGAGGTCGGGACCGAACCAGACGCCGAGTATCTTGACCGGCCCGTCCGTCCAGTGGAAAGGCCCGGGAAGAGAAACTCCCCTCCACGAACCCAACCGCAAGCCAACAGACTTATCGCGGTTGATCTTGGCCCCTGTCACCATCTCATAACCGTTGATTTCTCGGCTGACTTCGTTAATTTCGGCCCTACTCGACACCAGAACCGAAACGTCGTCAGCGTAGGCGGAGTACCTGGCCGAGGTGGTAGCACCAGGTAGGGAAATTCCGCGAAGGACCGGATTCGTCTTCAACTTACGCAGGAAAGGTTCCAGCGCAAGAACGTACAGCAATGGAGACAGCGGACAACCTTGACGAATGGAGCGAGACAAAATGAAAGGCTTCGATCTTACCCCATTCACTTCTACCAGCGCACCGGGAGTCGCATACAGCAGTCGGATCCAAGTGCGAAAGTGCGGCCCGAAACCGGCGGCCGAAAGAACAGCCTCCAGAAACCGATGGTCAACCCTATCGAAAGCCTTGGACTGATCCAAATTGATCAGCGCGGCATCACTGTCGACTTTCTCGATGATCAAGCGAACCAAATGCAGGTTGTCCTGAATAGTCCTGCCCTTCACAGCACAAGACTGCTCGGGACCAATCAGACTAGACAGGACAAGCTGCAAACGGTCAGCTAAGACCTTGGCTAAAATCTTCAACTCTGTATTTAACATCGTCAAAGGCCGATAATTATCTACCCCATCCCCACCGTCTTTCTTCTTGCGAAGCAACTTGATTACACCCCTGGTGAAGCGTTGAGGAATAGACCCCTGCTTCAACCAGTTGTTGAAAATCAGTGCCAGCAAGGGGACAAAGACGGGCGACTGCCTCAAGTACATTTCGTAGGGAAGACCATCCAATCCCGGAGTCTTGTCCAGGCCAACCTGCTTCAGCACATCCCCTCAATGTTTAGAGTAAAGTTCGGGTAGCCATTTCATTTTTTTTATTCACCAACACTAGTATTTTTTTCTCGAGAAATCTAACTTTGGGCTAAATTTAATAAGGGTGAGAGGTAGGAACGCGGCAAATGCTTGAAGATATTTAACCCAAAGTAAATACCTTCAATCATTTGCCACGTTCCCATCTCCGATATTAAGTTTAACCCAAAATTATATTCTCGAGAAAAATACTAGTTGTGGAGAATAAAAATAAAATGGATTCTCCAACTTCACTCTGAGCATTGAGATATTTTCCCCTTTCACAGTACGATCGCAGTTGCTTGGTATAATTTCTTTTTGCTTAATGGAAATCTTCGCAAAAAGGCTTTTCTTCCTCTACATCGTATGAGTTTATAATCGACTATATTTAACCTCACAGTTTAAATATTCAAGTCAGTGCCTAATTTTTTTCACCGCGTAATATCCAGTAAATGCCTTAGATTAAAGGGGATATGGCGTGCGAGTTTTAAACCTGTTGAATTCGACATATTTTCTTGACTAGTGAAAAGCGGCTGCTTTATTTCAACGTGATGGTTATAGTTCAACTTATAAATTCAAGGGAGGTAAAAACGATAAGACGAAGACCAGTAAAGATACTCAATTTCAGACTTCAAATATTTTACTGGATAGTAAGCAAACCATATAACGAATATTTACAGCAGAAATGTCTGTAGACGTGTCCCTTCAAGCTATAGCACTTTGTGGTTGAATTGGGTTTAAGCGCCGCCCGTAAATGATTAGCTCCTATGATAAACTTTGCGCTTTAAATTACTTACATTAACATTGAAAGGTACTGAAATTAGAAAGAGAAGAGTAGTAATACAAAACATTTATTGTCGAATAGTCAAAAGGGGAAAAGAGAAAAGCAAACAAATATGACACGGAGTATTAGTGGGAGGGGGAAGAAAAAAAGTGGCCAACGACGCACATCAGTGTCATTCATTTATAAGCTTTTGACACATACTATACTTTGACCCTAAAGAGAAAGGCCGAGTTATTCGTAAAATTGACCTTTTTGTCTAGAAAAATAAAATATAAATACAGTGTAACCCGGATATAAGAGAAACCCGGATATAAGAGAAACCTGGATATAAGAGAGATTTTCTCTGGTCCCAAATTAGAGCCTGTGTTAAAACAAAATAGACCAAACCCGGATATAAGAGAAACCCAGATATAAGAGACTTCTTCTCCGACCCGACAACTCTCTTATATCCGGGTTACACTGTGCAGTGTAACCCGGATATAAGAGAAACCCGGATATGAGAGAGATTTTCTCTGGTCCCAAATTAGAGCCATACTTACCTAAACAAAATAGACCAAACCCCGGATATAAGAGAAAACCCGGATATAAGAGAAAACCCGGATATAAGAGACTCCTTATCCGGTCCCGACAACTCTCTTATATCCGGGTTATACTGTAGTTTGAAAGTGTTAAAAAATATTATCGGGCCACTCCACTTCCAAAAATATGACCTTGTATCTTCTTACTGCTTCTAAGTGTCGTATCCCTTTAGAACGTTGGCGATCATGGCTGTCCACTACTTCCTATTCCTTGTAGCTCTTTGCCAAGCATCTCACACCCGTTCCGCAATCCAGTCCTACATCAAGTAGGCGACCCGCTGCCTTTTCAGGGTTTTTTTTCCTTTCGATATGTTCTGCGAGTGTCAAATATTCCAAGCCCTCTTTTCTCATTATGTTAAATCTGGTCTCGTATTTTTCTGATTCTGAATATAAGTGTCTTTTTAAAATTCTATTTTCCTTGTGATTTCTTTGGTGCTCCCTCGATGGTATTCTCGCCATCCATCCGTAGAACCACATTTCTGTTTCAGCCAGTTTTCATCTATGGGGAGACTGTCCAGCATTCACTGCCACGCAAGAGGATTGATATTACCTAAGTTCAGTATTTTCTTTGTTTCTAATGAAATCTTAATCCAAATGAGAAATAAAAAATTTTAAAAAAATTAATCAAAATGCGGCACATTGCACTCTGGACAAAACCGTATCCAATGCCAAGAACACACATTAGTGTCCTTATATTACAAGCTTTTCGCATAAAAAGTCAAAGTATTTCAAAATTTAATAACTCCTTTATTTTTTTAATTCACAATATTATAGTATTATATAGAATAGCTATGGGAAATAAACACCAATTAGTTAGGAAAGATTACCTCTTTTAAGTGGCTTCCATTTTCAGCGTCGCAGAAACGTATCTTTTCTAACGCATTTTTGATCACAGCGCTCAGTGATTCAGGCCCTAGTGCTTTGATGTTTGCCCTTGGTTAGGTTAGACAAGCTTCAGTGTACCTAGTTAAGGTGAGTAAGTGTGTTCCTGACCTGTTTCCGGTTATCTCTTTTGTTATGATCCAAGTTGAGATTCCCAACCTCCCCAGTTTGTTTTTGGCCCCCTTTTATCTCGACTGGGTCAGCCTTTTACTTCCCCATGCCCGTGTAATTTTTTGTCTCTTTCCCACTCCCTTAGCGAGAGTGCTTCTTGATTTTTGTCCTATGGGCAGAATACAGCGGCCTCTCTGTTTTGAGGGTTGGACGGGCCCTACTAACATCAGTTATGTTTAGTTTAAATTTGTTGAATTTTTAGTTGATTATTGGGTTCATCTCCCTCCACTCTCATTTTCTCATTATTAGATTTTTATGTATTATATATATTATCATCAAATTTTTATGGTGTGGGGCGCGTTTTGTAGGTTCCTCTTGTGAGGATGCGGTATTTTGGTGTATGGAGGATTGAATAGTGACGGACGAGTTCTTTTGGTGAATGCGTAAATTGTAATGTATGAATGGGTCATGAATCTGATTAGCTAGGTATAAGATAGTGAAGACCACCCTTAGCCCTCCCCTTGTTCGGTCTTGTGCCACAATTTTGTACATTTGTACGAAATAAATCACCTAGTGCTTTGATGTTTGACTGAATGTTGTCTTTCAGTTGTTTGAGAGTCTGAGGCTTGTCGGCATAAGCCTTTGGAGAGAGCGGCAAAGAAAAAACTCAGGACTTGTCAGACCCGGGGAATGTCATGGACAGCTAATGTCGCAACCGTGAGAAATTATTCTTTTCCTCAAAATTTGCCGGAGAAGCTGGATTGTAGCCCTTGTCGTATGAGCTGTGGTCAACAGCTGATACGACAAGGGCTACAATCCAGCTTCTTATTTTGTTGTACGGAAACAGGTTGAAAATTCGTTGGATTGACGTCCGAGAGAGCGAAACCTGTTCAGACCGGCTTCGAGTTGATGCGCTCGGATCTTCCCTTTACTCGCTCAAAAAATCCGTCGTTCCTAACCGAACGTGGGATGTCATTTCGCGGGAAGTCACTTATTGAAAATTTGGAGAATTTC
>OZ038488.1:81374959-81394959 GCA_964036315.1 Acanthosepion esculentum
TTTATAATACATAATTAATTTGATTTTTTAATTCGGATCAATTGAGGTAGTATATTTCTTTATAATATGTCTTAGTGAAGATTCGTCTTGTTTGTAATTAATATGGATTTGGTTTTTGTAATAAATGTGTATGTGATTATTGACCGTGTGTTCACTATCGTTATTACTTACTTTGGGGAGAAATAGTCTAATTTAGTGGTCTATAAGGTGGTTAGGGAAGCCGTTGTTGATTAGTGCTTGTTTAACATTATTAAGTTCTTTGAGGAAGAGTAGTCGAGAGGATGAATTCTGGTGTGCTCTTTTTAGAAAGTTTTTTTATTATTGCTATGTCCCTTAAGGAACTGTGTTCCTGATCAAACCGGACTCATAAATAATTACATCGGTTACATAACTAGACGCTTATCCAGACGTCTTACGTTACACCTATCTGATCACAGCTCCATTAGAACCCATTTAAATACACATACAAATTTACCAGACTCCATTAGAAACATACTAGTAGAAAACACGTATATATTAACTGCATCCACCTGTAAAAAAAGATTAAAAATTATGGAAGATTTAATAATAAAAAAAGAAAAAGCCAACTCTTAACAATATTAACTACGAACAAAGACACAATGGGCTAACCGTATACGGAAATTAAAAACATCCCTACCACACACTAAGACATACACATAACGCACACACTCAATTAAGCTGAAAAATCAAATCATCCTTGATAATGGCTAAAGGTATAGCCGAAAGCGCTCGGAAATATAAAACATTTGGACAGTTCTTACACACCCTTTGTCCAGAAAAGAAAGCTCTTGTTCGAACACAAGAAAAATTAAATAAAAAGCTTAACCGTAGTACCTTGTCTGTTGTTTTTAATGAAACATGCATATATATATATATATATATATATATATATATATATATATAAAGCCTGTTTTCAGAGCAATTACATACGTACCATATTAACGTACGCCAAAACTTTATTTTCTATCCAATAAGAGAAAATATTACAAACATGCCAAAAAGATTCCACAATAAAACACATGCCATTTAGAGTGTCTATTGGTTAGGAATTAACATCGCTAGGCGAAATATTTGACCAATCAGAGATAATTAAAACCCTGTTTTTCTAGAGCCTACTTTTGGGGAAAAATTTTATAAAACTCAGCAGATTTGAACTTCAGAACCGTCTGTAGCTCCAGATCAGTTACCAATCCCAACCAGGATAGAGGCCTTAAACGAAACCTTGATTTTGTGGGTTCGATAACCGGAACATATTTTCTGGGGGACCATATATAATTATTCTCTACTCCCACCCAAATGGTCATGTCACCCCAACATGTAATCTACTAGTTCTGATTTGAATACGCTGGAGTTTGTGTCTGGAGTGTCGTTGATGAAGAGAACAAACAGGTGTCTCACAATAGCAACGACACGCTGAAGTCAACCACAATTGAAGAACAATCTGATTTGGGCATACAATCGCTTCCATTGTCGCACTGAGGTAGTCCTTCTGATAGAGAGCGGTTTTATTGAATAATCTTTTCTATTTTTCTAACTTGACCATGTATACAATTTTTAAAAATAATTTCTTGTTATCAACTACCCTCTCTCTCTCTCTCTCTCTCTCTCTCTCTCTCTCTCTCTCTATATATATATATATATATATATATATATATATATATATGAAAATAACGCTTATATCTAACTAGAACAGTTATCATTATTATCATTAAAAATTGTTCAAAGTATTTATTTATGACCGACTAAAAATTTTCAGTTATTGTAACATAGTAATTGTATTAACAGTTATCAATGTAAAAAGTTTTAAATTTAAAAATCAAGTTAATGTATTTAATATGCGTTTATATATATATATATATATATATATATATATATATATATATATATATATATATATTCTGTCGATAATACAATATTCTTGTCTGACCTTGAGGAAGGATAACATCACAAAAGTTTCAGTCGATTGTAGGTAAGTATTGTGAACTTTTTTTTTCTTGAAAATATGTAATTTCTCAATTTCCACACACAGACAGACATAAATGAATACGCGCAACCTTACAACAGTCATAGCAATATCTGCAACCTTTGTCAACAAGATAAATTAGTTATAATAACATTTCCAGACAAAAAAAGAAACAAAAGCAAAAAACTTTTAAACCAGGTATCGGAAATTATCACTCGTTGTATACATACTAAAAAATTCCTTTTGAGTTCATTTCAAGTGGGATAAAAAGAACGTATGTATATTTCATCTAATCCCCACCACCGATACATTTCCAATACACGTGATTTCCCCACCTCCTCTTCACCTTCTACCACACCTCACGTCGTGTGCTTATTAATTTATTTCTTTAAAAAAAAATATAGCGTTCATATTTTTTTAAAACATAAAGCGTTATGAAATCAATTAAACGAAATCGCCTGAAGGTAGCAAAAGGTTGAAACGAAGGTAGCGGAATCGGCTGATTTCCTAATTGTCTATACATGCACATTATGCACATATATAGGTGAGGTGTAATAGATGGCGGATCGGATTGAGAAATCTGGGAGCCAAGTCCGAATTCTAGTCGAGTTCATTACATTCATTTATGAACTTTGGGAAAAGTATGAATCAATTTCTTAATTTCCCTTAACTATGTGTTAAATATGGCGGGGTAACATCGGTATAAAAGTAAATGACTTTCTCTTTTTGCTCTAGGATGTAGTATCCGAAAAATGGGGTACTTCCTCTTCGAAGAAAACACTCCCAAGACTCGCTGACTGCTTGATTTAACCAAACTCTCTCTCTCTCTCTCTCTCACTCACTCACTCACACACGTGCTCGGGGGGAAATACATTCCCTGGTTCCGCCAGTTCAACCCTTCACGGCAAGGGCACGCCATGGCGCTCACATTGTAGTAAACTATTCACATTCCCTCTATATTCCATTGGTGAGAAGTAAGTTCCAATCGAACAGTTTCTCCCCGCGGACCACTGCTCCTTGGAACGAATTCCCAAGACGGTGTTTTCCCGATCACTTCAATCTTAACCTGTTCAAGTCTAGGGTTAACAGTTACCTTCCCCTCCTATCCATATAAACTACTCCTTAACGTAATCCTCTTTCTCGAGTGGCTCCCGTGCCCTTTACAAGGTGAACCTTACTGTAAAATACCCCTACCAAAAAAACAAAAAAAAAACAACAAAAAAAAACAAAACAAATAACAAAACAAGTTCATTACATTCCTAGGTTACTCACGCAGAAAATATTACCGAAGCGATTGAAAATATTAAAATTTATCCGCCATTTTCTTTTTTTTTACAGTTTTAGTAAATTATTATCTAAAAAAAAAGCCTTGAAGTCTTCAATGTCGAATTTCTAAAAGTATCGACAATGCCTGATTTTAATTGTTTATACAAACCCCTTATAAATAATAAGTGAATTTTTCTCCCTATATTTCCTGATGTTAAAGACTGTAAATTTAAATAAATTTTATTAATTGTTTTTATTTATTATTATTATTACAGAAAAAATATGCCTTTTACCGTTTTGGGTATTTTAATTCTCGGAACGAAGGATGAAACTAAAAAATATAACGCTCTCTCAATCAGAAATAAAATGTCATAAAATTTATTCCCCGATAAGAGACTGGTAGGTAGTATATTTTAAATGGAAAAATGCCAGAAAGCCAGAATTAAACTAACGTTTATTTTACTTGTTTAGCCTGTATGTTAGAAAAAGAGTTACTTCCCTTGCACTCTTGTTTCGTTCTCTAACCTCAGCGTCGATGAATATTTCATGATCTTTATCTACTGCCATTTTTAATCATTAGTGAGTCATGTTGAAAAGATATCTATAAAATATTTGCATGAGAATGAAGTAAGGTCTCTCAAATTTTGAAAATGGAAGCGTTAGGAAAAATCGTAGTTCGAATGAAAACTTATCAAATAAGTTTTACAATGAAAATACCAAAGTTACAATTGAATAATAATTGCTTTAATTTTTTTCCTCAAATTCATACAGTATAAAATTACGCTTTAGCAAGTCTTTTCAAATGAAATTTTGCATTATCATTTCTCCCCGAAATACTGAGTTTATTTTGATTACAAAGTTGAACTGAACTTATAACTTAAAACATAGGAATTACGAAGACGGAACTCTTGATCTATGTATTGAAGGTGAAAAAAGGCATGTCAGAAAATAATACCAAATGAAGGAATGAAAATGCCATTTTTTGAATGAATGAAAAGAAACGAATAATAGAAAGCATCGATTTTTACATAAACTTTACAGGAGAAGGCATTAAAATTGCGCCATTAAAAATATTCACTATTTGAAAATTATTGAAAAAATACTTTGAAAGTTTAATGAATGTAAAGTTTAATGGATGTAAAGTTTAATGGATGTAAAGTTTAATGGATGTAATTTCGGAATTAGAAATCAGAGAGCTGAGTTCGAATTCCAGTTGGGTTCGTTATATTCTCTTACGCGCAAATAACTCTCGGAAAGGTATGAATCCACCTCTTCTCCCCCAGCTATGGGTTAATTTGTAGTACGTGTACCAATAGATCATTATTATCGCCCCAAATCCAAAAATATTTTCTGACTTTAAATAACTTGCAAAAGGTTGATAGACCGTAAAAAACAAATCAGTCAATGGAGGTCAGTAGTTCTTAATGTATAGTGATATGAAAAAATAATTATTTCTATTCACAGTGCCTACTGTACAATTCCACTGATCTTTCTATATATTTTGAATATATAATAGGCAATATTATCGGTCTTGATCTGGCACCTCGTCTTCAATCTCTTTCCGACCGCCGTAAGGTTGCCTCTCTGTCTCCTTTCTATAAAGACTTTCATGGTCATTGTTCGGATGAGCTCTTCGCTATGGTACCTGGACTTTAGGGATTTAAGCACTAGACTGGCGGCGAGATCTCCTCAATTGACAGTTGGGCTGGCTAGAGATGTAGCCGTAAATTCTATGCTAACACTTTCTCCTCTCGCGCTTCTCGCTTGTATAACGCCCTTCCGGTTTCATGATTATAATCCAACTTTATTTCGCAGAAATTTAAATGCAATGTTAATTGCTATCTACTGTCTCCCTGATTACATATTTTTCTTCCCGCTGATTATTAATGTTTCTGTTCCTAATCCTCCCACACCCTGTAACCCCTTGTGTCTTAGTGGCTTTACCCCCTTGCTTGCGGTGATATCGATTACAAAAATACATATTTTAAAAAGAACAACAACACTTTTAAAGAGAAACTCCTTTAGGAATTTAAATATAACTTCGTAAAATGAGAAATAGTTTATCATCGTTTATAAACGTAAGAAATTAAAATTTTATTAAATTAGCATTTACAAAATGCCATTGTTGTATAGCCCCCTCTTCTGGGGTTCTTTTGGGCGAGGTCTCAATTAATATACTGTTGTATAATGTTTTTGATTCGGAATTTTAAGAGAGACATCAATAAAGGGAATTTTAACTTACTACTTTATTAAACACGTCGAGGTGTACATTTCTAACTATTTTAACACGTCTACATTGTTCGACGTGTAAGTCTTAACTCCTCGAAATCCCTTTCTCTATCTAACATTCCCACGCTAGTTTTAGCCAATCACAATCGACTTCCTCTGTTTTCCAGTATCAGACTTCAAAGGTCAAAGTGAGGAAGTCATTTTTCAACTATAAAAATATATAAATCTACAAAAAATTATAAGCCTTTGTACAAACGTTGCTTGTCTTGTAATGAAAAACAGCTGCAGTGGTAATGAACGCGTCAAAGCGAATGAAACGCCACCTGAAAAAAATGTTTAAATATAACTTGAAGAAGATAGACATTCTGTTGAAATATTGTTTAACAGTGTCAAACACTGTGTTTTTATTTTATGTTTTCTTATATTGTGTTCTTCTCTTAACAGTTGAAAAATACTGGAAGAGTTGGTCAGTCAGTTGTTTAATAATAATAATAATAATAATAATAATAATAATAAATAATAATAAATATAAAAGAAAAAGTACATTTTCCCATAATACCAGTAATAAAGGAGCCGGAATTTTCTTTACCCCCACTTGGCTTCACCAAACGCCTATTAAGTGGCACTGCTTGCGTCTATCAAAAGACAAAGATTTCCTTACTCTCTCTATTTTCTTCCTTTGACTCCAAGAGGAAGGACGTGGATGAAGATATCCACTCTGGGGATCGTTTCATTTTCCCAGTCGATTGACAACTGAATTCTTTTCCCTCTTTCCAACGAATACCGTTCGCACCTGTTTTGCTGAATCTCTACAGATGAATTAAGCACAAACTTTATTTTGGTAGTTACAAATAAGCACAAGGCTGATTTGTGCTCGACCATTATAACGATGCCTATATTTCCCTAACTTCTGGGTGAGAGAAAAAGAAAAGGGACATACCCAAGAGACGTTGTGAACATTGTTGTCCTACAGTTTCTAAAAAAAAGCAAACAAAAAAGAATAAACGGTTGGTAGTAGAAACCCAAGCATTTTGATATCACAATGGGTTCGTTGGACTCTGCTGAGTCTTACGACGTTGTTGGTCTATTTATTTTATATAATTTAAGTGCAAACCGTGAAATGAATATTAAAAACATTAGACTGTATAGGGATGATGGCATTATGGCTGTGATGAAGTCTACAAACTTTAAAATTGTTAAGATTAGAAAGCTAATACATAGAGAATTTAAATGCTTGAATTTGAAAGTTAATGTTAATACAAAATTAAAAAAGGTAAAGTTCCTCGATATAACATTAGACTTAATGAATGAAACCTTATAAAATGTAAATACTAATCCTTTATATATACACCCGAAGTCAAATCATTCCCCATCTATAATAAAGCATATACCTTCATCTATTGAAAAAAGAGTAAGTATAAATTTTGCTCATGAAAAAATATTCTATGAACACAGTAAATTTTATAATAAAGCTTTAAAGAATAGTGGCTATAAATGCCCTGACATTAGGTATTTAAAAATGATAATAAAAACCAGAGAAGAAATATAAATAGAAAAATCATTTGGTACACCTCCACCATTCAACCAAATGGTTAGTGTTAACTTAGGACATAAATATCTTGCTTTAATTGATAAACGTTTCCCTAGAAATAATGCGCTGAGCAAAATATTTTTTATTAAAATAGCCTAAAATTAGTTGTACTGAAAATTTAGAAAAAATATATTAATAAAATTCTAAGAAATAATGGTCCAGAAATAAGAATAAACAATAGTAAAGAAAAATAATGTAACTGTAGAAATTCTGAAAATTGTCCTTTGAATAATGAATATCTCACAGAATCTGTAGTTTACCAATGCACTATCTCATCTACTGAGAATCCTAATATTGAAAAATTTTATATTGGATCTACTAAAAGTTAATTTAAATTAAGATGGAGACAACATCTGTCTTTCTTCAATAATAAGTATCGCAACCAAACATCCCTATCCAAATATTTTTGGCATATGAAAGAAACAAATATAACACCCACAGTAAGATGGAAACTAATAAAAAAACGAGAACATCTACATCTTTATATGACGCATGTCATTTGTGCCTACATGAAAAGTTATATATTATTAAGTTTCTGAATGATAAAAGTTTATTAAATCAAAGAAATGTAATAGCAGTTTTTTGTAGACATTGTCTCATATTTTCCGTAAAAAATAATTATAAAAATAATTTGCATAATTATATATTTATTATTTGATCATAAATAAAATAGTTTATTAATGCGAAATTAAATTCTACTATTTTAATTTTATAATACCATATATAGTTTATTAGTAAATATAATAAATATTTTATTTTAGATCTTTATAAATAAAAATATAAATATAAAAAATATGACTTAATCACATTTGAAAAGTCCTTTAAGAAAATCTCGATGTAATTTAAGAAATAAGAAAAAATAAATAAAAATGCCAACTGAATCTGATGACATGTCCATATAAAAGGAAGTCAGTATCAACAGACAGAAATTTTAAACCACCACCTAGCCTTTAACCGATTTTCACTTTGCTACATAAAAATATACTTGTATGTTCATTCGTAAAAAAAGCCAACACCTCTTAATAAAAAATTTTGTATTCTCATTCCCCCACCAAATTAAAACATATAATACTATTTGGCTGATAGGCTAAATCATTTTTTCGAATTTTATTCTGCATCGCTTGAAAATGGAACTGAATTTTAAGTTTAAGTTCAATTTAAGATTTAAGTTTTGGTTTCGAAACATGGCAATTTCTGTGCCGTGATGAATAGATATTTTAAAAAACAATAATTATAATATTGTACTCGACTGTGTATAGAGCACTTAAAAAAAAATGTAAAAGAACTCTGGATTATAAATCTTTTTGATATATATATATATATATATGACGTCACACATTATTACGTCATATATATGACGTCATATATATGACATGTATATGACGTCAGGTATATATATATATATGATATATATATGTATATGATATATATATATATATATATATGACGTCACGTATATATATATATATATATATATATATATATATGATGGTTCCGTGTAGGATACAGGTTCGATTCCTGTCGGAGGACGCATATTTTCTATGAAAATTTGTCGAACATTCAGGCCGGTAAATGTCATTAATACTGTTTATTATAAACAGTGTATTTACTTAAATATTTGTATGTATAAAAAGAACGTATATATATATATATATATATATATATATATATATATATATATATATATATATATATATATATATATATATAAAGTGAACACTGACATTAACACCGAACGATGACAGTCTGTTTCAGGCTTGAACGTAATCTTGAAGCCATTTATATATTTACATACGCTCTATCCCTACATATAGTATACCTTCAAACTATATTTTTATCTGGCCCGAAGATTGTGTTCAGGTATGAAACACTTTCCTTGCCCGGGTTTGACCTGAGTGTCTTTTATATTTACATACGCTCTATCCCAGATATTGATAACTTTTACGCATAAATATGGCATAACTTAAAACTATATTTTTATCGTATATATATATATATATATATATATATATATATATATATATATATATATATATAGTTAAAGTCAGATGTTTACATACATCTTCGCCAAATACATTTAAACTCCATATTTCATATTTCCTAACATTTAATTCGAATAAAGATTCCTTTGTCTTAGGTCAGTGAGGATCACAGCTTTATTTTAAGAATGAGAAATATAGCTGCCATTTTCCTGATATTTCCCGTGAATTTCCCATAAAGCGACTGGGAACGTTTGACTCAAGTTTGAGATTTTAAAGACAATAACAGTAAATACTAAACTCTATTTATATTGTAAACTTCTGACCTACTGCGAATCTGACTAAAGAAATGAAAGCCGAAATAAATCATTATCTCTTCACTTATTCTGAGAATATTTCAGCTTTTATATTTTTTATCAGATTTCCAGTAGGTTAGAGGTTTACAATCACTTATTATTTAATATCACGCTTTTTAAATGACACGGTACTCCCGCTATTTATCTTGAGGTCCTTAATAAGGTCCAAAGAAGAATCTGCAATATTATTGGTCCTGATCTGGCAGTTCAGCTCCAATCAGTTTCTCACCACCGTAAGGTTGCCTCACTCTATAAATACGTTCAAGGTAATTGTTCGAATGAGCTCTTCGCTGTGGTACCTAGAGTTTTTGAATTTAAGCGCAACACTAGACTGGCGTTGAGATCTCATCAATCTATAATTGAGCTGACTAGATGCAACCGTAAATTCTATGTTAACAGTTTCTTCTCTCGCACTTCTCGCTTCCGGCTCCATGCTTTCCAGCCAACCTTAATCCGCAAAATTTTAAATGCAATCTCTATCTACTGTTCACCTGATTACTTTCCTCTCTTTCTACTCGTCATTAATGTTTCTGTTCCTAATTCTTTCACACCCTATTAACTCCTTGTGTTTTAGTGACATTACTGCCTTGCATGGGGATGATGCCGATTTAAAAAAATGTTCAACTTGAGTCAAACGTTTTCAGTAGCTTTATAGAAGCTATAGAACTTCAAAAAGCTGCTTGAATCTTAGTTCATTCTTTTCGGCATTGTTGTTATTGAGCTTTGTATTCTACAGGATGCCCCACAAAAAACAGGAAATTCTGATTAATTTTTTTCATTATATAGTAAATCTAACATATAAAAAGTTAACTATATATTTTACTATATGAAGAGACTAAAAAAATTAAGTAACATAATTTTTTTTCTTCAGCCATTTGTTCCAGGATGCCAAAGTTATGAAATTTTCAACGCGCGCTGATTGTTCTCTTTAAGAAAGAACATCCAGTTTGGGTACTGAAAAAAATGCCAAGAAATTTTGCCAGAGTTCTTTAGTTTGAACACCACGTTTAACATTTGTGTTTTTGTTCTGTTTTAAGCTACTAAATTTCTATTTTTTTGCTTTTGTTTCAAATAACTAACAAAAATCCCAACAATTAAATAAACTACACCAAATTTCCTGTGTTTGTGGGGCACCCTGTATATCACGAAAAGAACTCGTTTTGATGTTTTGTTGTTGTTGTTACCATTACGACCACCACTACTACGACGACTACTAGAATGACACCATCTTCATAACCGTTAGTGGTAGTACTACTACTACTATGATCATCATCACCATATGAAATACTACGATGACGACACCCCCGTCGTTATTACTGTTACTAACAGTAGCAAAGGCTAACATTTCTACTACTACTACTACTACTACTATGACGGTCAACACTACTACTACTACTATTATTATAATTAGCAACCACCACCACCGCCACCAAAAACCTCACCATCATCATCACTACCCCCTCAACATCACAACCACCGCTTTTGCTAATGCAACAAAACCGATTTAACGTATAATTCTATCGATGGCTGTGGAAGCACAAAGACTGATAGTAAGAGTCAAAAGATACAGGAAGTTGTGGAGAGCAGTGATCGCCCACATTCTTTCACCGCTTTCCACAACTTCCATAACTTCCTGAAAGGTCGCGGTACATGATATAATAAGAGTAATTCTAAAAATCTTTATCAGAATATTGAATAACTGTTCAACTAAAAAAAGCTAAGTGAGAGCAAAGACCCATTTAATTAAACGGTCAGTCTATAGTTGTTTTCAGAATACATTGTAATAACCGGGGAGCAAATACTTGTTTTATTAAATTTAAGACGAATTCTAACATATTAGATCACATCACACAAGCCGAAAAGTTAACGTTCACCATCTTAGAGAAAGTTATTTAATTTTAAATTTTCATAGCATTATTATGGATGTGTACGTGCTATATATTTTTTATACTGACATCAGAGCCGTCTTCAATACCAAGTGTTCCGTAATTGAAAAAAAAAAAAAAAAAATGAAATTTTCCTGTTACTCCGCCATGGTGTCTGGAAAGAATTAAATAATTAATTTGGTGTAATTTTAGGAAATAATTTACTATGATTTCACATTATTATACAAACATTTTTGTTTCGATGTTATATTTACGAAGCTTAGTTTTACTTTTATCTTGTCCTAAGCTAAAACAGGGGAAATATGGATAAGAAAAGCGGACTATATCAGTTCTTTAAATGGGGATGGTCTGCCGGTCTAGAAAAACACCCTTCGTATTTTCACACCCCTGGGCATAAATACTTCTCTCTATTTTTTGCATATATATATATATATATATATATATATAATATACACGCATGCATTCGGAGAGATAAATGGGCAAATATCTATAAAATTCAGCATTTTATCATTAGTTCAACGGATGTTTAAAATGAGTTGAAATATGCCCCGAGCTGAGATTTTCTTAAATGTGTCGATTGGTAGGCAGAAGAATAAACAAATAAAGTTGCCTTAGGAATTTTAGTATCGACAGAGTTATTTCCCTTGCACCCAAAATACTTTTGCTTTTTCTTAGGCCAGTTTTGAGAAATATTTTACAATATTTCATAATTATCAAGTAGAGCAAAAAATAGAGTTCATTTCGAACATTAATAAATGAAAAAAAAAATCTACCAAAGCTTAAATTTGCATCGATAATGAATTAAAAATATAAAAAAAAATATTGTAATCCTACATGAGTGTTGAAATATTTTTGGGCAGACTATAATAAAATGATTAAAAAAAATTCTGATATTTAGTCGATTAGTTAGATTTTGGGAAGTGGTTTGGGCCAATAACTTTTCAGCAGCCCCATTTAGATGACTGTTAAAAGCGGCAGTTTTTTTTTTATTTCTTCCAAAAATGATCGCTTTTAAGCTAAGAATAGTAACATTAAAGTTATAAAGCAACTATTATTATTACTATGAGAATATATTTTAACTAATTTCTATTATGAATAGGTTGGTCAAGACGAGCTGTAATGATCAGAGATATTGTTATAGTACTTCCTCACTTGACGAATTGTCTGTTTAACGACCCGGACTTACAACCAGCTATAAAATCTCATAAGACTAAAAATAAGAAAAAATCCAGCCAGTCAGTATTAGTTGTTTGTTTGATCGAGATTGTTTTCTTTTTCTTCAAAATGAATCAAAATTAAATAAAAAAATGGCTAAATAAATTGAATAGTAAATAAGAATTTACTTATACTATATTTACAATATGCAAACCGAAGTAATATATAGAATATAGAGCTGATTTTCGAATTGGTTTATTACGGTTATAAACTACTGTATAAGCATCTAAATAAATAAACGGCAAATTCTGTCTGTGTGTCTGAAGCCCCTCTAACTCGAGCCACACTTGCTCTACATAAACATATTATACCTTTTTGAAATCAGGATTATCCCGGGATTGATAGTCTGCCCTTCATCTGCTGCTTGAACATTCAGCATTGGGATTTGTGTCCGGATGAGGAGGGAACAGTTAAAAATTCAAATTTCAAAATAACTGAAAAACATTAGCAATTTTAAAATTTTTTAAATTTATATTGAGTTAAACTAACACAAACTTTGTGAATGAAATAAAATTTGTTTTAAATTCATTTTAAAATATCTCCAAAACTTTGTGAATTAAGGAAATCAATTTTATTTCTTCAAAATGCCAAGGAATCAGAGTTAAAATGAGAGGTTTCGTGACGTGAGATTTTGAAGTTCCGCAGACTTTGTGATTCGAAGAACTCAACATAATTGAAATTCCACGGAGTTTGTGATTTGAAGAACTTAATTTTCGGCCGGAATTGGAATTTCGATCCAAATCGGAGTTTCGGCCAGAATTAGACTTCTAACTCGAATCAGAGTTAAAATGATGTTTTGTAGTTCCATGTTTGGAGCAGAGACCCAATTAGCCCTCAGCATGATCTAGCTTAAAAATTCACGCGGAGTACGGGTTTTTAAGCTAGTTTAGAAAAAAAAATTAGAAATGTTACAAATGCTGCAGAATTGACATTAAATCTATCTGAAGCTGGTTGACCCATTACTCACAGAAAACAAGACTATTTAGTTTATTACAAAGACTATTATATACAAACAAGTGATTGGCAGCTGATCTCTTCCGATCTTCCGATCTAGCTCTAACATCTCAGTGGGGGAAAACTGGCTGGTTACATTCAATGCATCAAAAATGAAACTAGTTACCTTCCATCATCGCCGATCGGACCCTGAATTATCACCAGTCAAGAAGGATGGCTGTTCCCTCAGGGAGGGGCCTGTGCCGTGAGCGACTATTGGGATTTAAACTCAACCCAAATCTCAAGTGGAACTTGTACATACGACACGTCGATAAAGATGCAGGAATACTGTTCGGTTCCCTGCACCTTTCCAGAAAGTGCCTCATGCTATCCTCTACCTTTCCATGAGCCAAGCCTAAAATGGAGAACTGCTGTCATATTTTGGCAGGAGCTGCCCAGTTCTCATTTTCTTGTCTCGATAGAGTAAAAAAAACGTCCTTGTGGGTGACCAATTATTTTCTACCCTGCAACGGCCCTCTCCCAGCCGAAACGTCGCAAGCCTCTCACTGCTCTATCTAATTCCATGGAAAATGCTCAGACGTATTACATTCCTTAGTTCCACCAGTTCTAGATTTCACGGCTAGGACCCGCCATGCTATGAACATTGTAGCGAACCACCCTCATTTCCTTCGTATTCCATTGGTGAGAAGTGAGTTCCACTCAAGCAGATTCTTTCCACGAACTGCTGCACCGTGGAACCGATTCCCAAGAAGATGTTTTCCCGGTCACTGCAGTCTTAACCTGTTCAAGTCCAGGGTTAACCGTTATCTTCCCCCGCCTATATAAATTGTGACTCTTACTCTGTAATCCTTTACCCCGTGCTTCACGGGTCTTGTACAGGGTGAACCACACTGTAACAAAACAAAACAAAAAAGAAAGATGGAAGAAGAATTAGACAAAAATTAAGTATAATGACAATGATTCACCTTAGAAAATAAAAATATATTGTTTTTTACGATATTAGGTATAATAAAATACCAAGAATCAGCAATATTTTCGTTCCTGACCTGGCGTCTCGGCTTCAGTCCGTAAAGTTGCTTTCCTGTACATTTTCTATAATTATTAATACTAATACCCTTGGGAAAGGTATGAATCCTCTTCTTCTCCCCCACAGCTATGGATAAATAGCAGGACAGACCGGGTTCTATAGCCTTGGATGACAACAGGTCTACTACAGAAAGAAATGGCAACCTACTTCGGGAAAAAAAAATCTGCCTCATCAGTCATGTTTCGAAAGATCGTCTAAGTGTGTATCACGCATGGCACATAACTGACTGATTAGGTACAAAAATGAAAAGAAAACGATCGTCTGAGAGACTTCTTTCTGCCTTCCATCGGGATGAATTCGCCACGCCTTCCCGGCTATCATTCTCTGATGACATGAAGTGGAAATATAATTGGAGATATAACTGAATATCAGCTGCTAAGAAAGTTAGTTCCCTATGTCGTGCTCGACAATTCTCCTCTCCAGAATCTGTCCCACATATCTATGTCTACCGTTCATCCAGGCTTTGAATATTGCTGACATATAGTCCGGTGCTCCTGATGTATATTCTAGATAAAATCCAAGGAAGGATCAGCAATATTTTTGTTCCTGATCTAGCATCTCCTCTTCCGTCACTTTCCCACCGACGTAATGTTGCTTCGCTGTGCATTTTCTATAATTACTTTCATGGTAATTGTTCGGAAGAGATCTTCACTATAGTACCGAGATTTTATAGATTAATATGCGCAGTACAAGAGTAGCATACCTACGGACGATAATGCTTGTCCCCATTCGCATAAATACAGTAGTAAATACTGTATGTTAGTCTGCAGTTGGAGATTCGTCTCCAGCTGTGCTGGTCAAACTCTCTGTCCGGAGACAGAGAGGATCCCCAGACGAGGCTATGTCAAGGGGCAGAGTCTCGTGTCGGGAAACAGCTAACCGACTCCGTTTTTATACGGTGTCTACGTGGAATTTTTGGCCGAGCCTTCGGGCTAGGATACCCCACTTTAAATTTGTCCTTGTGCCACATTCGACCGTGTGAGGCGGTTGGTAGATATCCTGCAGTTGGAGATTCATTGTCGAATTCACTTGACTCACTTCTAGCAGCTGACTACTTTTTTGACGCGCCGCTGGAGAAACTTATATGTGTTGTTCTTGTCCTAAATATTATCGTTCATTACCAACCTTTGTTTGATTATTCTATTCAGTAATCTTCCCTGGGTTACAACAACTTCTCGTTCCGGCTCCATGCTTTCCTGTTAACTTTGATTTTCAAAAGTTTAAATGCAATGTCAATCGTTATCTTCTTCTTCTTCTATTGTGCTTGCTTCTTAGTAATATTTCCGCTTTCTAATTTTTTCACACCCAGTAACAGTTTGTGTCTTAGTGACTTTACTGCCTTGCTTTGGGTAAGTCCTATTAAAAAAATACAACTAAAAAAATGTATCCGCTACAAAATTCAGATAGGTTTGATACAGAGGCAGTTTAGCTTAGTAGCTGTGATTGTTTTACACGGCACCATCCGTAAATGAAACAAAAGCAAAATGGGGAATTAAAACAAAAATTATGTTTCATCGTTAGAATTTTGATGATATAGGATGAAGATGATTGTTTTGTTTTTTTTCGATTTCACTTTTTTTTTCATTTTTTCGCTTTAGTCCGGTCAGTTTTCTGTAGAAAATAGTTTCTGTCGGAAAACCAAAAATATATGGCAATCAATGCACCCGAAATAGCACGAACGAATATATCATTGTGGTACATGTCAACGGCACGCATGCTATATTTTGTTCTCATTGGAAAATCGACATATGTATGTATGTATGTATGTATGTATAATGCTAAGATATTTTATGGTTCCATTTCAGAGTAGGTATGTAGATATTTACACGGTTAAGCTTAGATTGGTACAGTGGTATAATGGTAGGGTATTCAGAGAGGGTTGAACTATCTATACACTCACTAAAAATCTGTTCACTAACCACAGTTGTATCGTAGTTGGACTCGAGAGTATACCTGATTATTGTCAAATCTTACATATAATGAGAGACGTCCCCTCACTCCACGCATCATTTGAGATGGCTTCCGTCTCATTTCGGCATCCATGACCTCTAAGGTGAGCATTTAATTTCATAGGTATCATACATATATGACAGATGAACTCTCTATCCTTGTTTTGATTATGCTGATGAGATCTGCATGTCATACAACTCTCCTGTGTAGCGCCATGTATCTCTTAAGTTCAGATGATGATCTGCAAACGTTGTAGTAAACCACACTAATATTATTTCGAGCACGATGAGGCATAGTTGGAATAGTTGGCTGGCTTCTGGTATCAGAAATACATACATACATACACACACGCACACATACACACACACACACACACATATATATATATATTTATTTATATATATTTATTTATTTATATATATTTATATATATATTTATTTATATATATTTATTTATTTATATATATTTATTTATTTATATATATTTATATATATATTTATTTATATATATTTATTTATTTATATATATTTATATATATATATTTATTTATATATATTTATTTATTTATTTATATATATTTATATATATATTTATTTTTATATATATATATTTATATATATTTATTTATTTATATATATATATATTTATATATATTTATTTATATATATATATATATTTATTAATATATATATATATATATATATATATATATATATATATATATATATATATATATATATATATATATTTGCAACTGAATCTTTTAACAATAAATTTGATATTAACCAAACGACTTTCAGGAAATAATCATACTTTTTATGATAAATGTACCATATCAATTTAAATTTATCATATCTCTTGTATTAGACATTTATAAAGTCTTATTTGGTGGTGTGAGATTTTAATATTGAAATCAACGGTTGTTCATCATACCAGAAATGGTGATTGCCACATCATATTCAGATGAGGGCTGCCTACTTAACCCTCACATCATTTGTGATGGCTTCCCTCTCGTCTTGGCACGCATGGCCACTAGGAGCACACTTTTGACGAGTATTTAATTTCATAGGTATCATGCATATATGACAGATAAACTCTCTATCCTTGTTTTGATTAGGCTGATTAAATCTGCATGTCATACAACTCTCCTGTGTACCGACCTGTACCTCCTCAGTCAAGATAATCTGCAAACAAAACAGGTATTGTCGCCAGGACGATGAGGTAGGTTGGCACAGTTGGTTTGTTATGATGAGCTTTCAGATGGTTTACATAACCTGCCCTTGACAACAGCAGGCGCTCACACGTACCACATTTCCAAAACTTCATATTAGTTGGCAAATCAGAATGAGCGTCTCTTCGAATATCACGCTTGATACATTCATGCCTGAGACATTCATCCTCGAAGGGGTTGCATCAATCCCTAATTAAGTGCCTTGTACGATTTAAATTCACTTGATGTGAACACACACACACACACACACACACACACACACACACACACACACACACACACACACACACACACACACACACACCTGTGTGTGTATGTTGATTTTTCTTGTAAAGGTATTGTTGACTGTAATAGAGAGTGAAAGATGATTATGTTTCTTAATCGACATTTCTAGGATCCACCTTTCCTCTAAATTCAGCTATCGACTTTTCATTTATGGATTTCCATCAAGTGTAAAGCGCTTGAGACGGAACCAAGAATGTTGATTAAAAACATAACTATTGTCTGTTACATTCAAAAATATATATATAAAAAATTAATGCCTAAGTATAAGTTATATATATATATATATATATATATATATATATATATATATATATATATATATATATATGCACAATACACGTCGTATGTTTCAGAAAAAATACATAAATCAAAAAAAGTCCCTAACGAAGTGCCTCACTACTGTAGTTTTGTATCAGATTGAGTTTTGCAAATAAGATGGGTGTGTTTCATGTTCTAGGCAACTACCGATTTTTTACTGGGTTGAGTGGTCTGTGTTCGAGTACAGCTAAAGATTCACGAATTAAAACGTTGATTGTCTGATCCGACAAGTTGATTTTTTGTAATTTGCAACATTTTCACAATTCGCATATCCTACTCAGTATTTCCTCTCATTATGGTCTTGTGCCAGACTTAATAAATCTGTTTCTATGTAAATATTTAGGTATGTCCAACCGATCATTTTTGCCGGTAATTATCCCGAACAATGGAATTTTTCAATGTTTTTTCATAAGTTCTTACAAGCTTTAAATATCACTTAAATGTTATATTGTTCATCGACAAAGGCTAATCGATATAAGTGTCATCTTATGAAATAACTGATTTTATTAAAAAAATACTTGATTTTTTTTTCTTCTGATTTAAGTTCGAAACCTTTTTTTAGTTTTTTTTTTTAGCATTTGAAAGACTGGATTCTTTTTTAGACTGACTTTGATTAGTTGGAAAGATCTATCTACAGCTTAACTGGTCGAGGCATTTCAAAATAGAAGCATCGACATAAAAAAGAAAAAAATTCATTGAATCACGTAAATAATAAAATATTAAGTGCGGTACTTCGAAGAGAACGTTGTTATAAAATAACGGTAATTCTGATAACTCATTCTACTCCTGCAAAATTTTGATTTGGCAGAACTCTTTTTATTTGATGTTATTTTGGTGCATTGTCTCAATGTCCTTGTTGTCAGGCTTCTTGTTATATAAAACTCTTTCCAGTAGCCTTCTTTCTTTCTTTCTTTTTTTTCTTTCTTTCTTTTTTTTTCTTTCTTTCTTTCTTCCTGATTACGGCCATATCACTTTCAAACACCGGGTCCTGTACGATCACCGAAATTAAGCAACGTCAAACCTAGTCATTACTTAGATGGGGGCCACTTGGTGCTGTAAGATGGGACGTGCCGGTAATGTAATAGATAATAGACCGGGAAGGTTAATCGGAGAGCCGAGTTCCAATTTCAATTGGGTTCATTATATTCACTTGCTGGCAAATACCATTGGGAAATGTATGAATCCACCTCTTCTCCCTCCAGCTATGGGTTAATTAGTAAGACTTGTCTCGATAAACCATTATCATGATCAAAGAACAATTTCTAACAATCTAAAAATATTTTCTGGCTTTAAATAACCTGCAAATGGCTGATAAGCCGTTGAAAATGTATCGATCTAATCAATCGATTGATTGTTTTTTTTCTTTCTTTCTCGTACATACCATCATAAAACGGGGCATTTTGATGTGGTGTAATGTTTAGCAAGCTTGTCTCGCTAGATTAATTAAGACTGAGTTGTGAGTTCGATCCTTATTGGGTGCTCCACACCTTCGGTCTTGTGCCACATCTACGCTATGCTTAGAAAACCGCCATACCATCCTAAAACGATGGTAAGACAGCCAGTCTCGTCACTCATTAGTAGAGAGTTAGGATCTCTTGTCTGAATCTAGCTCAGTTTAATTTGCCACAAAACAATACGTGTGGAATCCAGTTAGGATCAAACAGTATAG
>OZ038488.1:81402459-81422459 GCA_964036315.1 Acanthosepion esculentum
TGGAAGACCGGCAACACTTTTGTGAATGAACTCAAAACAGGGAAGTCTGGAGAGTTTTTTATAACGTTGCCAAAGATGAGAAATCCCACTGATTTGCAGTGTGCCGCCAAATCGAAATCGCTCTGACGATAGTGACGCTGAAGAGGGCTTTTTAGTTAGGTCACCGACTTTTCAGCACCTTATTGCACATATAACTAGTTTACTAATATTCTAAAATATGACAGCATATTTAATTAAAAAGTCTTTGATACACCTGACAAAAGCCTAAATGGAGTATTCCGGCCATTTCTTAGCTGGATATGACCAATCCTCACTTTCCGGCCTCGACAGAATTCAAAAAGTGTTTACGCGTCCTTGTTGACGATGACTTATTTTCCACCTTGCAACCCCTTTCCCAACAGACGCAAAGTCGCAAGACACTCGCTATTATATCGCTATTTCTATGGAACATGTTAAGATGAGCTCCATTCTTTATTTCTTGCAGCTCATACCATTACAGCTAAAATCCCCTTAGTCACATCCACAGGGTTGAATCACTTTCATTCTCTCCGTATTTCATTGTTAAGTAGGAAGTTCCACTCACAGTTTCTTTTCAAAAACAACTACATTGTGTATCAAACTTCAGCGTAGATACTTTCTTGAATGCTACAAGTCTAGGATCAATCGTTATCTATCCTCCATATCCTCATAAACTTCACTTCCTATTTCTTCATATCACACGCCCAATTTAGTAATCATCTACTTTAAGTGGCACTCAAGACTTGTATTGGGTGAAAATTAGTAAAATAAACAACACCCACCTCAACCGAAATGCAGCACGAGCCATTTTTAACGTGGAGTATCCTACGGGTAACAGAGGTCCAGAGGCTTTTCCCTCTTATAGGGTGGGATGCGTTTCAGGCGCTACATAATGTCTCTAACTCTCGTCCGAAGTTTGAGTATCTGTGCTCCCACTCGAAGGTAATGTAACACAAGGTTGTATTTAAAGTTAGAGCCCACGCGTATACAGGCTACGGAGAGAAAAAAAAATTATGTCCTCTCAGCACGTCTCCCTTTTAGGACATATCAGTGTCAAAGTAATGACACTATCCACCTCCTGAGAGAAAGTAGAGTAGGACGGTCTCCTGGGACCGAGCTTACATTAATTGCAAAACTCTCAGATTGTAGCATGGCAAAATTAAATCTATCTCGGATCAGCGTTACATATGTTTGTTCTGTTGAGTATCAAAGTATCGCTCCTCGGTCCTATGCGTCGAAATCTGATGTTTGAACGCCCGGATGAACTGAGGAGTTAGAAGTTAATAGTAGTAAGGCATCTTAGCAGAGACAAGATACCGTAGTGAATGCGTCATTTGACTGATTAACTGCAGGGACCACAGGAGCCACATTATATTTTTTTATATATACATGGGTCTGCAAACGTAGGTATACAGTAAGTATTATACCAGTATTACAATAGTCGTACTAGGATTAACTTAAGACTAGAATTCATTTAATTCATTAAAATCATTTTTAATATTTTTATTTTCAAAATTTTTATTATAACACATTTATTATAATTTTATTTTTTTAATAAATAATAATAAAAAATGTTTTGCAGGCAAAGAGGAGGGTGCGAATGACGGGGGTAAACAGTTTGAAGAATTGAGGGTTGATATGTTTACTATTGATATGTTATTATTGAAATGTTCGTATAATGAATACAATACGTTTTGTGTACACGTTTGTTTTTCATTAATATCTATCTATCTATCTATCTATCTATCTATCTATCTATCTATCTATCTATCTATCTATCTATCCCTCTCTCTCTCTCTCTCTCTCTCTCTCTCTCTCTCTATATATATATATATATATATATATATATATATATATATATATTCTTTAGGCCGCAAATGTCCGTTAATACAAATATTATTAAAGATAACAGGCATTTTGTGTCGCTTAATGTTACAAGATTAACTTTTCCAAATTACGAATGATCCTTGTCAGTTGTCAGACACGGAGGACATGCTCTCAAAAATTGTCCCAAATTCATTTTGAAAGAAATATAGTCCAATCTTTCGATGTTATTAAGTCATCTTCAGGGTGTATATATATATATATATATATATATATATATATATATATATATATATATATATATATATATATATATATATATATATATATATATATATATATATATAAAAGTGTGTATTTAGGCAGCATTTTTTCATTAATACATGTTTCATTAAATAATATAGATAAGTGTTGTCTATATATTTTATGTAAGTTACATAAAATATATAGACAACACTTATCTATATTATTTAATGAAACATGTATTAATGAAAAAATGCTGCCTAAATACACACTTTTATATATATATATATATATATATATATATATATATAAATATAAAAGTGAACATAGAAGTCAACACGATTGCATCTAGCATGAAACAGCCTGTCGCCTCTAAGTGTTGACTTCTATGTTCACTTTTATATTTACAGACGTTCTATCTCTGATATTGAGCACTTTATCCCATAAATATAGCACACTTTAAGACTATATTTCTTCATATATATATATATATATATATATATATATATATATATATATATAGAGAGAGAGAGAGAGAGAGAGATAGGGGGCTGCAAAAGTTGGTATACAGTAAGTATTATACCAGTATTATCAGTATTATAACAGTGGCTCTAGGATTTATTTAATACTGGAATTCATTTAATTCATTAAAATCATTTTTAATATTTTTATTTTCATAATTTTTATTGTAATATATTTATTATTTGTCTATATTTCTGAGATGAGGTATTGTAACTATTTACACTATTTACATTGTTCGGACTGTTGTCCTCATCTTTATTGCCAAATTCACGACATTTCGACCGTCGTACGCTCCGGCCTTCTTTAGGTGATATTTGTTTGAATTTGGAACTGAACCCTTTATTTATTCCACGAGAGTAGATTGTTGTAATTCCACATGTAATGCCTTTGGATATCTCAGTTTTAGTTAATCCCTCTTGGTAACTCGACTCTCCTAGTTTGTTTTTATTCACTCTGCTATGGGCAAGTATGGAACACTCAACTCTTTATATCAAATAGTGTAAATGTTTACATTTATTATAATTTCTACTTTTTAATAAATAATAATAATAATAATACATGTTTTGCAGGTAAAATGGAGCGAATGAATGACGCGGTCAAATAGTTTGAACATTTGAGTGATTGATATGTTTATTATTGATGTTTGTATAATCAATACAATACGTATTGTGTGCACATCTTGTTTTTTACTGATGTATACCTACTTTTGCATCCCCTGTATAATTAATTTATCATTTGAAATAAATGCGCATATTGTATTATATAACCTTTCTGTCATTTTAAGAAGAATTAATACCATTCGAATAGTTGTTGAGATTAGGAACCTCATTTTTCTTGCTTTCTCTTTTTTCTAGGAGAATTTCCGGGCCAGTCTATAATACTTTGATCTGCTTATTGATAAGGCTTGCCAGTCTGTTCGTGAAGTGTTACAATTTTTGTATGCTTCCTTGGAGTAACGTCTATCGCAGACAATGACAGTAGGACAACTAATCGACAGTCGAGACAATAGTGTCTGGGTGTGATAAATATATGATGCAATTACGGATGACGCAATATCTTTCAAGGCCAAATGTCATCATACACCCCGAAAATAGATTCATATTACTGCACACCACTGCAAATGACCTAATCTGAGGAAAAAATAGGAATCGATTACACCCTGTCACTCCAGTGGGTCTAAAACTGACCGAATAGTGAAAGAAAGGAAACTAAAGCAGTTGTTTCAATTAATTTGCACAAGGGTGTACAACTCCACACAGTAACCTTCTGACTTGAGTGGCTCTTGGGCTTTGTATTGGGTGAAAAAAAGGTAAAGGGCAGCGAATGAATGACAGGGGTAAACAGTTTTGAACATTTGAGGGATTGATATGTTTGTTATTGATGTTTGTATAATCAATACAATACGTTTTGTGTGTACATTTTGTTTTTCACTGTTGTATACTTACTTTTGCACCCCCTGCATAATCAATTTATCATTTGAAATAAATGTGCATATTGTATTATATAACCTTTCTGTCATTTTAAGAAGAATTAATACTATTCGAATAGTTGTTGAGATTAGGAAACTCATTTTTCTTTTGGTTGGTCATTTCTACGGTCTTCTTAAGTTGTACAACCCTCAAGTAAAGACCTGAGTCTCGTTTTAAAACCCAAAGTACAATTAATTAAGATCATATATCCGTAGACATGAACAAAATCGGGAAAAAAAAAACTACCAAAAGATTGAATAAAGGGGTCGATTAGAAATTCCCAGAAGATTAATCGGACCGACAGACACCTGAAGAAGGCCGAAGACCACAACTTTCGAAACAAGAGGACACTAGTCTGACGCTATATAATCTAAATAAATATAATTTCATCTATCTAGCAGACATAGTGAACTAGAACTGGAGTCGAATGGCGGAAATGGTGAACAGGAGTTGCCTCATTTTCGACGAAAAAGAGTTCGTCTTTGTCTGGCATGTAGGACTTCGATTTGAGAGAAGACGGGTACGTCGTTCCGTCAAAAGAGACCCTTTTTCTTTGTTGTCCCACAAGAAATTGGTTCATTATCAACTGTGTATAATATTAGCATGGTTGAACAGAATCGAGGAGGGACATCTGGGTGTGTTAGTGCTCCATCCTGCGGTGCCCGTATGTCTAGTTTGTCTATCATACGGGCGAGTGATTGGTGATTCCCCATTATAAGCAGACCAACGTGGAGATGAGAGAGGTCTTCTGTCGGGGTACATCGTACTATACGTACAGTTGTGATAGGCGGAACGAACGTCGAAGCGGGTACAGAGAAGAGAATAACAATGAACCGGTGCAGAAGTAAGAAACGCCCAATCTGAAATTACGTCCTCCCAAAAGTTGCTAACTTCTTTTGACCACACTATCGGAGTATTTTTTTTTCACTCAACCAGGGAAACCCCTTGTCCATTTCATTATATCCCATTATATTACAATACACTCAGTGAGACACGACCGTGGAGTACTGTTCTGTGAGAAATGATGTTTAGATTATCCAGATGTCGTAACTGTCAGGATACAGAGAGCGATTATCTCCCTTTGGTGGAGATCAGTCACATGGCTCACGTGACGATCGCTCATTAACGTCACTTCATATAGTGACGAGAATAGTCAGTCATTCAGTTTGTTTACAACAGCCAATTCGAACGTTTGTTTGTTTAGCCTTGGCCAAGAGACTCGGGGTGATGCTAAATCTGCCTCGTCCAGCAAATGATACATCTTACAAGTCCATGATGCCGTTTCCTTTTGGGAATATATCTTCCTTAGATATAGATATTAATCCCTGCTCGTAATTTAGGAAAAACCAATACTCGCTGTTCGCCCTTCGTGGAATATGTCCTCTCCTGGAACAGAGTAGATGAATCCGACTTGTTTAGATCTGTAGATCTAAATATGGTTTCTCCAGAAACAGAAGTATCTCCATATTACATGTAAAACATTTCCTTTTTGTTTCTCCTAACACTCTGCTCGCTGTGTAGATATATGTGATATATTATTTTCCGCGTGGGACATGTGTATATATGTATATATAGTTTTGCGTGTGTCTTAGTGGTGTAACCCTATGCCCATCTGAAAACAAAACATGTTTGTCATTCTTTTTTCTTTCAGCCATTCCTTTCCGTCCATGAAGGATGCTGTTATTATATAACGGATACAATAATGCCCATAACGGGGGAATGCAAAAGGGGGGATAAACCTTTCTTCTACAGCTTCCTCTTGTTATATAAGCAATGATACGGAATTCATATCCAGGTGCTGGTTTGCTTCTTTTGTAACAAACAGAAGAGAATGGTAGCAAATATCGTCTTCATTTCTGTACTATATCTCATTAGAATGTGAGCGATCATGGTTCTTCACAGCTTCTTGTCTTTTGTAGGCTCAAGCAATGTTAGTTTTACTTTTTCTCACACTTCCTGCTCTGTCATCCAATTGCATAAACTCGTTACGTAGGTTATTCACTGCTTCCCATACCCCAGTTACCATCAATATGTTTTGTGAGTGTTAAATTCTCTAAATCCTCTTCCCCCATTACATGTCCTTGAGGTTTCACATGTCTCTTTCTGAATAATGTACAAGTGTACTTTTTCGTTTCCATTTTCCTTACATATCTATAAGTCTATGCTTTGAATATTGCTGGTAGATATAGTCCTGTGCTCTTGCTATATATTTAGAGATTTTTGAAAAAATCCAGAGAAGATCAGCAATATTATTGACCCTGACCTGGCGTCTCGGCTTCAGTCATTTTTCCACCGGCGTAAAGTTGCTTCCCTGTGCCTTTTCTATAAATACTTTCATGGTAATTGTTCGGATGAGTTCTTCGCTATGGTACATAGGTTTTATGAATTTCAGGGCAGTACTAGATTGGCCTCATCAAAGGTCTCATCAATTGACAGTTGAATTGGCGATGTCTAACAATTTCTCTTCTCGAACTTCTTGCTCGCGGGAAACACTTTCGGCTTCATGCTTTCCAGCCAACTTTGATTTTCAAAGATTTAAATGCAATGTAAAATCGTTATCCTCTGTCTTCCTGATTACTCTTGTCGCTCCTTAATAATATTTCTGTTTTCTAGTTCTTTCACAGCGTCTTAGTGGTTTTATTGCCTTGCATGGGGTGAAGTTGATTACAAAAAACAAAAAAATCTTTTTTGTGGTTCACAAGTTTTGTTAATATTTCTTTGTTTAAATCAGTGGCTCCTAACGTAGGGCACACGCCCCACATGGAAGGGGATGATTTTAATTTTTTGGGGTGGTGGTGGTGGTAGTGGGGTAGCAATTCGTGAATAAGTTATTAAGAGTCAATTTATTTTATAGTGAGTCTGTCTTAATACATACAGTGCATATACAGTATGCATACATAAAAATGTGTGTGTATATGTACGTACACACACACACACACGCACACACACACACACATATTCAATTGAGCTCTTGAAAATACATTTCAATTGAGCACTGTTGAGTGATAAGCTAATTCTATAAACAACAGCCACCTGCACTAATGCAAAGCTCTTCAGTAAAATGAATGGAGCACTTTGACTGATTGGCATTTGTTTACATTTGTAAAAACAATACGCTAGATTTAGTTGTGTAACTCTACCAAGTGAAGATAGCTCTGGCTGACACCAAATTAGTTGGGTTTCAATCCTGGCTTGAGGCATTCAGAAGTCTAGTCGCACTGAGGAGCTGTGATACAGCGAAACAGTACTGTCTGTGAATGACATATATATATATATATATATATATATATATATATATATATATATATATATATATATATATATATATATGTATAGAGGGGGGCCTCGACTTACGTAGGAGATGCGTTCCTACGGCGTGACGTAACCTGATTTTCGACGTGGGCCGGAACTCGCCGACATAAGTACACACGAGTCTGCTTTACTCTTGGGAGCCATAATGAAGGGTAGAACCCCCCCCCCCAAAAAAAAAATCACAAACGAGAGATAGCGAATGCAGCACAATCGAATATAGCGTACATCCGATGACGAAATAGGGCCGTCGTCCTCATATAGCGTCGCGTACGATGTATGATATTATAGTAGATGGCGCCGTAACCACGAAACGCCGTGTGTTGAGTCCGACAAAACCCGAGGGCCGTCTGTGTATTATTTTGTTAACAATTTCTTTGTAATTTCTTCTTGTCCTTTAGTTTTATTTTTCTCTTTTATGGATTCCATGTTTTTTGGAAGCTTGCTTAGACCAAGTTAATGGCTTTTTATGCTTCCTCCACGTGAATAGGAACTCACTTTTTAGATAATAATAAATATATGTAACAGCGGAGGGAGCATCAAGATTTTAGAGATGCTTACGTAGGGCATGTTCACCCCCCCCCACAAAGGTTAGGAACTACTGGTCTAAATAAAATAATAATTTATGCCGATATGTGGGGAATACTTGAAAAGGCTGAGAATGTAATAATCGGGGAAGCATCCACTTGGGAGTCGGTTCCACAAGTGAAAGTTGATGGGAAGACCTTAGTGAGGAGAAATGGCAAGAAGAGAAGCGGATCCATGAAGACGGAAGATGGCAATCTCCTGAAAGATGAAGAAAAGACTTGAAGCAACAGGAATGCGGTTTTTACGAAAGGATGCCGAGGATACCATGGACCGAATATATGAGCAACGAAGAAGTTTTAGAGAAAATGGTAAGAAAAAGGAAAGTTGGACTTAACATTAGGAAGAGACAGTTGAAATCTCTAGGGCCCATAATGAGGAAGGAGGGCTAATCTATTACGCTAGAACATACTGTTAAATCTAGCTAGTTCAACACCAAAATTCAGTCTTAAATCGTGAAAAAAATTAGTGTCTCCCGGCAGAAAAATACTATTTATTATGTTTGTCCAGTGAATAGCCAAATCTTAGTGGTGTGAGTGATGGCGTAGATTGCAATCCAATCGGCTGTAACAAGAAAACGTAAAACGTTACTTCTTCGTCTTCTGTACGCCGAAACGGTCGTCTTTTCAGGTCCTGGGTGATCATAGTTCCCGTACGATCACCGGAGTCAAGCAACGTTGGTCCTGGTCAGTACCTAGATAGGTGACCACTTGGAAATACCATGTGCTGTAAGCTTAGATGTGCGGATGGTGTAATGGACGAGGGTTCAGAAGTGTTAATCGGAGAGCGTAGTTCGAATTACAGTTGGGTTCATTATATTCACTTATACGCTTGGGAAAGGTATAAATCCACCTCTTTTCTCTCCAGCTATGGGTTAATTAGTAAGACGTGTACCACTAAAACTAAATGCGTACAAATACTTAGAATTCGGTATTAAATGTCCCATAGAGATTGATATCCCGCTAAACAAAACCAACCAACCAATCATTATATGTTCAAGAAATTTCAATAGTAGATTTCTGATTCTGAGTGTAAATGTTCTATTTGTTACCAATTTCTTTAATACTTACTCGCTCTTTTCGTGGAATTCTTAGTGTCCTTCGGTAGAACCACAATTCTGTTGCTTCCAGTTCTCTCTTCATCTGTGGGGAGTCTATCATTCGATGTCATACAAGAGGATTTGGTACACTATTTACATTATTCGGACTATTGTCCTCATCTTTGTTGCCATATTTATCCCAACGTTTCGGCCGTTGTACGCTCCGGCCTTCTTCAGGTGGTTGGAATGTCGAACTGAACCCTTTATTTCGCTCGCTGGGGTAGACTGTTCAATAGACCGAATAATTTAAATAGTGTACATAACACCTCATCTCAGAAATATAGACAGATACCAAGAGGATTGTTATCACATAGTAATTCAGCACTCTTTTCATCCTTTCTAACGAAATAACATTTTAAAAATCAACCTGACCTAGTAGATCTTTGGCGTATCATACTGGACACGTTATTCAGTTTCTAGAATCCGAAGAGGTTTCGCTTGGCGTTTTTTTTAATCATTTCACCCCAAGCAAGGGAATGAAGCCACTAACACAAAAGTTGTTACTGAGTGTGATGGTATATGAGAAAAAGAAAGCATTATTAAGCAGAGAGAACAATAACAGAGCAGGAATTAAGAAGACAGAAGATAACGATTGATAATGAATTAAAATTTTTGAATATCAAAGTTGACTGGAAAGTAAGGAGCCGGAAGGGAGTTCCACAATCGAGAAGTGTGAAAGAAGAAACTGTTAGCATGAGATATTACGTCTAAAGCTAGCCATTTCAACTGTAAAATGATGTCGCCAATTTAGTACTGAAAAGTACTAAATTGGTTTCCAAGTAACACGTAACAGGTTGGACAAGGCGGCATGAAGCTAGCCGCAGTAATTAATTTCTGACCTTACCTCTTGAGAAATATGAATTAATATTTACAAGACTATCAGTGCAAAATGAAAATCAAGTATTTCAGTAGCAACATAAACTCTGTTATTCAACTCTATTATCAAGCTGACTCTTCACCACCTGTTTAACTATTCTATGTTCAAATATCGATGATGAATATACAATTGTGATCCTTGTTTTCTTCTTCTTCTTCTTCTTCTTCTTCTTCTTCTTCTTCTTCTTCTTCTTCTTCTTCTTCTTCTTCTAGGTGGCATGTCCCTTCATGAAGTTGGCAATCATGGATCTTCACAATTTCCTGACGTTTGGAGCGCTTAGTAAATTTGCACTCTCTCCTAAATGCTGTTCGGCTATCCATTCACACAGGCTCCTCAGGTAAGTTCCTCCGTCCCTCTTGTTTTCAGCATGTCCTGTGAGTGTCGAACTTTCCAAGCCCTCTTTCCTCGTTATGTGCCCTAGAAATTTTACCTGTCTCTTTCTGATGTTAAGTATAAGTGTCCTTTTTGTTTTCTCTAAAACTTTGTCGTTGGTTACATGGTCAGTCTATGGTATTCTTAGCTCCTTTCCGTAGAACCATATTGATGTTGGACAATCTCCTCACAGATGAAGAGAACTGAGACAACATTCGCTCCTATATAGGAGGATTGATATTACGTAACAGTTCAATACTTTTTCTTTGTTTCTAACGAAAATTCCCTGTTTCTTAATACTTTGCTTAGTTTTGGAAGGCATCTTTCGTTATCCCAATGCGCCTTTGGATTTTGGTACCGCACCTTCCGTCCTCGATTACAACCGTAAGTTCTGATGTATTTGCTTAATCAGTTCTACTCATGATATTACTTATTACATAAACAGGTAGTTATTAAGTGCCGATAAAAACGTTCCCACTTATATAAAATACAATATGCATCCATTGTATGAGTATGTAGGCATGAAACCCAAGCCTTGTGTGTGAAATTGGGTAGATGAAACTGTTTGGAAACTGTCGATGGTTTATTCTAGTATGAAGTCATAAGTCATTGTGACCGAGGATTTTAGCACGCTGACCTTGTTCAAACTGTCAATCACGACAGATTATGCTCTATTTTCAAGAAATTGTAACTCATGTCCACTCAGATCAGTAAAAAACACAGGTAGGCTCTGATAATAGGTAGGCTAGAATAATCACAAATGTGCCCGAGCAGGCGTCGATAACAAGGATTAGCTAATCGTCCTAACAGACGGGTGTCCATAGAAATGGTAAGCTCGACATTATATATGTATGCATGCATGCATATGGGTGTGGGGTTATCAGCCAGGAACAAGAAATCGACGAGACGATTTCGAATTGCAGTCGTACTTTACAACCACTTTCGTGAAAATATAATTAGGATAGATATGAATCCATCTCTTCTACTCCTCTGTTGGTTAGACAGTAGGGGAAACCATGCACTTTAGCCTTGGTTGTCAACCAGTCTAGAAGAAGACTAGTTTCTAGTTAGATAGAAAACTTGCCAGCGATAGTCATACTCGTTCAGTCATACTCATCATATTTGTATACCAGGTCATTGTATGAGTGCTTCTGGTACTACGTTAGTTAATACGACCTGCCACGATTCTTCGGCGACTAAACCATTTCCCACACCAGACTTGTCAAAGGATGGATGAAACCTTTCATGAGAACGCAAAGAGCCGTAGAAAGAGATCATTTCCCAATAGATAATGCCAATAGCCAGTGTAAATGTTATCATGCTGGGGAATCTAAATGTAAAAGTAGGAAGGGAACAACAACTGGGATAGTCGGCAAGTATGAACTTGGATCGCGCAAAGAACGCGGGGAGAATAAGTCAACTGTTGCACAGCGAACGACCAATTAATAAGCAAAGTTTATTAGTTTTAAAGAACGCTCTAGGTGCTTTTGGACATGGAAAACACTCAGCACGGGAAAGAAAGAACAAAGATAGTCTACTTAAACGTAGTAAAATGTTCAGAAATGCATTTCTACACCCCCCACTCATCTGTAAACGAAATTTAAAATTGCGGAAATTTAAGAGAATTAAAGAAACGCTTAAACGGCAGTACAAGATTTCTGGATAAATTATTTTGCAAACAGCCGCTTTTTAATCATTTCACTCAAGAAAGGCAATAAAGCCACTAAGACGCAAGGGATTACTGAGTGTGAGAGAATACGAGAAAAAGAAAACATTATTAAGAAGAGAGGACAACAAGAGAACAGGGATTAAGAAAACAGAAGTAACGATCGAGATTGCGTTTAAAGTTTTGAAGATCAAAGAACTGGGGAAAGCAAGAAAAGCAAGAAGCCGGAAGACAGATCTAAAAGCGAGAATGCAGGAGAAGAAACTGTTAGCATAAAACTTACTGTTACATCTAGACAGTTCAACCCTAAAAGGATGAGACCTTGCCGCCAATCTAGTGCTGCTCTTAAATTCATAATGTCCAGGTACTATGTTGATATAGTTAAAAATTCAATACAAAGCTTAGAAGACGTCAGTAATTCAAAGTGGAACCTTAAGAGAAACACTAGTGACATTAAAAGAAAGGGCATAAAAAAATAAAAGACATGAAACTCTCGAATAAATTTAAGAGATAAAAATAATGCCAAGGTATAGCACAGAAGAAAGGATGTTTTTTTTATATACTATTGTTTACCCAAATACCTGGCCCAAGATCCCCTCAACGTAGAAGTTTACTGAATGAGGTTGTTGTAAAGGTGTAAGAGGAAGGAGTAAGAAGTGCATGTTATGAGAATATGTAGGATAGATAAAGGTTGACCTTAGACTTGAAGAGGTTTAAGATCGTAGAAAACGGGGAATAGTTCTGGCGAAAAGCTGTTTGAGTGGAGCTTCGTTCTTACTAATGGCATATCAAGAGGAATGACGCTGATTCTGTCGTATTTGGTCCATTAATTGTGTGGATGAATACGGTTGGCTTTGAGTAGCCCCTCTCGTCTGTGAAATCAGGGAGTTAACGAGACCGATAATGTCTTGTTTGTGATATTTCTGCCCGGATGTTGAATGTCCCTCTTTTTTCTGCTAGTCCCTTAATATAGTCCGAGCTTAGTTGCTGCCCTTTAAATGGGTTTAATTCTAAACTACAGATTCGACTCTATGCACTTGGCATTGTGAGTCCTTGTTATGAAGGTCTGAACTAGTAGAACTAAGGAATGTAACTCGGCCGAACATTTGTCATGAAAAGAGCGATAGAGTAGTAAGAGTCTAGCGAAGAGGTTGTAGGGACGAAATAATTTATCTACACAAGGCCGTGTAAATTCTTTTGAACTCTTTCAAGGGTAAAACAAGCAGTTAAATGGTGAAAGATCTAACGAGAGGTCTGTGGAGATATAAACACAAAAGAATATCAACATAACAGGCATATAGAAAAAGCTCGGACAGAAATGATCAAAGAAATAGCGGAACAGAAAATGTGACATGCCAGTTATTAGTACATTGAGAAAGCCCCGTTGAACGTTACTTTCCTCTTCCATTGTGAAATGGATCAAAGGTCTTATTGAGTTCACATGATCGAACAGTATTTCCACATTTTCGTGTTGAGGCCAGAGTATAAAGATGTCATATATGTATTTCAGCTACACGGTTAGCTTCAGCGGTACTTTCTCTGAAGTCATTTTGTTAAAATAATTAATGTACTATATATGTTCGCCATATGGTACTAAGTAACCCCCCACCAAAAAAAAAACAAAACAAAAAAAAAACAAAAAAAAAACGATGTATGGTAAAGTAGTCCAAGAAGTGTAAACAAACGTACGCACTTAATAGTATATTCCGTGGTTGGGTTCCCCAAATACTGTAAGTAATGATGTGGAATGTACATTCAGGAGTCGAGTTCTTTTATTTTTTGTAAAAAACAACATGCAAATGGCAATTAAACCTAACAAAATATCTGGTGGTGGTGGTGGGGAGTAACTCGCATCATAGTAGCAGAGATTAGCCTCGTGTTCACGAAGATAAAACCATACTTGACAGGAAATAAAGCGTACACAAATAACAAGAAAAGCTTGGTAAATTGTATGTTGATTTCATACAATTTATTTATATATTTTTGTGTATGTTTTAGGTTACAATTGTTTAATGGCACATGTGATAAAAGGGAGAATTTACTCCGTGTTATTACTAACCCTATCACAGAGAGAAGTTACACACGTCTTGCCCATAACAAGATTTGTGGTGAAGAGATTGAATTTAACGTCTTTTGGCGGGTCGTCCGTAATTCCGTCAGGAACAGTTTTTGTTGCATGCTGGGAGTATTTTTATTATTTTTAATTTTTGTTTAATTTATTTTATACAATGTTTTTATATTACTGTTTTATTTTATTTTATTTATAATTTTCATTATTATTATTATTATTATTATTATTATTATTATTATTATTATTATTATTATTATTTATAATAATAATAATACTATTCCTTCATCATATCCCCACCAAATTAGCGGTACTAATCGGTAGTGATGGATGCCTATTCAAAATAAAATAGTCATTGGTTATTTTTTATTTTTATTTAATTAAACTCTCCTCCCGGGGCATGTAGTTGTGTTTATTTTTATATGGCTGTATTCGTTGAGGTGGTTCTTTCGTAGTGTGTTCAGCAGTTTGTTTCGGTTTGTTCAGAGCGTATTTTTTTTTGCTGTTGTTTTTTGGTGCCACTGTCTTTTTTATATCTCAGTAACGACTATGAGTTTTTTTTTTTGAGGAATTTTCTGTTATTAGGTATTTTCATATCTAGTATAGAGTCCAGAGTACGGAGGATTTTTTAGTTGACTGTAACGGTCCTTCATAAAGTAATGATATTTTCAGCTTAATCATTGGTTAATATTTTTTAATTTTTGGTATCGGTAGAAGTGTTAGCTTCCATTCATGATTTTTGGAGGTTGTACTTGTGTTCCAGTGACAGCGTTAGGTACATTTCTCATTTCAATTTGTAGGGCGTTTATCCAGCTCGTTTTTTTAAAACCATTATAATTGTTTTATTTTATGCTGGTGCTCCATTATTCCGTTTGCTTGGGGGGCATACGTTTATACAGATTGGCAAACATTTTCACATTTTTGCGAACCAGCAATTTGAAGGTAATTTCATAAGTTCTGGAATTTTAACGAAAACTATTTTGTCTCGTTTCATGTCGAGTGTATGCAAATAAAAAAATGTAGATAAAATGAAATGCTTACTTGTTTTTGCCCCTTCGTTTAGTTTTGTTTTGTTTTACGGACAGGCGCATTAGTTATCAGCGGTGTGTGGACGATAATTGTTTTTGATGTCGACACGTGATATGGTTTCTTCTCAAGTAGTTTTTTTTTAAAATGGTGTGGTGAATAAGATGTTTTCATTTTTGTACGTCGTTGGACATCAAACGATGTGTTAAATACGAAGGATTTTGGACCTCCGGTATCGCCAAAATGATGTGCGGTATAGTATTTTTTTAGCGTCGGTCACCAAAATGAATGGTGTAGTTGGTTTTATACACGTCAGGAGTCAACAAATTATGTGGGTGAATAGGTTGTTTTCTTATACACGACGTTTTCTTATCCACAGTCACCATAATATTATCAGTGGTTATTCATTCACATAATAGCGGTAGAAATTAAACTAGTGTTCATGGAGATAAAAGCATTCTTGACAGGAAATAAAAAGTACACAAATATCAGGAAACGCATGGTAAATTGTATGTGAATTTCATACAATTTATTTATATTTTGTGTGTGTATTTTTTTAGGTTACAATTGTTTTATGGTACATGTGATAAAAGGGAGAATTTACTCTGTCGTATTACAAGCCACATCACAGAGAGAAGTTACACACGTATTGCCCGTACCAAGGTTCATGGTGAAAAGATTGAATTTAACGTCTTTTGGTGGGATGTCCGTATTTCCGACAGGAACAGTTTTTGTTGCACGCTGGGGGTAGTTTTATTATTTTAAATTTTTATTTAATTTATTTTATACAACATTTTTTTTATTGTTTTACTTTATTTATAATTTTCATAGTTATTTATATTATTTTATATATTTTTATTTATAATAATAATAATAATAATAATAATAATAATAAACCTACGTATACCTTGGCATGGATAAAAGAAAATAAATTAATAGACTGAATTCGGTTCGAATTTTCCCGAATGTTAACTGGATCAAAAGACACTTGAAGAAGGCCGAAGGGCACGGCAAGTGAAACTTTGTGATAGTAATAAAACGAAATAAGACATTTGTCTGACTCTATATGACCTAATCAAATAAATAAATATCTTCATCTATCACAGTAAATTCTTTCACTCGGTCAGAGAAAACTCTTAGCCCGTTTCATTATATCACATCACATCACAATACAATAGACCGAGTGAGACACAACCGTGGAGTATTGTTCGGAGAGAAACGTCCAGTAGGAAATTGCCTGGTTGGATTAACCAGATGTTGCAGTGAATGATACGGAATTCATATCTAGGTGCCGGTTTTCTCCCTTTGTAGCAAACATGAAGTTGGTCATATACTTGAAAAGGTTAAGGTATTATTGATCGGGGAAGTATAGTCCAGCAGATCCTAGCTATAAATGTCTGAACTGGGGGAACTAAGGAAGGAAGCTCGTATGAACAGTTTTCATGGAAATTGCGCTAGTGTAGCAATAAGATGGCGACGTTTCCTCAGTGGAAAAAGGGGCTGAAATCTTGAACATTATTCATTACCTACAAATTTGCGTAAATGATTTTCAACTCTATCAAGGCTGGGCAGTGGGTATTAGGTAGCTCAAGCCATACTCCATTCTTTGTCTTAACTGTTACAGAGATAGAACCTGACAGGAAGAGTCAGGTATTTTCTCGAGTGATACAAAGAACCGATCATTTTTCTCACCTCTCTAGCGGTGAATCGTAAAATATAATCTCTACTGGGGTGAACTTGAATCCCAACCCAATCAATTCAATAGATTTTATAAACAGAATTTGCTTTATTACAATTATTTGAAATAGGTCAAGTTGTTGATGAAATAGGGAAAATAAAGTCTTTTTTTCCTATCATTTAAAACTTCAACCGATTTGAAATTGTGGACGGTAATATTAAAGGGTAGCAAAAATATTTTTTCTCGATATATTTGGCCGGAACAAAAGTTTGTAACGATTTTCAATAGGCGGCGGTTGAACACGTGATTTCGTTTCACACGTGACTCATTTATGCCATATATACATATGCTGATAGGTGACATTTCAACGCACCCTTCGATTCGGTTGTGGATTGTGAATTTTAAATGTTTTTTTTATATTAAAAGTGATAATGGAGGTAAATGAGGTGCATTTTCCTCATTTGATTCTCTTTTATTTCCGGAAAGAAAAAAACACAAACACTGTTCAAACAGCAAAAAAAGATATGTGCCGTTTATGGAGATGGTGTTGTATCCAAGAATACTCTTCGTATGTATTTTGCTAAGTTCAAAAGTAGAAATTTTGATCTGGAAGACCGAGAACTTTCCGGCAAGCCAGAACTCGTTGATGATGACGAAATTGTAACGCTGGTTAGATATAACCCAATTCAAATGACACAGGAAATCGCAGGGCTACTCCACAGGTGACATATGAACATTATAAAACACTTGGAAACTCCTGGTTACGTGAATCGTTATATCTGAGAGACTCATGTTTGAACGGAAAAAATGAATGGACCGCATTTCCATCTACGATTTTCTGCCCTAACGCAACAAAGCGACCTGTGTTTAGGAATAAATCAATAAATAAATAAATAAAGATCACGTGCGATGAAAAATGTATTGTTTACAACAATGTGGAGCGAAAAAGTCCTAAGAGATAAACAAATTGAACCACTAAAAAAAGTGATTTGCACCCGAAAAAGTGATGCTGTTTATTCGGTGGGGTTGTTTATTGTGAGCTCTTACCACAAAATAAAAAATGGATATCGGCTCGGAATGAGAAATTGGAGAGTCGAGTTCGAATTCCAGTCGGGTTCATTCATTCACTTACCCGAAAATACCCTTGGGAAAGGTTTGAATCCATCTCTTCTCGTTCCAGTTATAGTTTAACAGGACAGACTAGATAGTGTAGCCTTTGTTGGCAATCAGTCTACCAGAGAAAGAAAGGGCAATCTTCTTCCTACTCAATCATAGATCGAAAGATACATGATCCCCTAAATGTGTATCACGTATGGCACTTAAGTGACTATTCCAAATTGTAAATACCAGGACTTAACAAATTGGGATAGGGTTGTCTTCAATAGCAAAACTCAAGTCTATTTGCAGACAAAGAAATTGGTATTGTTTGGCTGTGTTGTCGCCTGACTTTGCCACCTTCGAATAACCACTTACTTCGTTAACTGCAAAAATTCTCTTAATTAGAAGAACTGTAATACTCTACAAACATGTAAAGCCACTCTAACCGGTTTATGAGCCAGAAAGATGCCAACTTCTGGGGATAAGGATATATTTTCAGCGATCCTATGTCGCTACCGGGTGTGACACAAGGTCGAGGTTTAAAGTGGGGTTAACGGCAATACCGTGGAAAATTGCTTAAGCCCCCTCGAAACTTCCCTTTTTGGGGACGCCTCAGGCGCCTGGGAATAAACCCAGCCCACCGAAGGAGATGTACTGCCTGGGCTTAATGTTTTTTGAAAATTCCCAGCCTGTTGTTGAGGTTGCGGCATTCAAGGGCATTCACTCGACCGGTTGAGGCGGCTCCGTTATATGAACCCGCCGAGTAAGTATGTATTAATTATTTTATAAGTGTAGCTTAGATGTAGCATGAGGCTGAAAGTGTTGAGCAATCAGTGAGGTTCGAACTCACTACTCAGTTATCTAGCGACAGAAGCAAGCTAACCACTACACCATGTCGAAGTGCCCAAACTGCTGGATGGAAGATTGGATCATGAAGCTGCCCCAAGGATGGCGAAAGGTAGTGGAGCAAAATGGCTCATATGAGATTGAACAAATCTTCTTATAAATATCTAAATATTGTCTTTGAAATTCACGTGCTTTCGTTCCAGCTAAATACATTAGCCCTACATGCTTTTATTTTGATTCTCCGTATAATATTTTTGATGATCCTGGATATTGTAAATGTTTTCTTGTTCTGGTGATTGAATTCCCCAATTCCTTGTGCTTTAAAACATCAGAATCGGCAAATGATAGTCGTTCAATTCTAATCTGTATTTCAAGAGACATGTCACCGCTAAATCAAGTTCTGAGAAGTATGTTCAAATATTGCTTCAATTTCCGCCATTTTTTGTGTTACACGAACAACTTCAGTAGCTTTGAGGCTCAGTTTAAAAGCATGTCAATACTTGTATCCACCATTATAACTTGCAAAAGAAAAGTTACATGTGAACATTATTGAGAATAATACATCATAATCATATTCATAGTATAGCGGAACAGTAGATATTCGTTTGTTAGAGAAAATAAGTTTGGGAGTAAAGGTGTGTAAAAACAAAAACACTTCTGAAAGACGCTAATGTAAAATAATAATAGAGTTAAGTTATATACATCCTTTATATGTGTACAAGAAATACACTTTGGTCAAAGGTTTGTAAAAAAAAAAAAACGAACACTTCTCATTCATATAACATAAAATAATATATAAGAGGAGATACGGTGGAGTAATGGATAGCGGCTTGGATTGAGGAATCGGAGAACCGAGTTTGAATTCCAGTCGAATTACATTCACTTATGTGCTAATACCCTTGGGGAAGGTATGAATTCTCTTCTTCTCCCTCCAACTATGGGAGTACAGACTGGGTTCTGTAGCCTTGGATGGACAACTCTGAAGGACAACTTGAAGGACAACTCTGAATTCAAACCCTGCGAAGAGTCGTTTGGCCTGTAGCACAAAATCTTAATCAAATCAAATGTGATGGTGTCGGGCTGTCGATTCCTAGGAACTGAGCTGCTTGACCCTCATATGTCGAATATATATATATATATATATATATATATATATATATATATATATATATATCAAGTATGTGATGCAGTTCAATGAACATTACATGAATCATTCATACAAAAAGCAGATAGTGAAGTTAATGATATAAATGGCAAGAATCACTCTCGCAAACAATTTGGACAATATGTTTGCGAGAGT
>OZ038488.1:81427459-81437459 GCA_964036315.1 Acanthosepion esculentum
ACGGACAGCGTTTCCTACTTTTATTTAAAAAATGGTTTTAAATATTGAATTCTAATTCAGTTTTATGATAATTCTTATTTTATTTTACGACAATTTTTTAAAGAATCTTTGTGCATAATATACACCCTTGATTTTGCTTATTATTTTTTAGAAAAGAATGCGTATTATACATGGGGAATTATGGTATCTTTATATCTATATATTGGTCTGTTAATCGTTTTCCTTATTCATCGAGCATTGTACTGTATCGGTAACCTTGCCATATTTGTTTGATATATAGCCTTTATAAGTGCTATTGTAGATCTAAAATTTGGAGGAAAGGTTTGTAAGAAACGAAAAGAGTTTTGTTGCTCCCAAAATGAAATAATCTGGACAATATCGTCACAGGTGAAAAAGACACTTGAAGCAACACAGATGTGGTTCTACCGACGAAAGCCGAGAATACTGTGATCAGAATGTGAGTAAAGAAGAAGTTATCTTACTTCCAATAAGAGGCAGTTGAAATTAGTGGAACAGATAATGAAAAAAGATGATTGAGAGAATCTAACACTTACAGGATATAATGGAAGGAACAAAATCAGGGGGAAACAGTAAGTAACCTTTTAAATGAGTTTAAGTGAATGGTTGCCAGAACAAGGACAAAGATGGATGGAAAAGGGTTAAAAGTTACTTAGAACAACAGAAATAGGAAGTTGTGGAGAGCAATGTTCACCTACTTAATGTGTAAATCGACGACAGAACAAGGACAGAGAGGGATGGTAAATGGTTAAAATTAAAAGACAGAAAGTTGTGGAGAGCCATGATCGCCTACTTAATGAGATTGAATGAATGACAGAACAAGGATAAAGAAAGGGTTGAAAGTTACTTAGAGCAACAAAAATAAGAAGGTGTGGAGAACCATGATTACCTACTTAAGAGCAAGAAAATGGTCATGCTCAATTACTGAGAGAAAGGACAGGACATTGATCACCCACCTCCTGATATGACATGGCAAGAAGAAGAAAAAATAATAATCATAATAATACTCAAGTCAGAATACATTGGGAACTATGCATAAAGTATGGTCTCAAGTAAGCAAGGAGGTGGTATAAGAAATCACCACCATCATTTATCGCGAATAAGTAAGTGAAGCTCATGTGGTATACGGCCATCTTGACTCTCAAGCACTTGGAGAGCAATCGTCCTGATATCACACTTGTACACAACAAGAGACATAAATGACACCTGGTAGACGTTACGGATTTTTTAGATAAGAACACTCGGAAGTCGGAGCAGGCAAGCAGAGAGAGGTACCAAGACCTGGCTGGGTATATCAGAGGAATAAACCAAGCAGCAGCTCAAGTTGCCTCTTTTGTGGTTGGCGGTCGCAAAATTTCGGAGACAAGCATTGATAAAGTCTTCTTCATATTTATCATTGACATTATAATAGGATGGCTGCAGGTGAATGGTGATGAGCTAACATTTGAAGAGTTGAAGTCTTACTAACCTCGAAAAATCGTCATTTGAAAGTCTGGCTTTGTGCATACACCGCCAATTGTTACTACCGAACAGTCCGGTGAGATTCTCGGGTCTGGCCGACGAGTGCGCAGCGGTCGGTGGCTCCGTTGTTGTCGTTTTCGTCATCCGCGCGTGTCGCCCTCGCTTCGGCGTTCGACGCCTGGAGAAGACGACAGAACCCAATCGTTTAGAGGAAGTAAAAGTCGTAAAAAGTATTCTGCAGGTGAATCGAACTCAATCCAAATGCACAAAGTGGGTATGAGCGACTGCTGCCACTTTTTCAATTGGGAATAAAGGGTTATATTTTAATATATGGCAACTCTGTGTTCATAGTTGGGATTACATAACAATTGTATCTTGTATAAATTAAGAACTGATACTTTGTGAAACAGGCTCCCACGTGGAGGCTCACTGAGCACTACACTCTTAATCTCTTCAAGTCAAGGGCAAATCGTTACTCTCATGTGTCTAATACAAGTGGGGGTCTTAATAATTGGGTGGGGCATTTTTCTCACTCGATAGGCAATAAAGCGTAAGGCTTACGCTCACATCACGTTGAAACACCGGTTCCCGTACGATCAACGAAGTTAAGCAACGTCAAGCCTGGGTAGTATCTAGGTGGATGACCGTTTGGGAATACTAAGTGCTGTAAGCTTGGGTGTGCGGGTAGTGTAATGGATAATAGCTCGGAATTGTCAATCGAAGAGCTGAGTTCTAATTCCAGTTGGGTTCATTATATGCTCTTACGCGCAAAAACCCTTGGGAAAGACATGAATCTACCGCTTCTCCCGTCCAGCTATGGGTTAATTAGTAAAACTTGTATTTCCAAAATCATTATTATCTAAAAAATAAAATAAAAATAAAAATAAATGAATAAAATTGCGTACAAAATATTTAGATTTCGAAATTTGAATAACCCACAGAGGTGTTGATATGCCACGAAACAAAAACAACCAACCAACAGGAAAGCGTGCAAGCAAAAACGTGAACCAACTATAATAAATACAGTTTTCTGTTTGAGCTATGAGAGAGGGGATTGCGAACTTAATAAACGGGATTTTATTGATGAACACAGGAAAGGAAGTGGGAAATGTCACCTTCTCCTATCAGGCACCTTATCCTCATCGTCTTCATTTAATATCAACCTGTTGTTGAGGTTGTGGCATTCACCCATTCGGTTGGGCCAGTTCCGTCATACGAACCCGCCGCACCAGAACGAAAGCTGACTATTCGTAGCAGTGGTCGTTTTCATTCGAACGTGCAATTTCATAGTGATAGTTTCAGTAGGAATTTGGATTCACAAGCGGTCCCCAGCCGCATGTATACACACTTTTAAGATAGTTCGATCCGGTTTGAATTCATAGTTTCCTTCTCTTAGACTGGTTGCCACACAAGGCTATATGATCCAGTCTATCGTGCTATTTTACTCATAGCTTGGGGTAGTGTGACGAGATGGATTCATACCTTTCCCAAGATTTTGCGAGATAGATTCATACCTGGATCCGAGATGGATTCCTCAATCCGAGTCGCTAACCATTACTCACACCTTATCATAACCATTTTAACATTAACCCTCTACCTTGAGTGGATATCGAGCCTTGTACTAAGTGAATGTTAGTATAAAATACAGTCGATTCTTTATTGATTATGAGTAATATCGAGTATAAGCGCAAATGTTTTGCTGGTCAGTTGGAAGTAGCAAATTACCTGTTTTCACCCATATTAGCATACGTTTATGGCGCCGAAGATTACGAAATATATTTTTATTTACCGTAACTACTCATGTATAAACCGACTTCATGTATAGTGCGACCCCTGAATTTTTTTGCTTGAATTTTAACCCTCCAGAAAAAAAATCTACCTGTATATAGCGCAACCGGTCTCCGAAAATGCATGATTTTTAACCTCTTCAAAAACAATTGCCTGTGTACAGTGCGACCCCTCTATTTCTTGCGTAACAAAACTGATTATAAAACCTCGCACTAAACTTGAGTATATACAGTATTTATTTATTTATTTATTAATTATTTTGTTCTATTCAAAACTCATACATATCTGAATCTGAAATCTTTGGGCATGCTCAGCCCTCAAGTCGTCAAACTCCCTAAATAAATCAACTAGCCTTTTGACTGAAACAAACATATATTCTTGTATTTTCTTTTTCTGTTAATAACTATATATATATATATATATATATATATATATATATATATATATATATATATATATATATGCCAAGATAGAATAAAGAAAAGAACAAAAAGATAGATAAAAAACGAGATTGACATTTCTGTTGCTTGTTGGCAACACTTTACTCACATTCAGTTCTGACCAAAAGGTCAAATGTTATTTGTTGAACAGTTAAGATAATAGTCTCTTCTTGGTTTGTGCATAAAAATTTGAAACATGGCTGCAACCTTTTAGCATGTTAAGTGCTGTTTCAATGGCGTCTGTGTTGTGATTTTGTGTGAGCGAAGCGCGACTGCGAATACCAAAACGGCGAGGGTGGCTACAATTATTCCATTTCGATTAAAACATTTTCTTTTCGAGTCTGACATTTGAATCTCTCAGCAGTTGGACGTGTTTTTGTCGCTGATTTTCACAATAAACAAGTAAAAATCATATTCAGAAGACGAAATAGTATCATTGCATTGTTTTGTATTTGCTGTTTTTTTTGTTTTTTTATTTACGCGTCAAGTCTTTCAATTCTTGCACTTGAGGCAACCGCTGAAAAGAGTTTTGATTACGAACAGGATAGTTTGTTTCACAGGTTCTCGTTTCATCACCTGCACGAGATTACATTAAAAAAAACTCTCAGTAGGTGGTAATTTCAGATTTACAGGATCTAATTGTATAATAATTGTCTCAACTTGCTATGAGGCACATCAAGAGCGATGTGTGTTTGTAAGTGTGCTTTGCATTTGAAATAATTATATATTTTCCGTATGTTCGAGAGGTCGCCGTTCAAAGGCACAACATTTGGTGTACGGATTTTCAAAGCAAGAAGTCACATAAGCCTTTCCCACTTGGGAGATTATCCTAAGTCTTCATCGTCCTCTTGTTCGTGTGTTACGTAATGTGTAGTCTAGACAAAAATGACAAAACGATAACATCAGATATCAACTTCGTATGTACGCTGATGACTCAACCATTTACTCCTGTCTCGATCAGTAAGGCTGATCACTCCGACAAGGTCAAAATGGTAGTTGATGTCTAAAACAACCTCAAGTCCGTCGTTAATTGGAGCAAAAGATGTCTTGTTAATTTTAACCTCTCCAAAACTAAACTTCTCTCCATTAATCATCTGAGAGACCTCTGTTTTCCACCAGCATGGCGGATGCTGACCCTTTGCGCCTTTTCGGGCTAACATTCTCAGCTTACATGAAGTAGAAAGACTACATTGAATCCATTGTTAGATCAGCTGCTAAGAAAGTTGGTTCACTGTGTCGGCCAAGACAATTTTTCTCTCCAGAATTTATCTTACATATCTATAAGTCTACCAGTCGTCCATACTTAGAATATTGTTGCCGCATATGGTCTGGTACTCCTGCTATTTACCTTGAGCTCCTAAATAAAATCCAAAGAAGAATCAGCAATACTATTGGTCCTGACTGGCAGCTCAGCTTCAGTCACTTTCCCACCGCCCTAAGGTTGCTCTTTTCTATAAATACTTTCATGGTAATTGTTCGGATGAGCTCTTTGTTGTGGTACCTAGATTTTTTTAAATTTAAGCGCAATATTAGACTGGCGTCGAGATCTGATAAATTTACAGTTGTGCTGGCCACATGTAACCGTAAATTCTATGTTAACAGTTTCTTTTCTCGCACTTCTCGCTTGGGAAAATCTATTCCGGCTCCATGCTTTCATGTTAAATTTAATCTGTAAAAATGTATATGCAATGTCAATCGCTATCTACTGTCTCCTTGATTACGATTTTCTCTTTATACTCATCATTAATGTTTCTGTTCCTAATTCTTGTACACCCTGTAAACCCTTGTGTCTTAGTGGCTATGCTGCCTTGTATGGGGCGATAACGATTTACAAAAGAAAAAGACTGTACTGAATGTAAATCTGGACCTTACCTTACTGGGTGGTTTGAATCCCGTGTACGTGGAATCCTGAAAGTGATAACTTTCTTTTTTGTCTAATTTGTGACATGAGTGAAAGACATGCAAAAACGAGTCGTAAAGTTGAGGCCTTCCTATTCCTCATTGCATTGCGTTCCCATGGTTTCAGCAAGGAGACAAACCGTATAAGTGGAGACTATAATTAGATGGTTGATCTGTTAACCTCTGTTTTCTATATCTCCTCTTGTGTAATACAAACTCTATTCAGTTATGGGTATCCACTAATAATAACGGTTAAAGTGATAAAAATATATCGGATTAATAAATAAATAAAAAAAAACATTATTTCTTCAGAAATTGCCTTGTTTACGTTTTCGGTACGAAATTGAGCAGTCATGAACATTCGGGAATCTAAACGAGAAAGTTTTGCTTAAACGTAGTATACAACCTTGCTCTTCATAGCCGTTTCGGTTAAAGCATATAGGATCTAATGCCTGTTTCTTCTGCAAAGAGGGATGCAGCTTCGAATCCTACCGCATTTTATTTAATAAGATTCCTCAAATATTCAGACTAAGTAACTTACTGTTTAAAATAAACGGAGCGTTACTACAAATAACGTTTAAAGTGATAAAAATATGTCTTAAGATTAAATATAAAATAAATAATTTCTTGATATATATATATATATATATATATATATATATATATATATATATATATATATATATATATAATTCAATGGCACTTATAAAAATACGTAAAACATTATTAGAGTTTAATGTATTTTAACCGTTTAATGTCTATTATTCCACTCGTGAATGATATTTTAATTTAATATTATTTTTTTTTACCAGACGATTGATAGATTTGTTTTTTACGACTTATCAACCCTTTGTGGGTTATTTAAAGCCGAAAAATTTTGCATTCTAAGAATAATTATTTTTTGTGAGTGAATATTGTATTAAGATTTTTTGAGAATAACATCGATTTTTTTTCAGATATAAGTCCTACTATTAGCCCAAAGATGGCGAAAGGAAATTCATTCATGTCCTTTCCAAGCGTATTTGCGCGCAAGTGAATGTAACGAACCCGAATGAGAATTCGAACTCGGTACTAGACAAGTATTAATTTTATTTTAACTCGATGTATATGCATATGTTGCATATTCAGTTTGTTATGCGCCATGCATGATACACGCTTAGGCGATCATGTATCTTTCGATACATGACTGACTGTGTATATTATCGGTAAAATAATCAGAATTAATGTTCGTCTTTGTATAAAAAAAAACGTCTTAAAATATGTTCCACTAGTGGAACGATGGATACTAAAAAGTTGTAGCCAGCAGAATGTTTTTCAAAATATTCCTCAGTCAATAAACTCGAGCGACAATCGTCTATAAATTCATTAGTAAATGTTGAAATTACTTTGCTCATTGAGGGAAGAGTGCTAAGTATCTGGAGACAGAAGGTTTACAAATGCAGACAATATGGACATAGGAATCAACACTATATTATGAAAGTCAATTTCATGCCCCAAGCTATCTGCATATCATGTCTTGATATTCACTATTTGCACATATCTGGGACCATAACAGGTGTTACCACCTCGGTTCAGAGTGGACCTAGGAACAACAGCAATTAAGAGGTGGTTACACGCTGCTCGATCTGATGCTTTGCTGCCGGCTGTAGCTTATCGTCATACCCAGGACTATGATGCTACGTAAAAGATGTAATCTTTCTCAACTAGTGTAAATTTATTTCCCATATCTACTCTATATAATACTATGGTATTGTGAATTAAAGTTTAAAAAAATAAAGGAGTTATAAAATTTTAAAATCCCTTGTTGACTTTCGGGACACCTTGTATGCGTGTGTGCAAGATGGGATACGTTTCGTTTACTAACATCATCAGAAACCCTAAAGTTTTTCGGATGATGTTTTTACCTGACAAGAATTTGTCAAGAGAATAAAATACAACTAGTTTTTACATACCGTATATACTAGTATAGATACCTGATTTCATTTATAGTGCGATCGCTGAAATCTTTTTACATGAACCCCTCCCACCAGAATGAAATGAAATTGCCTGTATATAGTGAAACCGTTCAGCGAAAATTTACCCTCTTCAAAAAATGCGTATAGTACGATCTCCTATTTTTTGTGTAAAATCTAATCATAGAAACTTGTACTATACATGACGGTATTCCAGCTTACATATTTTGTTTAGATATTTCAGATCAGTCATCTTGCCAGATGTATTTGTATTGTTTCAAGCAAATATACAAATAGTGTTGAGAGCATTGACGATTATTTTACTTAGAACTGTGATTCTAGATTTAATCCTACATTTAAATGAACATAAATGATAAGGACCCATCCCATCAGAATGTCTGAGGACCAACTTCTCGAGAGCTCCTCTCTGCGGCTGCTCGGTCTCACGCTGTCCGCTGATCTGAGATGGAACAAATACATCGAGTCAATTGCATCATCCACCACAAGAAAAGTTGGTTCCCTGTGCCGAGCCAGGAAATTCTTCTCCCCGGAATCGATCCTCCAAGTCTATAAGTCTACCATTCGACCTTGCATGGAGTATTGCTGCCATTTATGGTCTGGGGCCCCTGCTGTTTGCCTCAGGGTTCTTGATAAGATCCAGAGACGGATATGCAATGTGATTGGCCCTGATCTGTCATCTCGTCTGCAGTCGCTCTCTCACAGACGCGATGTTGCATCGCTCTGCCTTTTCTACAAGTACTTCCACGGTAATTGCTCCGAGGAGTTGCTTTCGCTTGTCCCTAAGCCTCGTGAATTTAAGCGTCCTACGAGGCTGGCATCCCGTTCCCACCCCTTCACCGTTGAAACTGTTAGATGTAGACGTCTTTTCTACTCCAATAGCTTCATGTCTCGCACATCTCGCCTATGGAACTCCCTTCCCTATTACTGTTTCCCTGACAAATACAATCTCCAACGGTTTAAGTGTAGCGTCAATCGTCATCTCCAATTGCCTTGATCTATCCACTTCCCTTCTCCACTTCCTGACATCTTTCATTCCTATCTGCTCTCGCTCTATATCTTCCGTAACCCCCCTGCCTTGATCGACCCTCCGTCCTTCTCTTTCTCCACATCCCTTCCTTTACAACTCCTATCTGCTCTTCCTCCAACCCTTCTGTAACCCCATGCGTGATAGTGGCCACCGGCCTTGCTTGGGGTGATACGCTTAAAAAAAAAAAAAAATAAAATAAAAGACCTTTATTAAATTTCTTTCTGCATATTTTGAATGATTTATTTGGAAAAGGTATTAGCATAATCCAGAAATTATACTGGGAGCAAATTGGTGCACAGAATCGTATCAACACAAGATATATAGATGATATTGTGTTGACAACAGACAGCGAAAGGAAATTACAAGAACTCCTACAGGATCTGTCTATATTTCTAAGATGAGGTATTATGTACATTATTTACATTATTCGGACTATTGTCCCCATCTTTGTCGCCATATTTATTACAACGTTTCGGCCGTTGTACGCTCCGGCCTTCTTCAGGTGGTTGGAATGTCGAACTGAACCCTATATTTCGCTCACTGGGCTAGACTGTTCTAGTTCCTCAAGGACACATGGCACAGTGGATAAAAGCGTTAGTTAGATCCAGTGACAGGACCCAAAGAGTGTGAGTTCAATACCCGGTTAAGTCTGTGGAGAACTTTCAGAGGGAAAATTAACAGGAGATAACTGATAACTGACATCCATTAAACATGGCACGTGGAACTAGAACAGTCTACCCCAGTGAGCGAAATAAAGGGTTCAGTTCGACATTCCAACCACCTGAAGAAGGCTGGAGCGTACAGCGGCCGAAACGTTGTAATAAATATGGCGACAAAGATGAGGACAATAGTCCGAATAATGTAAATAATGAACTCCTACAGAAGTTAGTAAAAGAAAGCGAACAGAAAGGATTAAACATCAAAGAGGATAGAATGTCTGGTTGTCAGCAAAAGAAATAACCGAAGATATGAATTACGAAGGCGCATTGGAATAGAGAAAGCTGCCTTTTAAAAGCTAAGCAAAACGTTAAGAAACATGAAAATTCCGTTATAAACAAAGAAAAGAGTACTTAAATGCTATGTAACATCAGTACTCCCATATGACAGTAAATTTTGGATAATCTGATCACAGATGAAGAGACTTGAGGCAACAGAAATGTGGTTCTACAGAAGGATGCTGAGAATCTCATGGACTGTACATGTAGGTAACCAGGAGGTTTTAGGGAAAATGGAAACACAAAAGAAGTTTATATTTATAATCAGAAAGAGGCACTTTAAATTTCTTGGACATATAATGAGAAAAGATGACGTGGAGAATTTGACGCTCACAAGACATATTGAAGAGTCATATAAGAACGCACCGAACAATCTTGGCAGAACAGATTTTAAGAAGG
>OZ038488.1:81442459-81457459 GCA_964036315.1 Acanthosepion esculentum
TGGAGATAGATACATAGATAATGAACATATGTAGATAGATAGATAATAAACATGGAGATAGACAGATAATAATAATTGAGATGGATAATGAACATCTGGAGATAGATTGTGAAATGGTCGGTCATTGGAAAAGAGGAAAGTATGAAGTTCGAAACTTTGAGATACAAGGGAAGGGAAAATACGAGGAGGAAGTGAATTTGATAAAAGATGAACATAAAATGGTTGAAAAGAATGCTTCCCCCCACCCCGAAAAAAAGAAGAAAACTTTAAATGACAGATGCAGGTAACAAGCAGAAGAAAAAGAATGAAGAAAACAGAAAACAAAATACATTGAAGGCGAAAAAGAGAGAAGAAAAAAATGGTGTAAAAAGTAATAGAACGAAAAATCTAGAAATTTGAAAAGCAGAAAAAATGACGGGCAAAGGTTCTTTAAAACGGGTGAGAAACAGAGAATATAAAAATGGGGGGTAATTAGGGGAGAAAGGGCCAAGTTGACAGAAAAAAATAGAATGAATTAAACTATATAAAACTGACTTGAAGTGGAGCGATTACATCGACTGTGCCGTGCCAGAAGGTTTTTCTCGTCCATCCTACACATCTACAAATCTACCATTCGTTTAATACTGCTGCCATATCTGGTCCGGTGCTCCTGTTATTCATTGCGAGGTTCTTGACAAAATCCAAAGAAGGATCTGTAATGTAACCGATCCTGATTTGGCATCACGACTTCAGTCACTTTCGCACCGACGTAGCGTGGCTTCCCTCTGTCTTCTTTACAAATATTTTAATGGCAACTGCTCCAAGGAGCTTTATTTTCCTGGTGCCCCGACAACATGAATTTAAGCGTGCTACTAGATTGACATCTAGGTCTCACCCTTTTACTGTTGAAATAGCTAAATGAAACACCCACTTCTCCAACAGTTTCTTTTCAGGCACTTCCCACCTGCGGAACTCCCTTCCGTTTACTTGCTTACCTGAAAACGGCAATCTTCAGAAATTTAAATGCAACGTTAATCGCCATTTTCTGTATTCTTGAATCCCGTTCATCTTTTGTTTTTTCTTCACTCCTCTCTATACTCAGTCTTTTTTCTCACTTTCACTCCTTGTAATCCACTGAGTACTAGTGGCTTTTCCACCTTGCTTGGGGTGAAATGATAAAAGAAAAAGAAAGTATACATGAGGGATCAAGGGAAAGATAAAAAGACGATACTGTAATTGCAGAAAGAAACGAAAAGATAAAGAAAAACAAAACGAAGTGGGAGAAAAGGGAAGTGAAAAGTGAGTAGAAGTAAAGAAAAAGAGAAACAATACAGAGATGGAAAGCGACGTGATATATATATATATATATATATATATATATATATATATATATATATATATATATATATATATATATAGACTGTGTCTTGTCAGTGACGGAAAGAAAGTAATAGAAAATATAGAAGGCTATAGTCTATATGTCTTTTTCTGCCACCTTCTGTATATTTCGGATTCGGTAGGGCGTGGTAAATTTCTTAAAACCATTCACAAAAATTTAAACAAACATCAGATTTCTCAAAATTCTGCGCGAGAAATTTTGAGCACACTGTCATCTATCTATCTATCTATCTATCTATCATGGAGTAAATTAGATACTCCAGTAACACAAATGAACTAGGGAAGACGCCTTAAATAAAGAACTCAAAAGTGAGTCAAGGATAATCCGTTGGAGACAGTCGAGGAGAATCTCTAATGACATCACTGCGAGTAGCCTAAGTGAGACATAATATTATAACCGCTAAAAGCGAGTTATAACACTATCTCAGTCTATCTATCTATCTATCTATCTATCTATCTATCTATCTATCTATCTATCTATCTATTAGGAAAACTAGAATAGTCACGAACAGACAAATATAAATAAATAGTTACAAGTAACAGACAGTCTTCGATCACTGGATGAGGTAGAAAAATTACACACAAAACTAATTAGAAAATCTAAAAATATTACTGAGACGGAGAAAAAAGAAAATAACACACATACACACATACGCACGCCGGCATGCGCGTATATATTAAAATATTATATATATTTTCCCCATATATATATATATATATATATATATATATATATATATGCCAATTGAATAATATTGGAAAGGGAGAAACAAAATAATTGCAGAAAAATAGATCTGTGAGAAAGATTGATGCATTTTTGCGCATATATATATATATATATATGTGTGTGTATATATGTATATATATATATGTATGTATATATATATATATGTGTGTGTGTGTTTGTGTATGTGGGCGAATATGAACAACTATGCGGAGATAAAGAGGGTACAAGGAAAAAATACGCGATGAAGAAATTAGCGAAGCAACTCTAAAAGACGGCGTAAAATACTTTTAGGAAATAAATAATGTGAAGCAGGAACGAAAGGCAGAAATGTGCGTGTTAAAAAAAGATATGAAATTACCAACAGTGTTGGTCTCACACACATATACACACCCACTCACTCGCACACACACAGATACACGCATGCGCGCACGATCACACACACACACACACACACACACACACACACACACACACACACACACACACACTCTCTCTCTCTCTCTCTCTCTCTCACACACACACACAAATTAAGAAACAAGAAAAAAAAAAAGATAAAAAAATGCTGTCCATGGCGGAGAGCTCATTAGTTCTTGCCCATTAGTACTTGTCTTATAGAGACAAGAATGTCTCAGTCGAGTAAGTGCTGTTATGGAATGAATTGAGCACTGATGCGTCTGTGACGCCATATTGAAGATGACGGTCGAAGCAGACAAGTACAAATGAGAAAAGTAAGTAGAGGGTGCAGGGAGACATAGCCTGGGGCAAGCTGTTTCGTGTGTCTGTGTTGTGTTCATTAATATTGCATGTATTGTATAGCATACAATGAAGACGGCATTTTTGACCTATTTGAAAATCAAGATAAGATTTATACTCTGCATTTGTTGTAGGAAAAAATGAAAGAAGAAAATCAAAATATTTTGATTCTAATATTCAAAGATTATTATAGAATAGTTACACACAATTAAGAGACATTAATCAAATTTGGTTATCCAGAAAATCTATACGTATAAGAATTTTGAAGATTTAATCAATTTCTTATCTAAACAAATTACTACAAATTCAACACACAAGATCTGTCTAATTTTCATTGCATTTTCCCAACTATATCGTGGTTCAAAACTATTCATAAAATCTATCTATCTATCTATCTATCTATCTATCTATCTATCTATCTATCTATCTATCTCTGTTCGTTATCTATCTATCTCAATTCGTTATCTATCTATCTATCTATCTATCTATCTATCTATCTATCTCTGTTCGTTATCTATCTATCTCTGTTCGTTATCTATCTATCTCAATTCGTTATCTATCTATCTATCTATCTATCTATCTATCTATCTATCTATCTATCTATCTCTGTTCGTTATCTATCTATCTCAATTCGTTATCTATCTATCTATCTATCTATCTATCTATCTATCTATCTATCTCTGTTCGTTATCTATCTATCTCTGTTCGTTATCTATCTATCTATCTATCTATCTATCTATCTATCTATCTATCTATCCCTGTTCGTTATCTATCTATCTCAATTCGTTATCTATCTATCTATCTATCTATCTATCTATCTATCTATCTATCTATCTATCTATCTATCTATCTATCTATCTCTGTTCGTTATCTATCTATCTCTGTTCGTTATCTATCTATCTATCTATCTATCTATCTATCTATCTATCTATCTATCTATCTATCCCTGTTCGTTATCTATCTATCTCAATTCGTTATCTATCTATCTATCTATCTATCTATCTATCTATCTATCTATCTATCTATCAGTTTGCAGTTCGATTTTTTCTTCTGTTTTTAGTAAATGCTTTCGACAATCTCAGATATTATTAAGAACTGGATGTTGTCAGTCATATTCTGAACATATGACCAATGCCCGATTAACCAAAATTTTAAACAAATTACTCTTCAGCTGTTTAGAACAGAAAGAACCCCACCGGGTATATAAACCCATGAAGGTCGGTTTCCGCTACAGTGATTTAAGAAATCCTGTATTTGATGTGTGTGCGAAGACATCGAGAAAAGGAAGATCACTTTTCTCCTTTTCACACATGAAATGTAACGTCGGGTGCAAACTTATTAAGTGTGTTGCGGGTGGTATATTGGCCCGCAAACAGATACCGAATGACGGAAGAACAGAATAAATAAAACGAAGACGTGAGTAAAAAGATATATTGCAAGTTTATTTTAGTTAGAGAAAATACACCGACAAAAAAATAAGGTTACAGTGCACTAGGTAAGAAAATATCTCTGCATGTTCATGCAGAGGGTGAGAAGAGATTAGTCCTGAAAAGGACAGTTTTGTGGCCGTTGAGAATTATTGCCCTGAAAAGGATAGTTTTGTAGTCGTTGAAACGTTTTGTCCTAAAAAGGACAGTTTATTTCATACTGTTTCTGCTGCTTTGATGGCTGGCTGAAGCTGGAGTCTTGTTGGAGATGACTGGCTGGAGCGGCGGCCAACGGCAAGCTGGAGCTGCGGCTACTGATGATGGCTGGAACCGCTGCTGTTTCTGTTGATGACTGGTGCCGTGGGTTACCTGTCTGCTGTTGTAAGAAATAACAGACTTTGATCCTAGTCATCTTGACCGCTGAATGCTACCTTTCGAGATTTGAGGTCTTTTTATATCCTGAATCAGTTTTACAACAATCGCTGGTCCTGAGAGGTTAAGCTTATTCTTCCGGTTGTTTTTTTTAAATGTGGAAGTGCCGACAGGATACGACAAGAGTTTGATGTAAAGCGTCAGTCTCAACCTCATTTACAAACACATAAAAGGTATCATCACATATCTAACCGAATACTTGAGCAAGTAGATCTTATTCACTCACCAAAACAAAACAACAAATATATTTGCCATTGTGGGTCCTAAAGGGCTACCCATTGTTATCCCGTTTATTTGCCGATACATAATCTTATTAAAGCTAAATTCCATGAACTTGGTAGCGAACTCTATCGATTCCATAAAGACGGCCTCAGAAATACGTGAAGTGGGGACAAATGGCTACGGTGCAACACATCAGCGGAAATATTAATAGTTTGTTGCAACAGTACAAAGCTGAATAAACTACTCACATCAAATGAGCACATAAACTTACTGTTAGCGCCGAAGGGACAGTTCTGAATATAGCTGACGAAAGTAAATGTCTTTAACAGAATTACTCGTATAACATTTCAGTACAGGCTGCAACAACCCAGCCAATCCAACTTGTGCTGCTGTTCCGATCCTACCATGGATAAAATCGGATGTAGACCAACATTATCTTTATGAGTTTTGTTCTTAATCGTTTCACACCAAGCAAGGCGATAATGTCACTAGGACGCAGTGGTGGGGGTACCGCGAGTGAAAGAGAATTTATTGGGGAGGATTGGGGAAAGGACAAAGAAGGAGCAGGGTTCAAGAAGTCAGAATACGGCGATTGACGTTGCATTTACATTTTTAAAGATTTGTAGTTATCAGGGAAGCAAGAAATCGGAAGGGACTTCCACAGGTGGGAAGTGCGAGAAAAGAAACTGTTAGACTAGAAGTGGCGGGAGCCTCTAGCTAGTTCAGCAGTAAAACGGTGTTTTGCGTAACCCCCACAATGATAGCTTCATAAATGTCCACCAGAAACCGTGTAAACGTTTCTGAATGTTCAACTCAATTGATTTAGTCCTATGATGTCCTGTCTCAACATTATAAATTTGTCCCCATCATGTGAAATCACCATCATATTGTTGACATAATTGTCATAATCCATAACTACAACCACGGCACCCTTATCGGGTTTAGTTATAATCCAAGATTTATTACGACGTAATTACGATTGATCACACGAAAATGTTCGCGCCGCCATTTAAATTCGGCATAACCAACCAGTGTACCATTAAATGCATAACCCATGCCAAATGATTAAACCTAGCCTTTAATGCGCTAACCTTATCTGAAGAAAAAGAGGAAACATGAAGACAACGCAACATTTCGGCCGTTATGCCCTCAGGCCTTCATCAGGTGTATGTCGATCCGAGCAATTTACAGAGAATTCTGAATTGAACTCTTTATTTAATCTACGGGGGTAGATTGTGCGCATTCCAATGACCATTAGGACAGGTCGATTTTGGAACCGCGGTATAGCACTCCATTTGAAAGTTGGGGTTTGACATGATGAATAAAGGCACTAAATAGATTTTCCCGAATCGTTACCGTTTTTTTGAGAAAACGAGTTTAAAGGTTAAGTTTAGGTTCAAGATTATAGCGTTGGAATTTAATTGCGGCGATCAGTAAATGCCATATAGCAGAGCCTTATAAAATTCATAATTTACTTAAGCTTTACAAATTGTATATAGACAGAATGCATAGCACATGCACATTATTACGAAATCATTGTGCTATCAAATAAGATCCTTTACATGAAAGGGAAATTATACTGAATAGTTTAGCTATATTATGATATATATTATATATTGCATTATTTTTAGTGTTATTTTCAATAAAGAAATCAAATTTAACACATTTTGCGACCAGTATTATTATGATCTTATATACACTTTTATCTATTTTTTGTTTTTGTCAATTATAATCTAACAAATGATCTAACAAATCTTATTCATTGCGTAGCCTTTTTTGTGGTCTCTTACAATTTTTTCACACAGTTTTTACTTTTTTTAAGCATATCACCCCAAGCAAGGCAGGAGTACCACTAGCACGCAAGGGGTTAGGGGGAATGAGAGCAAAAGTAAAGAGGAGTGTTTGAGAAAAGGATAAAGAGAAGGACGGAGATCAAGATCAAAGCATCAGAAGATGTCGATTGACATTACATTTGAATATTTGAATATTATAGCTATCAAGGAAGCAAGTAAGAGGAAGGAAGTTCCACTGTCGGGAAGTGCGGCATGAGAAGCTGTTGGAGTAGAAGAAACGCCTACATTTAACCGCTTCGACAGTGAAAGGGTGTGACCGAGATGCCAACGCTTAAATTCATGCAGTGTGGGAACCAGTGAAAGTAGCTCGTCAGAGCAGTTGTAATGAAAATACTTGTAGAAAAGACAGAGGGAAGCCACAGCACGCATGTGAGAAAGTGACTGTAGACTAGATGCCAGATCAGGACATTGCATATATGTCTCTGGATTTTCTCAAGGACTCTAGATGAACAGCGGGGGCACCAGGCCATATGTGGCAGCAGTATTCATTGTAAGGACGAATAGTTGATTTGTAGATTTGAAGGATGGACTGAGACGAGAAAAACCTTCTGGCGCGACACAGAGAACCAACTTTCCTTGCGATAGATGAAGCTATTGATGTTATCAGGTCAGTGGAAAGAGTGAGACCAAGCAGGCGCAACGAGGCGTTCGCGTGGAGTTGGGCATCAGCGATTCTGATGGGAGACAGGGAGGGTTCTTTATGGTGGGTAAATGAGAGCAGTTTCATTTTGGAGGCATTAGTGTTTACAAGCCATTTCCTGCTCCAGTCAACCAAGATTGGAGGTCCTTTTCAAGGGCCAGGTTAGTTTTGTCAGCAATGCCGGATTTACTAATGAGGCAGGAGTAAATGGTCGTGTCGTCCGCGTAGATGCTAACTTGGGGACTGATGACACCAAGCAGATCGTTGATGGAGATCAGAAATAGTGTAGGACCAAGAATAGAGCCTTGGAGAAAACCAGCATTCGTATGAAAGGAACTGAGAGATAACTCGTTTAGGACGACCTACATTTCGCGGTTTGACAGGAATGTTTTAAGTCAAACAATTGTCCTGTAATGCCATATCCCTGAAGCATACGATGAAGGTTGAAATGCCAAACCCTATCAAACGCTTTAGAGATATCTAGGGCCACAGCTCGAGATTCTCCGTTATTGTCAAGTGTTTGTTATACAAATTCAGTTATGGCCATGAGCACATCTGCGGTAGACCTGGCAAAGCGGAAACCATATTGCTTGTCAGAGAGAAGATCATGAGATATAATGTGCTTCGGCGCTGATTAAAGCCTCGAAGATTTTACCAAAGAGTGGTGGGTGACTGATAGGACGGTAGTTAGATGGGTCCGAAGGATCTTCAGAATTCTTAAATACAGGGGCAATAGATGTTGACTTCCAACAGTCTGGAAAGCAAGAAACAGTGAAGCAATAATTATATAGTTTGGAGAGGACTTCGAGTTCAGTGGTAGAATGCGCCCCCTCACTGTAATGAGAAAGGATGGTTGGTGGGCATAAAGGTAATTAGGTATTATTTTTGCATACATGAGGGTGGGGTGAAAAGCACCTAGGCTGACTATGAAGGGGTGAGGATAGAGCTGTGAAATACTGCATGCATGAATTTAAACTCTTTTAAAAAAAATTAATAACGGCATTGTTTCTTTCCAGATAAACTGACATCTACTAGTAGCGTACTTGCAGAAAAAGGGTTTAACCCCCAAGGATATTAATGTTGCTACATGAGGGGATGGCACACCAGCTTTATCAACAGTGCAAAAGTGGATAGTTTATTTAGGAGGGCAAAGGAGAGGTTTGAAGATGATCTAAGGGCTGGATGTCCTGCGACTGCCACCGCCAAGGGAATCATTGATAGTCTTCGCCACATGGTGATAGATGACAGGCGACCGAATATAAATCAAATAGCCAATGCTATTAGGAGTAATTGGTTACTCCTGCCTCTGCGTCTGTGGAAGTTCTGCGGCAAGTAAGAGCATATTCCTCCCTTCACTGGGATAGCACGCGAGGTGTGGGGACCGCGTGTGAAGTTCAAACTCCCTTGTTACTCCGTTTCATGAATTCGCCGCCGTTGGAATCCTGAATGGCTGTCGCTCGTTTCAGCATTGGTGACGGATCGCTTTACTTGGTCGGCCTTCGTTCGGGACGCGGTGAATTCTTTGGAAAGGATCCGGCTTAACCGATCCAGGGTGAATGCCGCAACATACATACATACATACATACAATGCTATTAGCATATCCCGTGAAAAATCTGAGAATATTCTGCACAAACAACTTGGCAGGACGAAGGTTTCTGCTCTCTGGGTTCCACGTCTTCTGACACCTGATCTAATGTGCACCTGGATGATCACATCACGGGAATACTTGACATTGTTTGGGGCGGGCCCAGGCTCTTTGAACGTTTCCTAATCTAAGATGAGAGTTGGGTTCATCATTTAAAGTTAGAGACAAAAAAACAATACATGCAGTGGAAACACACCTCCCTACCTGCCCAAAAGAAGGCTAATGTCGTTTCATCTGCAGAGCAGTTAGTGGCTTAAAGTTTTTGTGATGCCAAAGGCATCGTGTTTATTGACTATCTTTGAAAGGGCCACATTATCAATAGAGAGTAAATTATGAAGGATATGAAAACTAAACAAATTTTTAATCGGATCTAATTTTATTGATCAATATTTGAAAATGTTTGGGTTACTTTAAGAATAAACAAAGGCTAACTAAAATCATAATTGATCAGTACACGACTGGAGAAGCGCCTAAAAAAGGAGGAAAATCTGTTACTTCTGCTGAGCGAATTCGAAGACTCGTTCTAAATTACAAAAATAATTGTATCTCTGACTACTTGTGAGGTATAGAGCATAATATCACTAATTAGCAACCCAAGTTTTAATTATTAATTTAATTAAATTTAAACGCATAATATCAATTATTACTTACTTTTGTCCAGTTTCACATAAACAATAAAATTAGATCCCATTAAAATTGGAACCCATTAAAATTAGAACCCATTAATTTTTTAGTATCTGTCTATATTTCTGAGATGAGGTATTATGTACACTATTTACATTATTCGGACTATTGGAGAGGGGAATTAACAGGAGATAACTGATAACTGACATCCATTAAACATGGCACGGGCAACTAGAACAGTCTACCACAGTGAGCGAAATAAAGGGTTCAGTTCGACATTCCAACCATCGGAAGAAGGCCGGAGCGTACAACGGCCGAAACGTTGTAATAAATATGGCGTCAAAGATGAGGACATTAGTCCGAATAATGTAAATAGTGTAATTAAAAAAAAATACCCATTTGCAGTGAACTTTCTCCTAAGTTAACTTTTTCTTTTTTTTTTTTTACGGCGAAGTTACCTCGCAGTAAACTTTCTTGGCGGTGAAATTGCCTGTAAATATATTTATTATACTTAATATTTTGTAGGGATTCAGTAATTAGGATTTACGTGAGGATTGATCTCGCTACGCTTTTAATAGCATAGCAAAACTAGATTGTTTATATTGCTCTACGGCAAGTCCTCATAGTCGTTTGTTTAGATATTTATGAAGTCTAGAACGGCGCCATAATATTGAGGCATCCTGCGAGGTTTGAACGCGCTGCAGCAGCAATAATTTGCGAGACTAATTCTTCGAACATCCATTTACGGCTGGCGCCCAGACAATTCTTGCACGTTTGTCCCGTGTCGGGGGAAAATTATTTACACACTTGGAAAATGTTAATTTAATATACTTATTCGGCATAAATTTGCCTGAAATTAACACACATAATGTAGTTTCATGTAAAAATTGAGAAAAGGAACGGAAAAAATAGTGTGAAACAAAAGTAACCTCAGAAAGAAAAAAAATGTAATTGGGCGCACAGTTCTTGCAGCGTTTTGTGATAAATACTTTTCTGGAGACGTTTTTTTAATCTTTTTATGAGGTCTAAACAATCCGTCATAGTTTTTGCGAAATGTTGAACCTGTCTTTTTGGCAAGCAATGTTTAAAACTTTAGGATTTTCTTGGGTCTGTCTGATGAATCTGTTTTGCCATAATGACCTGGATTCTTACACGGTGACCCATAATTTTTGCCTTGTGCCAATAGTAAACTTATAGTTCTCTCGTCCCGATGGATTACACATCAGAACGGAAAATGGGTCATAAAAATAGCTGAACAATAAGGTTCCATGCTTTCAACATCTGTTCGGTTTCAAGTTCACTCCAGATCTCAAGTGAGACTCAAGAATAAAATTAATCGCTAAAGACGCTGGAGAAATGGTTGGTCCATTCTTTCGCTCCTGGAAAGCACTTGACGACTTCCGTTATGCTTTATTTTTTCTTCGATCAGATTAGATCGAAAATGGAATATTGCTGCCATATTTGAGCCGGAACATTAAAAAAATTTATTTCACCCCCAAGCAAGGTCACTAGGGCGCAATGCCTTACTGAGTGTTAAAGAATATGATAAAAATTACTATTCAGGAGAGAGGACAATAAGAGAACAAGAATTAATAATACAGGAGATAACGGTTGACATTGCATTTAAATTTCTGAAGATCAAAGTAGACTAGGAAGCAAAATGCCGGAAGAAATTTCCACAAGCAAGAAGTGCAATAAAAGAAACTGTTAGCATACAATTTACGGTTACATCTAATCATTTCAACAGTAAAATGAATAGACCTTGCCGACAATCGCATGCTGCGCTTAAATCCATAAAGTATAGGTGCCATAACGAGAAACTCAACAATTACCATGAAAATATTTATAAAAAAAGGCACAAGAAAGCTAAAATACAGTAGTGGTAAAGCGACTGAAGTCGAGATGCCATGTCAGGACGGATAACATTGCAGATTCTTCTTTGGATTTTGTCAAGAATTTCTAGATATATATCAGAAGCACCAGACAAGATGTAGCAACAATATTCAAATAACGGACGAGCAGCAGACTTATAAATTAGGTAAACCAATTTTCTTCGCAGCAAAATCAGAAATAATTAGCGAGCTAATTTTCGGGCGCGTTAGAACGGTAACATTTCGACCACCGTAGGCTTTTGAAGGAGGTCTTGATAATATCATCATAGTCAGACGATCCTTAATTGCGGTAGTGTTTGGATGTACCTGAAAACTAGGCCACGGCTTGAATCCCCGACGATTTCATAACAGGTTCGTCTACCCAATTTTCATCAAAAGACTTAGGTCAAACTGGGGAATGTTTTTTTGGACATTTCGAAACGATGCCACACACTGGCCCATCTCTCCAGGTCTATATTCATAAAAGAAATCACCTTTTTGACAAATCGACCATGGTGAGATTTGAACGCGGGTTTCATACCTGGAACGTTAGCGTTTTAATCACACGGTAATGTTCATATGCGCGCCAAACCGTCTTTTAAAAAGTGTCATTTTTAATACAAGATTTATCATGGAACTGTTACTTGGTGTTCGTTTTGTCAAACAACCTTTGTATATATTGTATTTTCTCCTCGGCAATTCGAATCAAGCGCTCTGTTAAAAGCAATCTGAACCATAGACAACGACCTTCTCTTCAAATTTCACCAGTTAAACGCTAATACGTGCACCAATTTTATAAGACGCATTAAAAAAAATAGCAGTGAGATTCCACTGAGCGCAGCTGTAAGTGTAATTGGAGTTGAAATTGCTTGAGTAAATATAATAAAAAATATCTACTGTAACGTCACGAATAAGTAAGAAAAAAAAAAGACAAACTTTGGTTTGCTTAATTGACAAACGAAACGTACACTTATTGCTTGAGTGCCTCTTAATAAATGACAGTTCTTTATATAATGCCGCTACTAGTAATTTAATCATTTACATGTTTAAGAAGACGTGAAGTATTTCTTTCAAATGAGGCAATGAATGCATATTTGTAAAACGCTGAATGAAATTAACAAGTGATGAAAAGAAATCGATATTCATAATTTGACAGGAAAAGTTAGATGTGACTTGGATGGCTTCGTCTAACTTCAATGACTCGGGATTACTAATAATTTAATACGTATTTAAAACTTAGGATTCTTTTTTTATAACTATGGTGAGCCGCATGTTTTCTTCTTCGATGACCTTCATTAGTCAGTTGTCTTTGGTTTGCGGTTGGGAGTTTTAAAGAACAGAATAATTTAAAAGTTGTAAATATTACAAGTAAAGGAAGCAAGAAGGAACTTTAAATGTTATATAGGAATAAAGTGTCGCTGCCGACACTGGAGTTTGAACACAGATCACCAGTGAGCAGACACAGGTGATTCCATTTCTAATAAGTAGACCACATGATAGCAAAGGAAATGTATATATAAACGCTCACTGTTTCTATTCTATCCTCTATTACTATACGGATCCCTATTTCTACTCTATCCTCTATTACTATACGGATCCCTATTTCTACTCTATCCTCTATTACTATACGGATCCCTATTTCTACTCTATCCTCTATTACTATACGGATCCCTATTTCTACTCTATCCTCTATTACTATACGGATCGCTATTCTCTATACTATTCACTATACTATTTCTCTATTCGGATCACTATTCGGTGGTTACATTTCGAGCGAGTATTATCGAGCAAATACTATTAGTGAGAGTGTTATTCAAAGGCGTCTGACACCAGTATTGTTCAACGGCGTTACTATAGTTGTATCTGCGATTACAAAGTCTCTACTACAACGAGCATTACGAAAGTGACAACAAGTATTCGTTGACATTACAAATTAAATAAAAACACAAGTTAGAAATCTCTCCGCTAAATATAGCACAAGAAGAGTAAATGTTCATAGAAGTTAGTAAATATGAACAAAAAGAAAAAGAGAATTTATTTATAATACAATAACTTTTTCTGTTTCAGAAGAATGGAACATAAAGAACACAGGAAAAGTTTATCAATCTGACGTGTTTCCCTTTCATTAAAGCTTCATCAGAGAATGAGATATGGGAAAGAAAGAAAATCTGTTATTTTTGTGTTGTCTGATTTTCATTGGCAAAGCAGGTATAACGTGCATTCGACTGCTTAAGCCACATTCGTGTGTATAATTTATGGCGTTCTGAACTCAAGGAGAAATGACCCTCCCAAAATTTAATCGATCCTAAGCTTAAAAAAACCCCCACATAAATATTGCTTTATGTATGTAAGTGTATCATAATTTTAGGTTGACTATGTGGGATTCGGATGATAATGTAAATTTCTCTCTCTCTTTCTGTGTGTGTGTGTTAGACATTATTTATGTTTGTCTGCATGTTGATTTCGGGATGTTTTTACGTAAACACCGGTTGTTGTTGTGTTAGATGAATATACGCTACACTCTTTAAGACTGGATGCAATAAAGTATGGTGATGTGATATAGTATTTATAGTTGGTAAAATATTTACCAGTACTCCCATGAAGTATTTTTGACGTAAAGAATTATGATCTTTTTTTAAAAATTAGGCTGGCATTTGTAAAATCAATCTTATATTTCAGTATCAATAATATTATAATGACCGGATTACTTTTTTGTCGTTGCGTGTGTTAACATAACACAGCAAAAAAGACATACTGTAGCAAGATTTATTCCGAGGACAGTACATTTGAATGTTTTAATTTGAAAAATAAATCAAAATCTAATCAAATTTAATTAAAGTTACTAATAAAAGTGTTAGGTCTGCGTTCTCAACCCGGTAATAATGACCCGATTTTTTTCATGATTGCGGGTTTGTTACAAAAAAGAAACATTAAAATTGGAAAAAATGACACAGAAATCCGAAGACGAACTGGACTAGAGTAAGATGCCTTCCAGAAAGTAAGTACAATATTAAGAAACGGGAACAGTTATTTGGAAAGGTAAGAGTGTTCACCTGCTATGTAATATCAATCCTCTTATGTGGCAGCGAGTACTGGACCATTTCCTCACAGATGCAATGGAAATGATTTTATTCTGCAGAACAATTCTGATATTACCATGGACGAAGCATATGATTAAGGAAGACGTTTAAAAAATAGAAATGAGCAGGACAGCTTTTCATAGGATGAAAAAGAGACAGTTGAAAATTCTAGAACACATAGTACAGAAAGGATATTTTGAGAATCTGACACCCGCAGGTCAAATTGAAGGTAAAAGAGACAAAAGGAAAAAAAGAAAAAAAAACAACAATAAAACAAAACAAAAAACAATAAAAACGACCGTTATCTTGAAGATGACGCATAGATACGGCCACTTTTTCTTACTTTAA
>OZ038488.1:81459959-81472459 GCA_964036315.1 Acanthosepion esculentum
GGAGCCCTCGGATTGATTGGAAAAATGTTCCGATAGACATATCGAAGTGATTCCCGGTAGGCCATGCCTTAAAGAAATACAAAAAAAAAAAAAAATTGTACCCACAAGTACAGCTCCCAAATTACGAAGAACTTTATATATGTAAAATATGTGTGAATTTAGGTTTTTCTTTTTTATTTGTTTTTTACAAAAATGATCAGTGGAAAATTCCATGAAGACATTTCTGACATTAGATCTCTGGTTGGGAGCCGGAAGGAAATATGTATACAACAGAAATCGAACGAAATAATAATAATAATAATAATAATAATAATAATACGAAGAAGAAGAAGAAGAAGAATGGAAATAAGGATGGAACTAACCTGAAATGCACGATCTACGCAACCTATGATGAAACTGTTGACCATATTATCTTAGGATGTCTGGAACTAGCAAAAACTGAATATACCCACAGACATAACAAGGAAGCAACATATCTGCACTGGAAAAAATGCAAGAAGCACAAAATCGTAAATATAATAATTGTGATAAAAAACAACACAGGTCTACAAAACATTTTTTGAAGGGGGATATTCAATCTAATTTTGAACATTTTTGGTGTGCTGAATCCATAAACAACATCCATTTTGCACCATTAGCTTTAGTTTTCCTCTTCCAAGCTGACATATCCTACTTAAAAACGGTAATGATTGAGTTAAGTCACTGTAAATGCAAAAAAAAAAGAAATGTTCATTTGAAGCTTAAACCGAAACATTGTGTGAAATAAGACAACTTCTGAAATACGAAAGAAATATAAAGCAATAAGTGATTAAATCTCGAATACTGAGAGCAGTTGGTAGCCATGGCAAGGACTTTTGGTTATTTGATTTTCGTGAATGCCTAACAGATTTTTTTCCGTTTTAAGTTGCAGAAATAGTCAGACATCATTTTTTTTGTCCCATCTTCCTAGAAGTTGTTCTTACATAACTTAAAATGTCCTGGTGGGATCTTTCACTTCATCAATAACAACCGCCAAATTAAATTATATCACTGGCAAACTCAAGTTTCTCTGTTTGATTCAGACTAAATAAAGCGATTAAACCCAAGGATTTTATATTGCTTCCATTAGAACAAAACGACTAAATTGTCATTTTCATGATACATTATACAAAAGGAGTTTATTTCCATTCATAATTTAGAACGATACAATTACACTGTAATTATTAACATACATTGTCATAATATAAAACCCACGACAACAAACCTAGTTTTCTGACACTGGGTAGCTCAAATGTCATGAGTTCTGTCACACTGTAAGGCTTCCAGTACCAGATGCAGAAAAAAAATGTCACACGCTATTCCCTGTTCTTTGTTACAATGGTACAAGACCACTAAAGGGTAAAATGCCATATCTAAGGATCTCGGTATCAGCGTTTTAACAGTTTCAATGTTAAGAAGCATGAAACTATCAAGAACTTCACTGAAAGGGAATAAATGGTCTGTTTTAAACTCGCCAATAATTTGTCCTAATTTCAATCCCAATGAAAATCTAACATATTCTAGCCTAAACATACCCCCCAAATCTTTAAGTATAAAAATAGAAAATATGCCGTAAGTATTTTGCCGTTAACAATAAAATTTTTATAAAAAACGCAGACGACATGCATTTAGCTGATGTCAGAATTTGTTGAAAAATACATCCCCACCCATCTCTAAACATAACCCCGCTTTCGAATGTAACTATTAACTGATACAACGAAAAATTGAAATTGAAGAAGCTAGCGCGCCTTGTCTAGTTGAGTGGATTTCTCTGTATCCTTGGAAACACTCAATTATGAATCTTTGCCGTGCCTTTAAAACTGTAAATTTAAAAAAAATAAGTTACTCCAAAATTCGTTTGACGAGGAAATGGAACTAATGTCTTTAATTTAATAACAAAATTAAATTCGAAGCTTTTAGCTTCCATTTTTGAAACATGGTTATTACTGTGTAGTGAAAAAGTTTTTTAAATCAGTTAATTTATATATATATATATATATATATATATATATATATATATATATATATATATATATATATATATATATATATATATATATATATATATATATAACTTCATAATTAAATTATCGAGTCTGGAAGTATACTCAACAGACTGCAGAAAGCACTGGACGACCGTTTCGTCTTATTTTTGGAACTCATCAGCAGTGCGCATCCACTATCGAGAATCGAACCCGGACCGTTACTATATGACGCAAGCGTCATACCCACTGAATCAACGTGTCTCGGTGACAGAGATATAACAAACCAGACTTGATATAGAGCCAGCTTTTCACAAATTCCGTCGTGTGACTCACCCAATTCTACTTAGACCAACGGACAGTGCCACCGTAAAATAAATAAAAAAATAGGACGAAACGGCCGCCCAGTGCCTTCTGCATTCTGTTGAGGATTCTTCTAGTCTCGATGAATTAATTATGATTATTCAAATCCACCTTAATTTCTCTCTATATATCTATATCTATATATATAATGGCCAACTCGTTTTTATACTGTAACTATGCTGGGCAGAGCTTATAATTTTGGGGTGAGACCACATAATATAGCGTGATTAACAGTTTGAAAATCTTGGTCACAATGAACATCTTGATAGCATACACACACATACACATACACACAACGGCATATATATTTACACACAAACGGGCGCATGTAAGCATGGAATTTCAGCGAATGTTCGTCAGTATGTCAAGTTACGATGCATTTTCCTTGTCTAGCAAGTAATGTTACACGTCACCGAAAGTCATCCAATCGAAATAAAGATAGCATCTTTTCTCTTTGAGGAAGCTTCTCTTTGAGGAAGTGTGTGTGTGTGTGTGTGTGTGTGTGTGTCTGTGTGTGTGTGTGTGTGTGTGTGTGTTGCGTTGCTGTGGGACAATAAATTGCTGGTTAATTTTATTAATCACCCGAAATAAACTTTTAATTTCTTCCATCAGTATGACTGTTGCTAATTTCCAGGAGAGCAAATCACTGTGTCTTCTTTGGTCTCAGGTCTTTCATTGGCATGAACTAGAATGGTTATATTGAATCAATTGCTAATTCTGCTGTTAATAAAGTCGATTCAGTTTATCGTGCTAGACAATATTTCTCGTCAGAATCCACCTGGAACATTTGTAAGTCTATCATTCGTCTGTGCATCGAGTATTACTGTCACTTATGACCTGGTACTTCTGTTTTATATTTAGGGGTTCTTGACAAAATCCAAAGAGGAATCAGCAACGTTATCGGTCTTGACCTAGCATCTTGGTTTCAGTTATGTTTTCACCACTGTAACAACTTCCCGTTGTCTCTTCTGTAAACATTTTCAAGGCAACTGTTCCGATGAGCTTTTTTCGTTGGTACCCCGACTAACCAGAATTAAGGCAGTTAGGTCTCATAATTTCATTGTCGAAATTGTTAGTTATAACTGCAAATTTTATTGTGATATTTTCTTTTCTGCCTTTTGTGTGGAACTCTCTTTCGGCTTCCTTTTTTCCTGTCAGCTACAATCTTCAAAAATTGAAATGCAATGTCAATTGTTATTTGTGGGGTCACTAATATCATAGCAGAAGAAATAGCATCGGGTTCGCGGGAAATAAAACATACTTCACAGGAAATATATATGCACAAAGGTAGCAGTAAAAGAATGTTAAATTGAACATTAATATCATACAATTTGTCTTTTTTGTGTACTAATGTGTGTATTTTTGGTTACAAATGTTTCATGGTTGCATGTGAAAAAGGGGGAAGTCACTCCGTATTATTGCACGCAATTTCAGAGGTAGAGAGAGAGAGAGAGAGAGAGAGAGAGAGAGAGAGAGAGAGAGAGAGAGAGAGAGAAGTTGGGACACGTGTTGCCCGTCCGAAGGTTCGTAGCGAAGAGGTTGAAGAGGTCTTTTGGCGGGATGTTCGTATTTCCGGCAGGAACAGTTTTTGTTGCATACTGCGAGAATTATTATTATTATTTTATATTTTATTTATTTATAATAATAATAATGTCCCTACACGTCTCTCTTCTTCAATCCTGTTCTTTTATTGTTTCTTTCACTCTTAGTAACCCCTTGCATTATTTTTGGATTCTATTACCTTGCGTGGACTAGTGAGATCGATCCTCACTAGCTTCCTCAAGCTTGTGACCGACAATACAAAGTTAAGCTTCGTAAATATCAGCCTACCACACGCATCTATTAAAAAAAAAAAACTTCGAAGAGTAATGAACATTTATCGAGCTGTTCAGCTTGTCTGTTAGTCCCAAGAACGTTGTCATTTGATTCGTTTTAATTGTTCGTATTTATGATTTCTACATTCTATTAATCTTTTTAGTCGATCTTATAAAATTTCAAATGCCTACCATTTGAATGCTACAGAAGAAGCAATCAACTTTTGACAGAGATAAAAAAACAAAAAAAAACTTGTTATTTCCAAAAGCAGCTTCGGAGATTATCGCTTTTAAAAATAATTTTATTCAATTATTTTTTTTTCTCTTTTTAATGGAAAATTTTAATCTCGGTGGGAAGTTTTGACAGACGCACATAAAAAGAATGAGTGTCTTTCGTAGCGTGAAACGAAGCCATTTTAACTAGCTTTTAAATGTATCTTCATTTTAATTTTCGATGTAATACTGAACAAGATTGCTATTATCCCATTCGGTAAAACGATTCGAGTTTTAATTAGTTATATCTTAAATAACTGCTTTATCCTTGGGTATATTAAAATGTTTTGTTTTTAGAAAACATAAAATATCATGCGTAGATGGAAAGGGAGCTTCCTATTCTGTAGATACGACAGTCTATATAAGACACTCTTTTTTCCATAGAGCCTTCTTTGTCCTCCATCAGGATGGCCTATACTAACCCCCAGGAGAGTAACTCATGGTACCTTCTCAGTCTAACGTTTTCCAGCGGCATGAGATAGAACGGTTATATGGGATCAGTTACTAGGTCTGATGCGAGGAATGTTTGGTTCCCGGTGTCATGTTAGACAATTTTTGTCGTCAGGAACTATCTTGCACATTTATAGGTCTATCAGTCGTCTGTGCATTGATTTCTAGATCTTTTTGCATTAAGATAGGTATCCCCCAGGGTTTTATCCAGGACCCACGTTGTTCCTGTTTTTCAGCAACGACCTTCCTGATGTTATCATTTATCAACTCCGTATCTATGCATAAATCTTGTATTTAACTTATAACACAGTCTGTTTATAATTTCTGCTTTTAACAGTTAGACGTGAACATGTCTACGAATGAAACATTTAAAAATGACTTTTTCATAAGATTTTTGAAGATTTCTTTTGTTTCTTCATTGCCACTTAAGCGTATATGAGATCCATGGTAATTCTGTTAATTTCTTCAGCGTTCATATTCGAGCTCATTGTGCCCATTGCATGGCTATCTTTACTTAAAGTCAAGTCATAGTTCAAGTCACGAACAGAACTGGAGGCCTATCTCAGCTCTCGTCGTCCCACTGGGAGCGGAGTGTTTGAGGTTCCGTTTGGATTTGCGACAGATCGCTGCTGTATAAATTCAAAGAAAAAAGTAATAATTAAGAAAATAATTAATTAGGTTTGAAAAGATAAAGGATGTACGAAATGTTATATGTATTTTGATCTTTGAATTAATTATCCATGTTAAAACAGTTTTAATGAACTTTTTCTTCATATATCGGAACTATGAATTCTGAAACAAAAATATGACATGAAACGAAATAAACGTGAAAGTAACTTTTTTAAATGACAGTGAATGCTAGACTATTTCCCCACAGATGAAGAGGCGACAAAACAACAGTTATGCTGTTCTACAGAAAGATGATAAGAGTACCATGGGTGGAGAATGTGAGCAATGAGAAAATGTTAATTAAAATGGAAGCAAACAGGATCTTATACTTAGAAAAAGAGGATTGAAACACTAGACGATAGGACTTCAGAAGATAGGCCTCTGGGCGATAGGCCTCCGGGCGATAGGCCTCCAGAAGTTATGCCGCCGAACGATAGGCTTCCAGAATATAGGCCTCCGGAAGATAGGCCTCCGGACGATAGGCCTCCAGAAGATAGGGATTCAGAAGTTAGGCCTCCGGACGATAGGCCTCCAAACGATAGGCTTCCAGAAGATAAGCCTCCAGAAGATCAGCCTCCGGACGATACGCCTCCAGTTCTGGTTGTAACGACAAGGAGTGGAAGCCAATTTCAAATAGGGCGTGAGGATATAGTTTCGGTGTGGGTGTCCGTTAGTTCGCCACTGTCTTTCTTTTCTTTTTATGTGCCATGTCCTTTCAGGACGTAGGCGATCATGGCTCTCCACCTCCCTCTATACCTTGCAGCTCTTAACAAGTTCCCTCCCTCTGGTTCCCCACCTGACAGGTTCTGTCATCCACTTGCTTTAGCCCGCTAGATATGTCATGCGTTGTTTTCCCTTGTCTCTCTTTCCCTCTATTCGACTAGTGAGTATCAGATTCTCTAGGCCCTTCTTCCTCATTATGTGTCCCAGAAACTTCAGCTGCCTCTTCCTGATGTTAAGTAAAAGCCTCCTCCTTGTTTGCAAACCTTTCTAAGACCTCCTCATTGCTCACACGCTCGGTCCATGATATCCTTAGCATCCTTCTGCAGAACCACATTCCCGTTGCCTCGAGTCTCTTCTTCATCTTTGAGGAAATCGTCCAATAAAGAAGGACAGATGTCACGTAACAGCTCAGTATTCTTCTTTGTTACCAAAGAAATCTTCCTGTATCGCAATACTCTCCCCAGCTTTTGAAATGTGTCCTTGACCATCCCAATACGTCTAAGGATTTCAGTGTCGCACTTACCGTCCTCTGTCAAGACGCTTCCCAGATATTTCAACTTCCGCGTCTGCTTGATTCTAGTGTTCCCGACCAGCAAATCGCATTCCGGGCTCTTCCTTTTACCGAAAAATTCAAATAAAAAAAGTAAAGATTAAGAGCATAATTAGATTCGAAAAGTTAATCCTCTTTATCTTGGTACATTTTTTTCTTCAATAAGGTCTTGTTACAATTAATCTGGCAAGGGTGACAAGGGTGCACGAAATGTTATATACATTTTAAACTTTAAATTAATTATCCATGTTAAAACAGTTTTAATGATGCAAAACCGTCTCAGAACCATAAATTATGAAACAAAAATATGACACGGAACAAAATAAACATGAAATAATTTTTTATTTTGTTTAGAATTAAAGTAACTATGCTGACTTATTCCCTAAATATACTTTTTTTCATTATAGAGTTAGAAAAGTAGAAGTAAAAAAATGTCTCTTAAAAATACGTGGCTTAGCATTAGGGTTAAGATTAACGTTTTGTACACCTCACTGACAATATCTAAAAATATCAAATTAAATTTATTGAATTTAATTATGACGTTAACTTTATATAACGACGTTCTTAATTGATTTTTCATTAATTTTATAGTATAAAATATAACGTTCGTTCCTATTTTATGTTTTATCATCAATATATTTGCATTTTTAAAAAAATAAATTACGCTGTATAAAAACAGGATCGAATAAAAAAAGTCTTCGGAAGAAAAGTCTGTCAAAAATTAAGCAAAACAAAACCTTATTAAAATTAACTTTCATGGGAGAAACTTTGTAACATTTATAAAAATATATTAGAAAAAATCGAATTCATAAATTATTTTTTAAAAGTAGGTACTGCCATGGAAATGCTAAAAAATCAGCATATTTTGATGAAAACATGCTCCAGACGTAATGAAAACATTGTCAAAATTGTTATGTTATTATTAAGAGGTAGGATTAAAGTAATTTTTGATTATTCAATTAAATTTTTACTCCTTTTCACTCCATTCCAAATTTTGATTAAGACTTGTTTTTCTTGCGTCAGCGGGTGTGCTAACTTTTAGCACAGCAAATTTTAGCCTCTTTTTTATGGTGACAGACACATTAATTTGGAAATTCTCGCAAAAATCAAATAATTGTTAGATTTTAATGAAATTTTCAGAACGTATTCACAAATGAATGAAAGTACTTCTGAAAGTTTTTTATTAGAAAATTTTGGAAAAAATATTTTTTTACGTATTTTTCAACTCCTTATTAATTCTATAAAAACTTGAGAAATTGAACGTAGTAATTTTTAGTGACTATATTAGTTAAAAGTAGAATTCTTTGAAGAATTTAAATCAACAATTATTTTTTGCAAAATCGGATCCGGTTTTACAGAAAATCTGTTCTGCATCGAAAAATAAGAAACTAAGACATGATTTAATTAGAGGCTCTTTTAATTGCTATTATTAATAATATATATTAAAGACAATATTGCCAGAAGAAAAAAGAATCAACGAAAAATGAATTTTTACAAGATGTGTTTTCGTTTTTACAATTTTAAATTGAATAATTTATAAAGATTTTAAATCTTTTAAAATTCATTGTCCATGTGATAATTCTTAGGAAATACTGTTATTAAATAAAATTATATTTACTAATCATATGTTGTAAAGCTTATTACAATCTGATGAACCCGAGTATTTTAAAAAAATTTGATTTCTTTTTGTATGTGTGATTATGTGCAGAATTTCTGAATATGGATGTGCAAAACGATAAATCTACCATTCAAAGGTCACGTATTTTAAGGGTTGTCCCCTCATACGACGAAAAACCCCTCAAACTTTATCGTCTGCTCCACTATACTTAATAAATAGATCAATTAACACGTCAGAAAAACAAGACCCCGTAGCCAAGAAATGTTTGTATACAGCATTTCATGCTATAAGTAAATAATATTTGTTTCAAATCAGATTAGCTTAACATTAAACTTGCTAATTTTCCTCAAATAACGTTTCAGAAATATATATTTTATTTTTGCATGATTTTTAAAATTATTTAACTTTTGTTTACAAAGGTGTAAAAAATGGCTGTTTTGATCGATTTTAATGAAAAAACATCGATTCCGATCAATACAATTTCTATTTGAAATACACCACAGAGTATTTTCTTTACTGGAAATAGTAAATTTTGAATCCTTTAGCTTTCAATTAAATCTAAAATAAAAACTTCAAGAAAGCTTTTTTACTTTTAAAAATTCATTTTAAATCTTACGTATACCGAATTAGTGTAGGTACCTACTTTAAAGCAAGTAAAACTGAAATGTTACATTTCGCTATAAGAAGTGTGTTAAAAATTCAACATCCCTTTCTCATTTGATAGAAACAGTAATACACATTACGTAAAAATAAAGTCGGTCATTAATGAATTTGTTTTTATGAATCAAAATTTCATAGAGACGAATATTAAATTAACTTTAAGTGAAAAACGTCAAATTAACTTCCACATAAGAAGACCTGGTTTCCTAAATTACATCATTTTAGCGAATATTGCAAAAATAACAAAACGGCTGTTTTCGCAACGAAAACATAAAATAATATAGCAAGATAAATAAATGTGTTGCTTCAATTAAATAAACTAAAGTTATTTCAAATGTAAAAGAAAAAATCTTAAGCCAACTACAGCATCGAATAACCGCAAACCTAAACGGAAACTAAAAAAAAAAGAAAAAGAAAAAAAAAGACTTCTCTCCCACTAGAATAACGATATTTGAGATAGGCCTTCAGTTTTGGGCGAGAGATGTACTGACATGACGTTAAATAAAGATCGCCATACAGCATTATATCTATAAAAACACCATTACATCGATAAATGAATGAATTGAATTGCATAGAGTCGTTCTCAATTATTGCATTGTCAAAAATATAAAACCGCTCACTTTATCTTTTGTGTGATCCTGATTCCTCAACTTCATTATTTAGCGGCCATCATGCCCCCCCCTACTTTATCTATCGTTCTCTCTCTACATTCTTTTCTTTCTTTTAATCTTCCTCGCTACTGGTCTCTCTGTCTGTCTGTCTCTCTCTTCATTATTTGTTCTCTCTTTCTCTCGCTCTATCCTCTTCTCTCTTTTACTTTGTTTCTGGCACAATTTTCCTTTAGTTAAATTTTTCAATCTAGGCTAGTTGTTATTAATTTCACTCTTTAATAAAAGCCATAACAGGAACAGCAAATCAAACACAAGCACTCACTAAAAATAACGTTTACAGCAATAAGAAATAATGTCGGATAAAATAATCCATTCATATATACAGTGTTTGTGTATTTTCAATACATTCACAGAAGAAATAGATATGCTACGTGGTCGGTTTCACCTGGGGTGCCCATTTACAAAGAAGGAAACATTTTTTTAAAAAATTATTTCACCCCAATAACCCAACTAAGACGAAAATGGTTACTGGGAGTGAAAGAAAATGAGAAGACTTTATTGATGAGAAAGGACAATAAAAGCACAAGTTTCAGGAAAGCAGAAGATGGTGATTGGTGTTGCATTTAAATCTTTGAAGATTCTAGATAGCAGGGAACCAAGACACCGAAAGAGAGTTCCACAGACGAGAAGTGGGAGAAAATAAATTAACATCTAGCTAGTTCAACAGTAAAACGGTGACACCGTGTTGCCAATCTAGTAGTACACTTAAACACGCGTCACCACGGAGTAGAGTTCATCAGAACAATTGCCATGCAAATATTTATAGAAAAGACAGTAACGCGACTCACGATGAGAAAGGGCTTGTACTTGAGATGCCGGTTCAGGATCGATTGCATTGCAGACCCTTATTTGGATTTTGTCAAGAATCTCGAGATATATAGTAGGAGAACCCAACCAAATATGACAGGAGTATTCAATGTATAGGCGAATGGTAGAGTTATAAATGTGAACTCGCTGCAATCAATATCATGTTGTGACGCCCCATACAGAAGAGGATGGTAAGTGATTTTATCTCAGTCTTAGGAGTTTTGTGTTTTTATGACCAGAAATAAAGTCTGTGAAATGTGATGCTCAAATGTGACCACCCACTTGACCAAAAACGAATAAATTCATACGTAGGTGGATACAGTGATTGCTATTAGGTTATGTTTCTGTAGATACGACAGTTTTTTATAATTTAAAAACAAAAAACAATAATCTATATAAATAAACCGCAGTGCACGAGTGTCTGTCCGTCCGTCCGCCTGTTGTTTGATCTCAGCGAATCATAAACAACCTGAAGTAACAAGTAGTAACTACTCTAGGGACACGCGACTGAAAATTAAATATATAACTAATTTAATGTTTAAATTTAATTATCAAAGAAAGAGAAAGATTTAAAAAACAATTTTTTATTAACGGTTCAACTTTAATTTCGCTTTTCGTCGCAATTGCAATTGATATTGTTTAATTAAACCGTAATTAAAACTTAAGCAGGGTACGGTACGTTGCTCATATGTTTTTTTTCTTTTTCTAGCAAGCGTACTGTGACGTATTCGAAATATTATATAGTTCGTGTTCCCTAATGACTTTTAATAGTGACTTTATGTGAAGGGATTATAAAGAATGGTAGTTTTAAAAGAAAATAAAAATTGCGCGCAAAATAAATGTAAACAAACTACTGAGATCGATTGCGTATACGAAGAAAGATTATACCGAATTAAGGTGTCGAATAAAGATAAAATAATTTTATTATTTCTAATTTCTTATAACTTTTATGTACACAGGACACTGAAGGTAAAATGCTGAAGGTGCAAAAGCCCTCGGCAGAAGCTAGCCTAAGGTCCGCCTGAAGTGTGGCTTCTAGGCTAGTATTTAATAAATTAAACATGAACCTTTATAAGTCACTCTTTTTTTATAGAACCTTCTTTGCGCTCCACCACCATGGTTGATGTTAATCTCCTGGTGAGTAACTCTTTACAGATTAATGGAATGAGGTGGAATGATTATATCGAAGCAATTGCTATATCTGATGCTAGGAATGTTGGTTCACTGTGTCATGCCAGGCTATTTTTCACGTCGGGATTTATCTTGCACATTTACAAGTCTACCAGTCATCTGTGCATTGAAATAACTGAGATATATTTCAACTGTCTATTTCTGATGTTAAGTATAAGTGTCCTATTTGTTTCGCTTTTCTCTAAAACTTCGTTGTTGCTCACATGTTCAGTCCATGGTATTCTCAGCATCCTTCTGTAGAACCACAATTGTTAAAAGAAGGATAGGGAAAATTTCTTAGACATCAGTATTCTAATGTTGATAATTGAAATACATTTAGCCTCTTACTGGGTTGCCCTGTTGGTCGGAAATACGCCGATTGTATCCCCTACAAAGGGGGAGAGAGGATATGATTTACACCAAAGGTATCACCTTCCGAGTGAATACTTGCAGACCCAGGTATAAAACTGACCTTTTTCTACCTTTAGACACTAAACCTGACCTCTATCTTTTTTGATGAGTGTAAACTGGTCAGTAATCTTGATCCACATCTATCTATCTATCTATCTATTGCCATTTTGACCTATAAGATTTAAGGAGACATTTCCCCTCAGACGCTTTTTTCCAACAACTGGCTTATTGAACAAACTCCCGCGTGAATGCTCCCTTGAACACTACAATCTTAATCTCTCCAAGTCAAGGTTCAGTCGTTAACTAACCTTTATTCCTCCA
>OZ038488.1:81477459-81489959 GCA_964036315.1 Acanthosepion esculentum
GTTGGGTACAGCGACCGTCGATTTGGCTAGTCTCTTACGAAAAAGATCGATAGAAAGCCAAGAAATAGACGGGCAGCAATGCAAATTGGGAGTCGCGACGAACGGAATGCAGCACAATATATTCTGTTCATCATCAAACCACGCACACAAAAGGGATAAATATTCGCGATTTATTCTGGTTAAGTGTGCACGATGCAAAGCATTCCCGCGCTTAACGTCTCTCAAATAGGCCTCGTTTCTGTTCATTGGTCGTGAACATAAGATTTGTTATCCGGTCAGGATGAGTATGAAACGAGTTTTTAAACCTTTGAAACTATTTCGTTAGTTCTTATTTATTTTTAAATGCCATATCTTTTCAGGATATAAACAATCATGAATTTCAACTATTTCTTTTTCGATATTATTTTTGAATTTATTTGAATAATTTCCCGTTAATTCTACACGGTTTTGAAATCAGAGTTTTCTTTCTCTTAGACTAGTTACCCCCCCCCCAAGTTTAGACAGCTTAGTTTACCCTACTATTAATTCTACTGCCTGGAAGTGGGAGTGAAGAAATGAATTCATGTATTTTTTCTTAGGGTATTTATGCAAAAGTGAACGCAACAGACTAGCACTTGTTTTATTTACATTATTCGGACTATCGTCCTCATGATTGTTGCCATATTTATCACAACGTTTCGGCCGTTGTATGCTCCGGCCTTCTTGAGGTGGTTGGAATGTCGAACTGAACCCTTCCTTTCGCTCGCTGGGGTAGACTGTTCTAGTTCCACGTGTGATGTCTAATGGATGTCAGTTATCAGTTATCTCCTGTTAATTCCTCTCTCCAAGTTCTCCACTGCCCTAACCAGGTATTGAACTCACAACTCTGTGGATAAAGGCGTTGGTTAGATCCAGTAACAGGACCCAAAGAGTTGTGAGTTCAATACCTGGTTAAGGCAGTGGAGAACTTGGGGATACAGCGCTTTTTTCTCAAAACATCGCCTCACTCAAGTCTATTAATATCACTCTGATTTCTGTTTTTATCCCGATGAAATCGCCGAGTAAGCCTCGGGATGAGATTAAGGAGAGTGATCATGGTGATCTTGAAAGAGATCTCTGTAAAATATTTTTAAAAGTGGAAGAGATACTGACATACCTGAGTGAGATCTCAGAAGGAATATTTTGAACGGGATATAAAACGCCATTGCCTTAGGTAGGCTTTTTTGTTACAGTTAAATTCTTCCGTATATCCACCGCATAAATCCACACGCATACATAAAAGCACGCACAAGCGGAGGGGACGGTATCCCAGCCAACGTTATAAGGAAATGTGCCCCCGAGCTGGCTCCAGGCCTTTCAAAACCAAACTCTACAACTATTGCTCTGCTGCTTCCTGCTTTCCTGCTTGTTGGAAGTCCTCCTCTGTAGATCCCGTTTTTAAGAACTCTGAAGAACCTTCTGATCCCTCTAACTACCGACCTATTAGTCTCCTACTTCTTTTTGGAAACGTATTCGAGGCTTTAATCCATGCTGAAGTGGTTAAGCACCTTACCTCTCACGACCTAATCTCTGCCAAATAATATGGCTTCCGTTTTGCTAGATGTAATCTGATGTATTAACAGCCACCACTGAATACGTATATTAAACTCTTTATAGTAACGATGAAGTTCGAGCTCTTGATACGTCGAATGCGTTTGACAGGGTTTGGCTCAATGGTCTTCTACGTAAGCTCCAGGGCTACGGTATTACTGGACGACTGTTTGATTTAGTTCAATCGTTGCTATCAAATCGTGAAAAGAAGGTCGTTTTGAACGGGATCGCTTCCAGATCCTTTCACACGAACGTGGGGGTCACTCATGGCTCTCTCCTGTGTCCTACGCTGTTTCTGATCTTCGCCAATGATCTTTCTGATGTCATCAGTTCCCAAGTAGGCATTTATGCAGATGACACTACCATTTACTCCTGTCTCAATAGCAAATCCGTCAGAGCTGACAAAGTTAACCTGGGCGCTGCTCTTGAAAAGGACCACCAATCTGTGGTTGACTGGGGCAGGAAATGGCTGGTAAATTTTAATGCCTCCAAAGCGTAACTGCTTTCATTCAAACAACACCGAGAATCATTCCTGTCCGCCATCAGCATGTCTGATGTTAGACTCATGAAAAGTAACACACTTCGGATTCTTGGCCTCACGCTTTCAACTGACTTGAAGTGGAACGACTACATCGAACTAATAGCTGCATCTACCGCAAGGACAGTTGGGTTTACAAAACTATCATTCACCCGTGCATTGAATACTGTTGCCATATCTGGTTTGCTGCTCCTGTTATTCATCTCGAGGATCTTAACAAAATCCAAAGAAGGATCTGCAATGTAATCGATCCTGACTTGGCATCTCGACTTCAGTCACTTTCTCACTGACATGACATGGCTTCCCTCTGTCTTTTCTACAAATATTTTCATGGCAACTGCTCGGTCGACCCTTTTTCCACTGGTGCTCAGTCTACAGGTGTTTAAGTGTGCTACTAGACTGGCATCTAGGACCCCCCTTTTCCTGTTGAATTTGTTAAATGTAACCGCCACTTCTACTCCAACAGTTTCTTTTCTCGCACTTCCGGCCTGTGAAACTCTCTTCCGTCGCCTTGCTTCCCTGACAAGTACATATTTTCAAAAATTTAAATGCAGCGTCAGTCGACATCTTTTTGAAACCTGTTCAGCTTTTTATCCTTTCCTCATTTCCCCAGTTTTTTTCTGCCACCTTTACTCTGTGTAAACCCCTGCGTACCAGTGGCATTCCCGCCTTGCTTGGGGTGAAATGATAAAACAAAACATATGCATATCATATATAAACATATGCATATATTTTGGGCAGTAGGATATAGGTACATTCAATGCATATGTTATATAAAAATGTATTTAAATAACTTTTGATGTGTGTAGTGTGCATACATATATCCGTGTGGTGATTTTCTAAGCGTAGCTCCGATGCGGCACAAGGCCGAAAGTATATGGCATCTAGTGAGGATCGAACTCACTATTCAGTCGTAATTGTTCTAGCGAGACAATCTTGCTAACCATTACATCACTTCGAGGTGCTCCACGCTTATATACTTATGCTTATAAACGCAGACTTACGCCTACATAGACATACGTGGGAGACATGTTTGTTTTAGTTGAAATTTCTTTTCAGGACGTAGAGTAGCATAGATTTCCTTTTTGTTATTGGACTGGTTTCTTGTTGCCTCAGCATTACATTAATATTTAAAGGAGAGCGGATGAGAAATCTATTTGCTTGAAAAACTGTTTAAAGAAAACTATTTTATAAATTTCAACAGAAAGTAACACTAAGGGTTCGGTCAATGACGAATGTTTCCTTATAAGGAAACGGTTAATTTGATCGTTACAATTATCATTCTTTTCATTTTTAATCCAAAGTAATGATTCAAAACAATCATCATCATTCGACCGTAGTCGGGGATCATCGAGCCAATGCGAACGCCTCTTTCTTTAGCTCTATAGTTTGTATTACACTGGGGCAACATATAGTTTTGAAATCAGCGACCGGTTGCCATCCAAGGCTAGAGAACCCAGTCTTCCTGCTGTTTGATTGGTTATTCCTAAATTTTCGCTTGTGGATGAAATAGGGCTTGATATTTTAATTCAATTTAATTTTAATAATTATATTGAGGGTTTCGGCTCTCGTTTTTGAAACAGGAGAACTCTTATGTAGCGAAGGAATCATATTTTTTTAAAAATAATTATAATTGAAGCTCTACTTCTGTATGGAGCACTGTTTTTTAAAAATAAAAACAAAAATACTAAAGAACTCCGTATTATTTACCTAACGTGTTCTTTCGTATTTTCTACATATCTACACACACACATACATATATATATATATATATATGTGTGTGTGTGTGTGTGTGTGTGTGATTGTAAATGTTTGAATCAATAAGCCTGACATGTAGTTATTAGCTAAATTTTGATCTTATATCTGTCTATATAAAATCATCATCATTGTTCGACCATAATCAGGATCATCGAGCCAGTACGAACGATCCTTTAGCGGTATAGTATGTGCTACGCTAGGGCGACATACAGTTTTTGAATTCAGAGTTACTTTCTCCTAGACCGGTTACCACCCAAGGCTATAGAACCCGCACTGTCCTGCTATTTCCCCACAGCTGGAGGGAGGGAGAAAAAGAGGATTCATATCTTTCCCGAGTGTATTAGCACGTAAGTGAATGTAATGGTTCCGAATGGAATTCGAACTCGGTTCTCCGATTTTTCAATCCGTGCCGCTATCGCTTACTCTACCGTGCCATCAAAGTCATGTATAACGGCTCAGAATGAAAAATCGGAAAGAAGTTTAAATTACAGTCGCGTTCGTTACATTCCCTTACGCGTATATACATATGGGAAAGGTATGAATTCATCTCTACTCCTCTCCCCAATTATTCAATCAGGGCAGACTGGGTCGTATAGTCTTGGTTGGCAACCAGTCTAACGCAGAAACAAACAGCGTGAAATCTTCTGCCTAGGCAGTCATGAATCGAAAAAGAGACATTATAATAGAAGCGTGTATCACGTAGGCACTTATCTGGTTGAATGATTCTCTCGGATTTAGCTTCCAATCAAGATTATGAAGCCCAATTTACACGCCACCACCCTACTTTATTCTATAGTTAAGGTGGTGTACAAGAAATAGACTGATGCCTTTCCCAAGGGTATTATACGAACGTTGCATCATCATCGAACAGGCCCTAAATTTCTCCAATCATGATGAGCGATTTTATTCTCAATGAGTCTCCTTGCATTCAAAGTCTACCGGGACTCAATTCACCCCAGATCTCAACTGGAACGCATATATACGATCCATCGCTAAAAATGATCGATTCTTCTATAGGGTACCTGACATGAACTATCTTTACAAGGGCCATGAAAAAATAGAGTATTACTGCCTTATCCATAGATGTAGCTGCCCGATCATCACTTTCCCGCCTTCACAGAGTTAAAAAGCGTTTACGCGGCCTTGTGGGCAGTGAATTATTTTTCAAAAAAACCCCTCAAAAACCGAAATGTCGCAAGTATATCAATATTCTATCGGTGATTCCATGGCAAATATTCAGACCTTCAGTGATAGAACCTACCATGCCACTTACACAGGGTCGAATCATTCTCATTCCCTTCCTATTCCGTTGGTAAGAAGTAAGTTCCACTTAAACAGCTTTTCCCACGAATTGTTACATTGTTGGGCAAACCACTGAAATGGTGTTTCCCCGATCAATACATTCTTAAACTCTTCAAGTCTCGGGTCAACCATTATCTATCTTACATATAAATAAGCCGCACTTACATTTAGAGCCATATAAATAGACTCATTCAGTAACCCTCTAGTATTGAGTGGCTATAGGCCTTGTGTTGGGTTGTCGTTTTAGTAAAAAAACAAAAAATACAAAACAAAAACAAAAAATACAAACAGAACAAAACAACAAAATGCTAGGCCGGAATTTGAACTGGGATCGACGATTTTACTTTCTGCGCCGAAAACAGTTAAACTACATAAACAGACGCAGAGCAATATTCTTTTTCAAGTATGAAAATTGTATTAATCTCCCTCCTAACCATATAAACTTTCTTTTAATGTAACCCTCTACCTCGACTTATTTATGAACATTTCATATGAACTGTTCTTCAAACAAATGAAAAGTATTCGATAATTCTAATTATTTATGAACAGTTCATATGAACTTTCTCCAAAGAAGTGAAAAGCATTCGACAGTTCTTATCATTTATGAACAGTTCATATGAACTGTTCTTCAAAGAATTATTTGGTGCATTTAATCTACTTTTTTGCTAACGTTTACAAACAGCAATTTTCATTTACTTAATTTTATTGAAAAAAGGCTTAAATATTTTTCTATTTTTAACGGATTATTTATTCAGCCTTTTTTTTTTAGAAGGAACTAGGAAAATCAGCTGTGCAATGCTACAACAGCATCTTCTTCCTTGCACACACACAGAGAGAGAGAGAGAGAGAGAGGGAGAGGGAGAGAGAGAGAGAGAGAGAGAGAGAGAGAGAGTTTCATATCAACGCCAGTGTGAGAGTGGTCACGAGTGACTGGGTAATTTTCGGACTAGCCAATAGCAACCCCATGTTGAAAAGGACCTTGTGTCACATCGTGCCAACGTGGGGAGGCGAGTAAATGTCCCCGCCACAAACACATACTCAGACCGCGCGAGAGAGGGAAATATATATATATATATATATATATATATATATATATATATATATATATATATATATATATATATGTGTGCAATGGAGAAGGGATTGGTCGGGGTTCCTTCATTGTATAGGGTAAGGCAAAATAATTTTTTATCAACTGCGATTGTAACGAGCATTTCGAACTATAAACCTATAAAATAATTGAATTAAAAAAAAACAACCCTAAGCAAGGCAACAAAACCTCTAATACGCAGGGGGAGACGGTTACTGATTATGGAATAATATAAATAAACATTATTAATGAGCGAGAACAAAAAACGGACAGAAATTAAGAAAACAGAAGATATCGATCGACATTGCATTTAAATCTTTGAAGATCAAATTTGACTAGAAAGCAAGAATCCGAAAGAAAGTTCCACAGGAAGTGCGAGAAAAGAAACTGCTAGCAAGGAATTTGCGGTTATATCCAGCCATTTCAATTATAAAATGATGAGACCATGCCGCCAATCTAGCACTGTGCTTGAATTAATAGAGTCTAGACACCATAAGAAGAATTACCATGAAAATATTTATACAAAAAAGCACAGGGAAGCCGAGATGTCTGGCCAGGACCATTGACATTGAAAATTCTACTTTGCATTTTATCAAGGATCTCTGTAAGGTAACCAAAAAAGTCATTACCGTTTATTACGACGTGTGGGAATAAGTCATCACTGATACACAAATCAGTGCGTTACATACTGGGAAAGCGGTTTGGGTTGAAGCAAGGCTCTTGACCAACACAGATTCATCATAGCTCAAGCATGCGGTGAGGAGACATGGCGTTGTCGAATGCAGCTCGGGATATCTGTCCCTTTCTGATGAACCCTGTAGTGAAGACGCCACAGGTACTGGATAATTAGGCCCTGAAGGCGGCCATAGAGGATAACGACAGCCAAACCTGCGGTGAGCTTGCTGAACGCTTCCAGGCTTCTAATGAAACAGTCGGACTTCACCTGTACTGCATAAGCCATCGAAAGCCAACAAACAACGAATGACAGACTGTTTTTCGTTGCTTTCCCGGCAGTGCAACGTAGTCATATTTGATCGAGTGATCACCAGTGACGTAAAGTAGGTCCTGTGTGATACTCCAAAGCGTATCAGACATTCTATGCCTCACACTATAAGACCACCTCTAGATCCGCGTAAGATGGTGGACAAGTCGACAAGCGGTGTACTCTGAGCTGCTGGCAGCAGTTGGAAAGTGTGCAACGGTCACGGAATCAGAAGGAGCCAGCATTGTTTAATCGCAAGGATGTACTGTTCCTACATGACAATGCCAGGCCTCAAATGGCACAATAGCCAGGGATACCATACGATGGGTTGGCTGGGAGACACTGCGACATCCACCTTACTCCCTAAACCTTGCGCCAACAGATTACCACCTCTTCCATTCCCTCGACAATCTCCTTCATGAGAAATCATTCGGAAATGAGGCTGATGTGCGTTAAACAGTGACAGACATTTTGTGTCCAAGAAACCTGTTTTATACTGCCAGGGCATTGTGCAGCAGGAGACACGTTGGTAAAAGACTCTGGGTGCTGATGGAGATTACTTTGAGGATTAGTTCTATGTCAAATTTGCTGTATATCTGTTTTTCCGAATAAATAAAAAACAGGACTTTTTTGGTTACCTTGTGTATAGCAGGAGCAACAGCCCATATGTGATAGCAATATTCTAAGCAGGGACGAATAATAGACTTGTAAATATGGAAGATAGATTCAGGCGAGAAAATTACTTAAATAAGAGTGCCTGATGTAAAAATGGTGGCGTTTTCTCTCACAAATAAGTAGATTTACTTAGTTCATTCGCAGTGAAGATTTGTAGGTTGCGTTTTGGGTCTGTTCTTAGCATAAAAAACATGGCTGACTGCCTGCAAAATGGTGGCTCCTTATTACTTATATTTTCTCTCTCAACTGATTTTTAATATTATATTTATTACGCTTTCTATAGCTTGGATATTTTTGCAAATTCTTTTTTTGAAAAAAAAAGAAAAGAAAAGAAAAAAGGAATATGAAAAATTCGCGTTGCCGAAGTATTTTCATTCCAACATAATTTTCTTGCTTACAGACAAATACTGTGATCTTTGGAGCATCTATTTTGTTCATCTGTTTTTATCTGTCCGTCTTACTTTCATTGAATTACGATCGGAAACCTACCCACTGACATACAATGATATTGAAATATTACATTTGCTTGAACGAACAATTTCGTAAAAAAACTGTAATTATTGCTTACTTCTAGCGTCAGATGAAAATGACTACAGTATGCACTAACGCTGTGTATTCTATTACAGAGTTTTTTAAAGATTTTATTTTTAGTACATTGATATATTATTCAAACTGATACATTGTTTTGACTTATTTACTATTAGTAGGACATGTGGATTATTTAGAAATTAGGTGTACAAAAATCAGGACGTTTATCTAAACTGATTAGTAACATCAAGGAAAAAATCAATATTATTTAAACATCAGAGGAATGGTGAAATTGATAAATTAATTAATTTATTAATATACAGATAGATGGAAGAAGATGAAGAGAAAATATACTTCCTATTTTTTCAAAACATAGGCGCATTCACATGTATATAGTGATTTTCTAAGGTCGGCTTAGATGTGGCACAAGGCCGAAAGTATGGGGAAACCAGCGAGGATCGAACTCACTACTCAGACGTAATTGATCTAGCAATATATATATATATATATATATATATATATATATATATATATATATATATATATATATATATATATATATATATATATATATATATATATATATATATAAAATTGGCCGGAAAATTACCGATAAAAAGGATACATAAAAAAGTTCTCAATACACAGTTGAGAAAATATAAAATGAAAATACTTTACACTTCCGTACTATCTTGGTTGCAACCACGAGGTTTCATCAGGTCGTTATGTTCCCCAACGCCAATTTTACATATATATATATATATATATATATATATATATATATATATATATATATATATATATATATATATATATATATATATATATATATATATATATATTGTCATCTCCAGAGAGACTGTTTCGCTGTATCACTGCTAATCGGTGTGACTAGACGTCAGGTTGCGTCTAGCTAGGATCGAAACACGGCTGAATTGGCGTCAGTTGGAGATTTTACCCCTAAGCCGTTGGGGAAATAGGTGAATTTTTTAAGAATATTTATTTTTAGATAAACACACAGTGACCGAGAGGATTCGATTCACTTTACCGAAGAGTCTTGCATTATCAGCCATAATAGTCACTGTTTACAAACCCACATTTCCTTCCCCAGAGAGCTCTATCGAAATAGATTTTTCAGGAGCATATATATTGTCATCCATAGACAGAGTGTTTCGTTATATATATATATATATATATATATATATATATATATATATATATGAAGATTCAGATAATAATAAAACAAAATGAAAACTTTTCTTTACCAACGCATTTCGGAGTATAGTGTTTTCAAATTTAAATTTGAGAACGCACTAAAAATATTCATGAAGCCAGCTAGGTAAGTTAGTAAATGTTGCCGTTGAATTTTTATTTAATTATTTTTTTAATGCAATTATTATTATTTTTTTTGCTTAATTACACATGTATTGAAAAATACAAGGCGGAAGTTAACATTTTGCCGACAAAAGATAATTGCAGTCTCAAGAATCTTTCCTTTGAGTAAGTGGAAATAAATGAAAATTTATTATTAGTATAAATATTAGTTCTGTTATACAGCGAGTACTGTTTTACTACCACCGACAAACACTGTTATATATATATATATATATATATATATATATATATATATATATATATATATATATATATATATATATATATATGTATATATAGCATAATGAGAAGCCACGTATACTTTCTTGATATGTATATAATATGGATAAAACAACTGAAAAAAAATTGTGTGTTTTTTTGCGAAAGTATTTATTTATATGTTTTTATATATATTTAATATTTCAGACCACCTCGGTCCTTCCTCCACCCAATTTTTTTTTCAGTTGTTTTATCCATATTATATATATATATATATATATATATATATATATATATATATATATATATATATATATATATGAGTGGCTGCTGAGATGTAAAGAAATGTCCTAACATCCGAAATTTCTTTTTTCTTGATTGTGTCTAAAAAATTACTGCGCCCTTTGTATATATATATATATATATATATATATATATATATATATATATATATATCGAAAATACTTTTACAAACTTTTGGGGCGGGTTACTCACACTAAATAAGGACAAAAGTCCATATAAACATATGTTTGCAAATAAATACTTCTTTATTACGTTTAATGAGTGTACTTCATCATCAGGCCGAGACATAAACAAGAGAAAAGGGAATTACTCACCGACAGATGCTTTTTGTAGAGTGAGGTGTTTTCCAGTAAAAATCATATTGTTAGTAAAAAAATCGATCTCTGTCTGATAACTTGATGTGCAAAACTTATAAAAATAAACATAAATGTATAATTTTGATCAGAGTAAAAGCATTAGACAGGTCTATTATTGCTAGTGAATTTCTTGGTGGGGAGTGACTTGTAAACACAGATGAAGAGAGTTTTAGTTTGGTATGGGGGAAAGACGTCTCGCGTGTAGTCAAAATTGGCGGATCAAGTTGTCAATGCAGAAAGACGGGCTGTGGTTAGAAATATGATGTGATGAAAAAATGAAAAGTAAAAAAGAGAATATTTAATAATAAAATATTATTAAATAAAATGAAATGAAAAGAAAATGAAGATACAAAAATGGATAAAAATTTGGAAATCTATTGTTAACAAAAAAGGTTGATTGTTGAAAGATTTTTGGTATTTTTGTTTAGTTTTACACACACACACACACACACACAAACACGCATATATACAAGGGTCATTCAATAAATAAGGTGAATCTTTCGGTATAAGGACTTCTAATACAGATAGAAGCTTACTTTTTTTTATTTTTCAACGTAGTCTCCCAGCACTGTCACACACTTTTCCCATCTGTGCACAAGCTTCCGTATTCCCTCAGCCTAAAAATCTTTGGACTGATGTCTCAGCCAGTCGCTCACAACACTTTTGACTTCATCGTCACTTTTAAACTTCGTGCCTCTCGTGAACGCTTTCAAGGGACCAAACAGGTGAAAGTCTGAAGGGGCAAGGTTTAGGCTGTAAGGGGGATGAGGGAGCAGTTCCCAGCCCAGCTCGTTGATGGTCTGCTCCGTTTGGGCTGCTGTGTGAGGCCTTGCGTTGTCATGATGCAAGATGACTCTTTCTGACTGATGACCCCTGCGTTTGTCCCAACAGATAAGCTCAAAGTCCTTGCAATGTCATCCACTGTCACCCTTCTGTCAGACTGAATGAGGTCATTGACTGATTCGATCACCCCAGGAGACCTCACTTCTGTAGGCCTTCCAGGCCTGTATTCATCCTCAACAATGCTCCGTCCTTCTTTAAACAATTTAGCCCACTTGTAGACATTTTTTGGCTGAAACATGTGGCACCATACACAGTTGACATTCTCCTATGAATTTCAACTGGTTTTCACTCTTCAGCAACGAAAAACTTGATAACTGACCGCTGTTCAATCCTGGATCATGCTTCTTGGTCGGCCATCTTTGTTAATCGCCAAAACTCTCAAAGTTTTTTTTTAATCTGCAAAAGAAATTAAATCCATGTAAAAAAGAAGTAAAACAAATAAAAAATAAAAAAGAGTAAGCTTCTATCTGTATTAGAAGTCCTTATACCGAAAATTCAACTTATTTATTGAATGACCCTCGTATATATATTTGAACAAGAAATACATAACAAAAAAAAAAAAACTAGATAAAAATACCATGACAGTCTTGGTCAATGTATCGTGTATTGAAGAAGGTTTGCTGCCCAAATACACAACTATAATTATATATCTCTGTCTCTGTGTGCATGTGTGAGTGTGTATGTTTTTGAGTGTGCGTGCATATATATATATATACTTTGCTGTCTGTGCATTGATATGCGGCGGGATATTGAAAAGACCGGCGGCAAGTGTGAACATATTTAAATAAATGAAATAACGTTGAAATATGGGCGCGTGGCCGAGTGGTGAGAAGACTCTTTTTCCGACACTGAAATCCGGTTTGAAATCTCGGTTTGTCAGGACAGTGTTTCTTTGCGGAGTAATGTTCTAGCATAATATTTAGAGATGACCCTTGCCATTTGACTACATTCGTCAGTCAGTAG
>OZ038488.1:81492459-81534959 GCA_964036315.1 Acanthosepion esculentum
ACCTAATGGATTAAGTCGGATCTTTTCTAATTCATATCTTTAGCCATATGTTGAAATGATGATCCCTCTTGTTGTTGTGACGTCCTGATCCAGTCTTCCTTTCTACTGTTCCCTCTTTTTAAAACTTATTCACCGTTTTCCTGATGGTTCTTGAATGGACCTTGAAGATGGAAGACAGAGTATGAATGTTGGTACCCTTACTGAAGACGTGAGTGATCTTTTTCCTCTCACCATTGGTCAGTTGGAAAGACATAGTAGGGCTGACACAAAACGATTTTAACCTGTTATCTTTTTAGCTGAATAACTGAAAGGGTTTTGCAATGATTCTTACGAAAAATGATGTCAAGATGGCTGAACGTGTTATCTGAACACCTGGAAAAAGAGATTCAGTTAGTTTAGTGGTTCTTTTAGATATTAAACATTTTGTTGGATGGACAATAATGTTGTTACACTCAGTATATATATATATATATATATATATATATATATATATATATATGTGTGTGTGTGTGTGTGTGTATGTGTGTCTGTATATATATATTTTAAAAAACAGAAACCGTAAACATTTTTGGTTATAACGTGGATTTGTTTTTAGTATATGTATTATATTTTATTCTTCATATTTCTGCTATGCGGGTTTCCCGTCTCGTGACCTTCTTCAGGCAAATATAAAGAATATATTTTTGTAAGTAATAAATTTTCCTTATATTCTTTTAATGCCTCATTGTTCGTTTTCTGTATTTGTTAGTGAGCCTTGAACTCCTTTCTGAACTGTTGGCAAAAATGAATGTTTGCCTCAGTGTTAATAAAACCATTAGGTTTGGTATGAGAGCTGGTGATATATATATATATATATATATATATATATATATATATATATATCAGTAGCTCTCATACCAATGTATATATATGTATGTATGTGTTGTTTGTGTGTGTGTGAGAGAGAGAGAGAAATATAGGGAGAGATAGAAGGGTGAACGTTGCTCAGCCTGTTTAAAAATAAATTGTTTATCATTACAAGTCTCTGCAGTTATATCTGAAATCTAAAGCGTCGTAATCTACGGGCTAAATTAGCGGAGAAGAAAGGCCCAAACGAACAATATGAATGAAGTTAACTGCAGCATCAAAAAACGTTTGTAGGAAGTAAGTTGGTTCGGGAAACTTAATAGAGTGAGATATGGTGGCAAATGTTACATGTCGAGCAAATTTAGCATGCACAATGGAGCCTCATTAAATCTTCAAACTCACTCAGGAAGTCCGCCGTCTCCATTGCATCCTGCACTACACAAAGATGAACTCATGACGTTCTTAAAAAAAAAAAAAACATTAAAAAAAAGTAAACACCCTGACTACCTCAAAGGAATTTTACATTTGTGCATACAAGATTCGATTTCGTAATTATCGGCACGATTTACCAGAAAATGTGGCGGGGGTTTGTGTGGAAAGGAAGGAAAGAAATTAAAGTTCTTTTATCTTTTTTCTCCGATGAAAGAAATATTTGAAAGAAAAAAAAAGCAGAAAATAAACACACACGAAGAAAAATCGTTTTGCTCAGGAGAAACTGTCTTCCATCTTTTTTTTTTACTCGCTGAGAGTCGTATTTCTCGCATATTCATCGTCCTTCAACCGATATTAAAAAAATTAACAACCCTCCCCCCACAAAAAAAACACGTATTTTGAACAATTTGATCGCGTTATGATTGTCTTTAAGGAGATAAAGACGAAAGAAAATAAGTAAAATTGAAATGGAAAACATTGAAGAACTGGGTATGAGAAAGAACAGAATCAGATGACGATGAAGAAATGGGGAAAAATGGGAACAAAAAAACCGTGGAAGGACACAGAACGGAAACAAAAGAAAGGGAACAAAGCAAATCGACTCGATACTTGCGGATGAAACCGGGCGATGAATACAATTACGAGCTACAAAGCTTTTGTGTTTTATACTAGGTGTCAAGTCATTGACACTTGTGGTCACACATTCAACCCGGAGAACAAAAATTGATTTTAAAGCCTTACTTTTCGTTCTGTGTACTATTTTAGGTCACCTATTGTGAGCGGCTGACAAGATATCTCGTGTGAAATTATCCTATTTTAAAACCGCTCAGGTGATACTTCCAGAGAAATTGCCTTGTCTTGCAGTGGATCAGCTGATATCTTGCTAATAAATGGCTTGTCTTATCGTAGCTGAGGTTATATTACGCGAAGAATTGTGATATAATACGTGAGTGATTATTTTCATTTTCAGAGGCTGGGATGATATCCCGCGATAATTTGCTTTGTCTGGTAACAGCTGAGGTGTTGCCCCATGAAGGGGTAATTTCTTTTGCAGTGACTGAAGTGTATCCCACGAGAGAGTACTTTCTTTTGCAGAGGCTGGGGTGATATCCCGCGATAATTTGCTTTGTCTTGTAAAGGCTGAGGTGTTGCCCCATGCACGAGTAATTTCTTTTGCGGACGCTGAAGTGTATCCCACGAGTGAGTACTTTCTTTTTGCAGAGGCTGGGGTGATGTCGCGCGATAATTTGCCTTGTCTTGTAACAGCTGAGGTGTTGTCCTACAAGTGAGTACTTTCTTTTGCAGAGACTACGGTGATATCCCACGATAATTTGCTTTGTTTCGTAGCGACTGAGGTGTTATCTCAGGATAAAATATTTGGTCTTGCAGAAGTTGATGTGAAATCACAGAAATTGACTTGTTTGAACTGACGCCCCCCGAGAAATTGCATGAGATCTTTTAGTGCCCGAGGGGATAACCAGCGATTCTTTTGTTCTGAAGTGAAATCGCCTCAGAAATTGCCTTGTCAGAGCTGATATCCAGCGAGAAGTTACTTTGTCCTGTAGCGTCTAAGGTGTTATCCCACTAGAGAATACTTTATTTTGCAGAGCCTGAGGTGATATCCCGCCGGAAATTGCTTTCTCTTGCAGATGCTGAGATGACATCACGTCAAAAATTGCCCTGTCTGAGCTGATATTCAGCGAGAGATTGATTGGTCTTTTAGTGGCTGTAGGGGTATCCTGGGTGTTATTGCTTTGTCTTGCATCGCTTGAGGTGATACTCTGCGAGATATTGTTTCCTTTTGCAGAAGCTGGAGGGATACGAAGAAATTTATAAATTTAAATCAAAATTAGTCCGACTACTCGGTCAATGAATGCCGAGTGTTTCCTTACAAGGGAGTGCCTAACATTATCATTACCTTGGTCGGATAAAAAAAACCCTAGCCCTAACCCCGATACAAAAAATCTAATCTGGCATCTCAGTTATAGCCGCTCTCTCACAGACGTGCCGTCGCTTCCCTCTGTCTTTTCTACAAATATTTCACGGTAACTACACCGATGAGCTACTTTCGCTGGTTCCCAAACTGCATGAATTTAAACGTGCTACTAGGCTGGCATCTCGGTCCCATCTTTTCACTGTCGAAACGGTTAAATGTAGCCGTCTCATCTACTCCAATAGCTTCATGTCTCGCACTTCCCGTCTGTGGAACTCCCTTCCTCTTACTTGCTTTCCTGATAGCTATAATCTCCAAATATTCAAATGAAATGTCAATTGACATCTCCAGATGACTTGATGTATTCCCCGTCCTTCACTTCATCCTTTCCTCTATCACGCCTCTTTACTCTTGCTCCCACTCCCTGTAACCCCTTGCGTGCTAGTGGCACTAACGCCTTGTTTGGGATGAAAAGCTTTAAAAAAATCCTTTCATTAAAAAATGTTACTTCGTAAGCGGGCGAATATTCATTACAATCTTTCATTAAGCAGAAAATAATTCGCTATAATTTTTCTTTAAGCTGGTGATAATGCTTTACAATTTTTTCTTAATCGGGCGATAATTCGCTACAATTCTTTCTTGAGAGTAAGATAATTCGCTCTAACTTTTCTTAAGCATGTCCAGTAAACGGAAGCCGAGCATAAAATGGAGTACGTTGTAACACCCACCTAAATAACAAATGTTGCGATGATAATGTCTCTTACAGATTTTTTTACACTAGTGACCGTCAGCTCATTATTTTTTGTCATTGATTATAATCGATTTTTTGTTTGTTTGATGGGTTAATAGAGATATAACACTCTTTCAAACCTGTCAAAACTATGGTCTGTTCTTTTCTGTTATTACCACTGATCTGAACTCATAAATACCCGTGAGATGTTGTTAAATATAGCCTTCTTGCTATGAGCAATAGCGTATTTATTCGAAACGATTCCATTTGATATTTTCCCCACACAGAAAAAAATGACTAAATAAATAAAAGACTTACTTTTTGAGACACACTAATAGTGATTAGATTCTTGCAAAATTCATGACACTGTGTTCGTGATAAGCGTCGGTTTAGAATCGACCAAAAATCATTCGTCGCGGACTGTAAACGAGATTCTTTTTTCGTTTTCTTTCGTTTTGTTCTGTTGTTCTTTAAAAAAAAAAACTCATACAAAAGCCGATGAAAACATTTCCGTTCGTCTATGACCAGAAGGTTGCTTTCTTTTTCGACATTATCTACATTTATTATAAAACTTTTGTCAGTATTTATTTTATCCATCTCAGGAAAAATAGGAAAGAAAACAAAAATGAATGAAAGGAATACCGAGACATTACTGATCCGATAAACAGTGTGAAATTATATTTTTATGTGCTTATTTAGTTTAAAAAAAAAAAAGCCTTAAGTCGTCTGCTGATTCAATTTCAAAAAATGTCTTGCTGAGGTTGATTCTTGTATATTATGTTCTTTTAAACTTCGTAGCTTTGCTACTGGAAAGGAAACATCAGTAGCGACACAATTAATGATAATTAAATTCATAAAAGAAAATTACGAAATATTAAGTTAGAAAAGTCAGTTTGAAACTTTTGTATGTCTAGTTTCTTAGTGTGATGTTGAGAATATAATAAATGAAAGCTCAAAATGATTTCAGCGACGTCAAAATGCCGATGTCTCATGATCCCAATAGAAAGAAAGCGAAAACATTTCACCAGAAATTTCCGTTTTTCTTTTCATACCTTGCATTTTAATATAATGAAAGCAAGATTGGTTATTTCGCGTTTGGCTATTTCGCGACGTTTAACATCCTGAATGTTAAGTAGAACGGATATATACAGAGTGCAACAGAAATACCTCTCCCACATACAGGGGGCGATTGTAAATAAATTGTCGCCATTTATAATTTTTTTATTTTGCGCAAGCGCGTTGCTTGTCTTAGATTTTACCGACTGCACAGTATAGTAGGGTCAGTTGGACACCGTCTATGAGAAAAAGTGCACCATGACGCAATTCACTCCGATATAAATTTGGGAACGGCATGCTGTACTACTTGGCATTCGCGCCCGAAAGCTCCAATGTGGGCATTTCAGAGTGTTTGGGTGTCAATCTGAGGACATTGCAGAGGATTCGGAAAGAGTTAGATGATATATCCAGTCAACATCATCGTGTTTGGAGTGATCACTAATGATGATGACGTTATGCCTCCATTCATCTTCACACATGGCCTCAGACTCAACATTGGAGGTCTACATCCAGTGCCTTGAGGAGGTAGTACTATCTTGGGTCCAGAGGGTAGCCGCTGTAAGACCGTATGGTAACAGGAATCTGCACCATGCCACACAAGCAGGAGAACTCAGTCATGGCTATCAGGCAATTTCTACGACCACATCACCCCTTACATCTGGCCACTTAACTCCCCAGACTGAAACTCCCTTGATTTTTATGTGTAGGGCGCAGTTGAGCGAGTAACCAACAAAACTCCTCGTAAGATCAAAGATGAAGTGAAGGCAAGTATTATGGTAGCATTCATTAACTTAAACAAGGAGACCGTCCAGAAGAGTTGCAGGACATTCTGAAGTCGTGGTTGGAGCTAATGACGATTTTATTAAATGAATTTACTTTCTATTATTTCAAGATATTTTTGTGTAATTTTGGTAAATATATCTGTTACAATGGTATGTCACTTTTTTTCATTTTTTGCGTAATTTATACGACAGTTTATCCATCACAACCTGTATACCTCCCAGAAATACTTCTTACTGTTTTACAATTATGTGGTGGGTATTTCTGGGAGGTATATGCAGGAGAGGAGGCACGGTGGGTTAATGGATAGCTGTTCGGATTAAGGAATCGAAGAGCAGGGTTCGAATATCAGTAGAGTTCATTGTATTTCCTTACTGGCTCATACCCTTGGGAAAAGTATGAATCGATCTCTTTCTCCCTAGCTATGACTAACTAGCGGGATTGGCAGTCTAGGAGAATAAATTCAAACCACCTGATATTTTAAGCTCTTCCATCTTTAAATTCTGAGAGGAGGGACGGGGTAAGCTCAATATCCCCGGTGCAAAGTGAAACGGCGAGCCATTGTGCTATTCTGCCTTGAATGTCATTACGAAACACATTTATGAGATGAAGTGGGGCGGTGACCCCAGCAGTGCAAAATGTGCTGTCCGAATGAATGATGATAACTTGAGGGATGTATTTCTGCCGCACTCTGTACGAGTCATTGCTAAAATGATGAAAAAAAACAAACTCGGTTCCTTGTACCGTTTCAAAAAGGTATCTGACTCCTCCTGACATGCCCTATCTTTACAAGAGTAAGGTCAGACCAAAATTGGGTATTACTACCATATCTAGGCTGGAGCTTCACGATCCTCACTTTTCAGTGTTGACAGAATTCAGAAGTGTTTACACGGCCTTGTGAGTGATGAATCATTTTCATCTTTTCACATAGACAAAACGTCGTAAGCCTAACTACTCTATCGCTGTTTCCATGACGATTGCTGAAACGAGCTACATTCCATAGTTCCACTGGTTCAGGTCTTTACTGCTAGAACGTGCCATGTCATGTACACAGCCGTTCTGTGTATGAGGATAAACTAAATCCGGCAGCAAGCCTCTGATCGGAAGATTGGGATTTTTGAGGAGCGTGTAAACGCCTCTTAATTACTGTTGTTACTAGGTTCACTCTGACCCGGGTGGTAGCACCTGTTAGGGGGGTGGCAGCTATAGGCAAATAGTAAAAATACTAGCAAAGATTTTAATAGTAAAAAAAATAAAAATTACCAAAACTCCCTAGAAAATTTCGGCATTAAATGACCAATAAGTTGATATACCGCCAAACAAACCAACCCACCAGTTAATCATGCACATAGGGTCGGATATTGTATTTGTAAGAAGAGAGTGCCACTGAGCTTCTTCCTGAGAACGGCTGAATTGTAGAGGATGCTTCCTCTATACCTACAATCTTAACCTCAACTCTAGGGTCAACCATTATCTATCCTACATGTCTTCTTAATATGCACTTACTTTTTCCTCTTATATTCATACAACAAATCTTAAGTGGTTCTTAGGTCTTGTAATGGTTGAAAATTTAGTAAATAAAATATTCTTATCATTCAGTGTAGAACAGTAGTTAAAGACAGAAAATGGAAGTGGCAAGCTGAGTTCAAGTCCCGACAAAATCAGGTTTTAGTCTTAGGTGCCTAACAAAAGACGGGCTATTAATAATAGCTATTCTCAATATGCAATGACCAGGAGAGGCGTAATAAATGTGGGATCAGCAAAATCGTTTTAAGATTAAAAAATATTGAATATATCTAAAGAAACGTTTGATTTTTTTCAGAATCACTAGAAACATTCAATATTTCAGATCATATGCTTTGCTCTTGTTTGAAATCAGATTTTTCGTGCATCTTGAATAGAAACATTTAAATTAAAAGCTTACGTTTCCCATTCAAAACATTAATCTTTCCTCTAGACAGATCATTGGAGAGATACAAGGATTTTATAACTGACAAAATCTTCAGTCCAAGTTCTTTTCATTATTTTTTCTTTTACGTAAGATGAAGCGTCTCATTAATTTCTATGCTTCATGAACCAATTCTAAAGTATTCTGACTTTATTGCAGACTTGGCGAAAGATGGACGTGAAAATCTACTTACGGGTATTTATATCTTGGTGAATCATATTGGCACATATCACGAATCTTATTCGTTTGGTTTGATTTGTTTTGTTTTACGGCATATCAACCTCAATGGGTTAATGCCAACAAAATTTTTATTGCTGGTATTAATTTTTTCAAAAATGCATTGCAGGTAATATATATATATTTTTCCAAAAATGTATTGCAGGTAATATATTTTATTTCAAAAATGTACTGCTGGTAATATATTTTCTTTCAAAAATGTATTGCTGGTAATATATTTTCTTTCAAAAATGTATTGCTGGTAATAATGTATTGCTGGTAAAAAATTTTTCCTTAAAAAATTAATTACTAGTAATAATATTTTACAAAAAAGTATTGCTGGTATTAAAACCTATTTGTATACTTTCATAGTGCTTTGACCCTAGTTTTGTGGGGGGTGGTCAACCATTTGCCCGGAGCTGGGACACTAACAGGTGCCACCACTCCGGTTCAGGGTAGACCCGGGAACACCAGCAATCAAGAGGTGGTTCCACGCGCCTCAAAACCTCCTGAACAGAAACAACAAACACAAATATTTTAGAATTTATTAAAGAAAAGGATGTATCTTCTCACTGGATCTCTTCAATCTCTGCAGGGAGGCAATCTTAATAGAATTAGGAATCCCACCAGACGGCACAATGTTAACAACATAAAATATGCAGATAACTATGTTTATGACAGATAAGGAAAGAACAGGAGGTCCTAGAAAATGTAGTAAAGGAAAGTGGGAATAAAGGACTAACCATCTGTTATGGTCCAGGTTCCTTGTACCACGGTGATGGTCCAAGGTAGAACCAATGAAGAATAACTCGAACACAGGTATGGAATAACACAGATATATTACAAACAGAATATGTACAAAAGAAGTAGAAGTGTTAGTAATAACAATCAGGTTAGGTTAGAGAGAACTATGTTGTCTTGACCAGTATCACTATTCCAATGTCTTACAGTAATCGTCTGACGCGACTCTGTCTCTGACTGACTCACACTGAAGCAGAGAGTTCGACCGTCTAGCCGAGTCGTCCAAAAAGGACTGACTGACACGATCTTCATTAACACGATGTTCATTAACACGCCCACGTGTGTCAAATGTGGCACAAGGCCGGTTTAATGTGGGCTTTCCGAGCCCGTAGGCTCGGGCAAAAATTGCCGTAGAACCCGTATAAACGGGATCGGGTTGGTCAACCTCCCCGAACGAGGCTCTGCCCTTCGGCGAAGCCTCGTCCGAGTTCCTCCCCGCCCAAAGGCAGAGAGTTCCCCTCTGCCTCAGAGGCAGAGAGTTCGACCGAATAGGTGAGACGTCCAAAAAGGACTGGATCTCACACTATATTCATCAACACGCCCACGTGTGTCAAATGTGGCACAAGGCCGGTTTAATGTGGGCTTACCGAGCCCGCAGGCTCGGGCAAAAATTGACCGTAGAACCCGTATAAACGGGATCGGGGTGGTCAACCACCTCGAACGAGGCTCTGCCCTTCGGCGGAGCCTCGTCCGAGTTCCTCTCTGCCCAAAGGCAGAGAGTTCCCCTCTGCCTCAGAGGCAGAGAGTTCGACCGAATAGCTGAGACGTCCAAAAAGGACTGGATCTCACACTATATTCATTAACACGCCCACGTCGGGAATTGTCAACTGTCTTTTTCTGATATTAAGTATAAGTTTTTGCTTCCATTGTCTGTAGAATTCATCGTTGCTCACATGTTCGGTCCATGGTATTCTCAGTACCTTTCTGTAGAACCAAATTTCCGTTGCCTCAAATATAAGTCTCTTCCACGTCTGTGACGAGATTGTCCAGCATTCACTATCAAATTGGAGGACTGATATTACATACTCTTTTCTATATTTCTAACGAAATGTTTCCGTTCCTCAGAATCAGGCAAATACAGAATCTTAAATATCTGGGAAGTGTTTTAACAGATGACCAGATGGTGTGCATTAAAATCCGAAGGAGCGTTGGAATTAGAAAAAGAAACCTTCCAAAAGACAAGCAAAGCATATAAAAACAAGAAAATTTCATTAGAAAAAAAAAAGAAGAAAAAAACTGCTATGTAATAGTTTTTCTATATGGCAATAAACGCTGGAAAATTGCCTCACAGATGAAGAGGAGACTTGAAGCAACAGAAATGTGGCTCTACAGAATGTTAGAATGTCATAGACAAAGCATGCAAACAACGAAAAATATTTTAAGGAAAACTGTAACAAAAAACATTGAGAATGAGAGAGAGAGAGAGAGAGAGAGAGAGAGAGAGAGAGAGGAAGAGAGTTAAATTTCTAGAATACATAATGAGGAAAGAAGGCTTGGGAAATTTGAAACTCACAGGACAGATTGAAGGATTGATGTGCAGAAGGAAACATCAAGTTACATATCGAATTTGTGTATGGCAGAACATGAACAGAGAGCGGTAGGGAAAAAAAGCATTGCTAAGAGCTACGAGGGTGGGAAGTCGTGGACAGTCATAATCGCCCATGCTCTAAAAAAACACAGCAGTAATATAAATATCTATCCTCACAGCTTATGCATCTGAAGAAGGCTGTAGAATGAATCGACCGAAACGTTTGAACAGCATTAGCAGGACAAAGAATGAGTTCAGCTGTCCGAAAACATCTTGGAACGTTAACAGTTTTCCAAGTTATAGACAATGGCAAATGCTAAGCTATAAAACGGGAAAAAGAACAAAATATGGTTGATACAGCAATCATTTGAAATCTGCCTTTTCCATGTTGATAACGATGAGGAGATCTCGGTCAATTATTGGTTAAATCACAAAATAAAAGAAAATGAAAAAAAAAAGGAGCTAATAAATACATCGAACGGATTAAATGTTGTGAATACTGAGAGGAGCATTATTCAAGTTCAAAGTCGGATTTGTGGAGGTACTTTGTAGCAGGAATCGATAAAATAGCACCTATGGAAATAAAATAGAAAAATAGAATTTCGTGTGGCATTAACACACATACACACACGCTTTCAACAACGAAACTAACGTTGATTCTGAAGCATCCTTCTTGAAAACAGATTATCAAAAATAAATTCAGTACCGAAAAAAAAAATACCACAACCTAAATAAGTCTAAAGTTATTTGTTATGCTCTTTTCGCTTTTAAAGACTAAATTAGTAAATCTAAAACGATTTCTTGAAATCTTTATTGATCTTTAGAAAGTCTGAATAATCTTGAATGCGAAATAAAAAGAAAAAGAAAAGCAGGTGTCAGCTCTTAAATATTTGTTTAGTTGCATCTATTTTCTGTCGTAGAATGAATATTGATCGCGCCAACAAATTATTGTGTTATTTTTGGATAGGTAAGTCGATTACTTATATTATTAGCTTGACTATTGTTATTGTCGTTGCTTTTCAAATATAGGTAAGAATGCAAGTAAAATATTTTTTGGATCACAGTAGAGTGGTATTTCTGATTTGAGATTCATACTTACATGAAAAGAACGACTCCTTTACCACAACCTTTAGGAACAAAAAAGCAAATTTGACATTTCTAGGTTGAGATTTCTGTTTTTTGATGTCCAAATACTTGCATCAAATGAACGACTTCTTTACTACAACCTTGAGGAACAAAGAAATCAAATTAGAACTTAACAGAAGATTTTGAGATTACTAGGTTGAGATTTTTAATTTCTGATGTCCAAATACTTACATCAAAAGACCAACTCCTTACTGCAACCTTTAGTAACAAAGAATGCAAATTTGAACTTAACAGAAGATTTTTAAGTTTCTATGTTGAGTTTTCTACTTTCTGATGTCAAAATACATCAAATGAACGTCTTCTCTAAAAACCTTTTCGAAGAAAGAAAGGTTTTATCTTAAAAAGAAAAAACACTGCTATTTTGGTTTAAGATTTCTAGATGTGTGAATATTTACTGCAAATGAACGACTTCTTTACTATAAAACCCGTTGGAATAAAGTAAATTTGAGCTTAAAAAATTAATTGCAATTTCTGGGTTGAAATTTCGGTTTATTGATGTCTAAATACATGAAACGAAAGACGTCACAAGCAAATTTGAACTGCAAACAATATGGTGGAATTTCTGGGTTGAGATTTATATTATTTTATGTACAAATGTTTACATTTATATTACAAACGTCATGGATCGAAGAATACAAACTTGAGCTTTAAATAAACGAATTAAATATCTGTTCTACCCTTCCCCAAATTATATTAAAAAATAAATTACTTAAACTGTAATATTATTAGGCATTTCAGTTATGTGACATACGTGATACACGCTTAGGCGATCATGTATCTTTCGATACATGACTGACGAGGCAGATTTTTTACCCGCATTAGGTTGCCATTTCTTTCTACGGTAGACCAGTTGCATCCAAGGCTATAGAACCCGATATGTCTTGCTACTTGCCAATAGCTGGAGAGAGAAAAAGAGGATTCATACCTTTCCCAAGGGTATTAGCGTGTAAGTGAATGTAATGGATTCGACTGTAATTCGAACTTGGCTCTCCGATTCCTTAATCTGAGCCGCTACAAGGCTTAACTCTCTTTGATACAGGGACGCTACAGCTTGTCATTCAATGGAATTCTACACTAACAATGATTTACGAAAGATTATTTGTAAGCACTGCTTTTTAAGTATCAATCTGTCCCAAATAATATAAGTAAAGGCACGCCTTAAACTCGGTAACATTTTGTTTTTCATAAAAGTAAGAGGAAAATTCCAAGTACTGTACTGGAGGCAATAGAAAAAAAAAAAAAAAGAAATTTAGTGAAATCACAAGTCTTATTCTGTGTTTCTTTGAAGTGACCACTGACATCTGTCAAGGCCTAACAGTTTTACCTATTGAACAAGTGAAGACAAGACTGCTGGTCTTAATACTGTGATTTATTAATTAAGACAAATTTAATTGGAATTAGTATAAGTTAACTCCAGAATACTGGATCGAAGATTAAAGCTCTTGTGGATCGTATTAAAAACAAGGAAAGAAAAACCGCGACTTTAAAAGTCTGAGGCAAACTAACTTTTCTCTTACAATACATAATATTATGTGCAGCAAATAATAACAATAACAGCAAATAATAAAAATGACAGCAAATAATAACAATAACAGCAAATAATAAAAATAACAGCAAATAATAACAATAACAGCAAATAATAAAAATAACAGCAAATAATAACAATAACAGCAAATAATAACAATAACAGCGACGGAAAAAGCAACCGGTCATGTTTTTAATCTTGCTTTTCATTCGTTTTAGGTAACACGGAAAGTAGGCTGCATTTTGCTTAGGAAAAAGAGAGCAGCACTCAGCATTGTCAATAAACCAAATCATTGCGCAAAATCCAATAAATAAAACGCACTCCAAAAATAAGGCCTTTTATCCATAAATAAATAAAGACAATGTAGGTAAGCGCCAACAGTACTTACCTACGACGAATATAATAATGTGGACCGAAGCGTTCCATTGTAATTCGCAGTGCCGCGCACAGGCAAATATATGCTTTTAATGTATAGCATATGGATAAAAAAAAAGAAAGATTCTAATCAAGTTAGAGCTAGCAGATTTAAAATAGACTCCAAGTTATTTTAGATTATAACATCTGTATATTGTCAAAGAACATATCGATTGAATTATAACTTATGCCCCTCCCAAAGCAGGTTTGTGTGGCAGACCAATAGCTAGCGCTTCAAGTTCGATAACTACAGCTTCTTCACTTTCGAAACCTTGTGTCAGGCGAAACGAAAGCTAATTATCTTTAATATAATGCCTGTCGTTTAGTGGTAGTTAACAGTCTTGTTTCGCACGGAGTGTCCACCGCTTGTGCTTTTGTGCCAGTCTAAGTTATTCTTTGTCTTATGTTCTGTTAGTCACATTTGATAAGAATAAGAGACTAAATTTTTCAGACGTAGAATAATTGTTTAAAAGCCAAATCCCTCGTCTTACGAAAATTTTCCTTAATAATAATTAAAAAATAATTCAGATGTTATTTTAATTATTCTAATTGAATTTTTGGCGAGTACTTTATTCGATTTCCGTCGTTCGCTACTTTGCGTCTGAAAAATGCTCTTTTATCGCGGTCGCCGTCACGGCTCGACACTTTGTGTCTGCCATCGGGCGCATAAACTAGATTTCATCTATTAGTTATGTCTCTGTCTTCGGACAGAGTTTAACACAGTTTTTCCTCTGTCTGCGGACACAGTGCAAGTGAAAATATCATTGAGAGGTGCCCGGCCTCGCGATACAGCTGCCCGCGGCAGTAATTCCCTCATTGCACTAAAGAGGTGTGGGGGCGGGGGCGGTAGTAATAGTAACGATTGCGGGGGTTGGGCTATTTTGGGACTTGGCCCAAGTGAACGCGCTCCGGCACCCCACATTAAAATGACCACGTGTCACATTTGCTACTTGTCGTTTGGGTTCAAAATCTGTTTCACTCCCTCCACTATTATATTCTTCCCATCTTTCTTTTATTTTCTTAAAATAGTAGTATCTTTCGCTCACTTTCCATGTGATCAAATAAGAGTAGTTCATTATTTATGAAGTAATTGCAGGGCGTAACGGTCATTCGGGACATTGGCCATTAAGGTTCTTCACAATTTCCTGTCGTTTGTAGGCCTTAATAGAGTTTGTTATTTTGTTATCTTACCTAAATCCCGTTATGACATCCATTTACTCAAGCTCGGTAGCTAGGTTATGTGTTAAACCTTTGTCTCACTTGCTCTCAATCAGTTTTATGAATGTCATATTATTACAAGTATTCTTTTCGCATAATCCCTGTTCTGACATCAATTTGGTCAAGCTCGTTAGCTAAGTTATGCATTGTTTAACCTCTATCCCACTTGCTCTCATTAAGTTTTGTGAATATCACATTTTTGCAGGAATTCTATTCTCATAATCCCTGTTCTGACATCAATTTACTCAACCTTGTTAGATAGGTCATGCATGGTTTAACCTCTGTCCCACTTGCCCTCAATCAGATTTGTGAATATCACAGTTTTGCAAACACGCTTTTCTCACAATCCCTGTACTGACATACATTTACTCAATCTCGTTAGCTAGGTTATGCATTGTTTAACCTCTGTCCCACTTGCCCTCAATCAGATTTGTGAATATCACATTTTTGAACGCACTCTTTTCTGATAATCCCTGTACTGACATCCATTTACTGAAGCTCGTTAAATAGGTTATCCATCGTTTAACCTCTGTTCCTCTTGTCCTCAATAGGTTTTGTGAATATCACATTTTTGCAAGCACTCATTTCTTATTATCCCTGTTCTGGCATTATTTCACCCAAGATCGTTAGCTAGGTTATGCTGCGTTTAACCTCTGCCCCCCTAGCCCTCAATTAAATTTGTAAATATCACATTTTTTCAAGTACTCTATTCTCATAATCCCTGTTCTGACATCGATTTATTCAAGCTCGTTAGGTAGGTTATGCATTGTTTAACCTCTGTTCCACTTGCCCTCAATCAGATTTGTGAATATCACATTGTTGCAACCACTCTAATCTCATAATCCCTGTTCTGACATCCATTTATTCAAGCTCGTTAGCTATCTTATGCATTGTTTAACGTCTGTCCCACTTGCCCTCAAACATATTTGTGAATATCACATTTTGGCAAGTGCTCTTTTTTCATAATCCCTGTTCTGACATCCATTTACTGAAGCTCGTTAGCCTGGTTATGCATTGATTTACCTCTGCCCCTCTTGCCTTCAATCAGATTTGTGAACTTCACTTTTTTGCAAACACTCTATTCTCATAATGCCTGTGATGACTCCCATTTTCACAAACTCGTGAGTAAAGATATTCTATGCTTTCTTCAGTCTCTCTTGTTTTCAATCTGCCCTGTGAGTATCCAAATTTTCAAGCCGTCTTTCCTCATTATGTACCCAAGTAATTTCAGATGTCTGTTAATTTTATATATAAGTGTCCTTTTTTTCCCCATTTTCTCCAAAATTTCAGCGTTGCTTACATGTTCGCTGGATGGTATTCTCAGCGTCCTTGTATAGGACAGCATTTTTGTTGCTTCAAAACTCTTCTTCATCTGTGAGGAGATTGTCATATATCCACTGCCATATAGGAGTAATGATATACTTATTTAAAATATTTTTATTGTCTCGTAAGTGGATTGGAAAATCTTTTCAGTAATTGACAATTGACATCTGTTTATGCAGAATTCTTTCGCTTTTGCTCTTTTCATCGTTTCACCCCAAGGAAGGCGATAATTGCCGCTAGAATTCAGCGGGTTTAAAGGGAGTGAATAAGAAAGAGAAAACTCTGACGTGGAGGATTTAAGAAAGGACAATAAATGAAAAGGGTTCAAAACGGCAGAAGATGGCAATTGACGTTTCATTTACATTTCTGAAGATTGAAGTCATCAAAGAAACAAGAAAGCGAAAGTAAGTTCCACAGATGAGAAGTGCGAGAGAAGAAACTGTTAGAGTAGAAGTGGCGGTTGCATCTACCTAGATCATCAGTTAAACGGTGAGACCTAGTTCCCAATCTTGTAGCACGCTTAAATTCATGTAGTCGAGGCAGTAGCGAGAAAAGTTCACCAGAATAGTTGCCATGAAATTATTTCTTGAAAATACAGAGGGAATCCACGTCATGTCAGCGAGAAAGCAAATGAAACAGAGATGCCTTTTCAGGATCGGTTATATTACAGATCCTTCTTTCGATTTTGTCAAGAATCTCGAGATCTATAGCAAGAGCATCAGACCAGATATGGTAACAGTATTCAATGCACGGTCGAATGGTAGATTTATAAATGTGCAAAATAGATTCTGACGCGAAAAAGTGTCTGTCACGATAGTGTAAACCAATTTTCCTAGAAGTAGACATACCAAATGACTCAATACAGTCGCTCCAGTTTTTGCCAGTAGAAAACGTGAAATCAAGAAGACGTAAAGTATTGCTCCTCTGGGGTTTAGCATCAGACATGATGATGCCAGGTAGAAATGGTTTTTTGATTCATTTTTAATGATGTATGCTCTCCATTCATATTTGTTTGGCAAAAAAAAAAAAAAAATCGTAGCACCAACTATAAAGTACGCTATTTCTACAAGAATGGCGAACATTCTTTAGTTAAAATACTTACCTTTAAAATCTTTTAAAACAAAGTATAATTAAATTAATGGCCCCAAATCCAAATATTTGTTATTTTCACACTACATTGGGGTTAATTTTGAAACAACTATGACAAAATGGAAAAATATTTTTCGCGTGATGAATTTCATCCTTTCATTTAGCAGCGTGACCTCCGATCGGGGGATTAGGGGTTTTGAGGCGCTTGAAACCACCTCTTAACTGCTGTAGTTCTCAGGTCCATTCTAACCTGGGATAGTAGCACCTGTTAGGGTTCCAGTTATAGGCAAATAGTGAACCCCAAAACAACAACACAACACTATTAAAGATTAAAATATATTTGTTTAGTAAAAATACCAGCAATACATTTTTATATAAAACATGACCAACAATAATTATTTATAGCAAAATGACCAACAATACATTTTATCTATAGTTGAAGGCATACAATTGCCTGGGCATGTTCTCAAGCTGTGTAAGGGTAATACCAATTATATATTTTTTAAACAGTATATATTAAGTTCTACCAGCCTTCTCTATGTAAGCAGGATTAGTGGTTGTTGGGCTTGAAGGTAATTAGCCTTTAATGTTATATTTTTGCTTGCATATAATATTAGTTTGGGTTTGTATATTTTTTTAGTCATTGTCTACATGTTTTTGTCCTTGATTTTTACTCTGATGGTAGATGATCGATATACCGGTTTAAGTGTTTTAATCGTTATATTTCGGTATTACCAATTTACAGTAATATGTATTTTGTTAATTCTCTTTTTGGTTATAAATGACCTTTCAATATATCTGTTTCTATATCCATAATAAAATAAATCGTATGCCTGCGATATTATACACACACACACACACACACACACACACACACACACACACACATATATATATATATATATATATATATATATATATACATACATACATAAACACACACACACACACACACATATATTAAAATGTATACATACATACATAAACACACACACACACACAAACACACACACACACACATATATATATGATGAACAACACTTGAGTTGCTTTAGAAAATCTCACACCATCAAACAATAAATTACTTCAAATATTTATTTAGAAAATAAACAGATCTGTAATTCTCATTTGGAAAAACGTCTTCTAGATTGCTATTTCACATTTCCTATCTTTTATTACTGCACTACTTAGATAACAACATAAGATATGCAGATGGCACATTACTGATAGCAGGCACGGAAAAGAAATGACAAAACCTCCCACAGAAGGTAGCGAAGGAGAGCGAGAGGAAGGGACTAAGCATAAATCACAAGAAATGAGAATGCATGGTCATCAGTAAAAGGATGAGCCTTAAATGCGATTTACAGGTTGGGGACACTAAAATCAAGCAGGTGCGGAAACTTAAATATCTGGGAAGTGTTTTGATAGACGACGGCAAGTGCGACTCTGAGACCCAAAGACGAACTGGGTTGGCCAAAGGCGCATTCCAAAAGCTAGGCAGAGTATTACGAGGCAGCAGAATTTCTTTGGTAACAAAGAAAAGAATACTGTGCTGCTACGTGACATCTGTCATCCTTTACGGCAGCGAATTTTGGACGGTCTCCTCAAAGATGAATAAGAGTCTCCAGGCAACGGAGGCATGGTTCTACTGAAGGACTCTAAAGATACCATGGACCGAGCGTGTGAGCACCGATGAGGTTTTGGAGAGGGTGCAAACAAGGAAGAAGCTTATACTTAACATCAGCAAGAGGCAGATGAAATTTCTGGGACACGTAATGAGAAAGGACAGCTTGGAGAATCCGATACTCACAGGTCGAATAAAGGGAAAGAGAGACAAGGGAAAGCAACGCAGGACGTACCTAGCGGGCTTAAGCAAGTGGATGACAGAACAGGGCCTGGGGAAACTAGCAAAGGAAGAAAACTTATTGAGAGCTACAAGGGATAGGGCGAAATGGAGAGCTATGATCGCCTACGTTCTAAAGAGACACGGCACATAAAAAGAAAAAAGAAATTTATCACTATCACTCAGATAAACTAATGTACCTGCTTGATTCTGAAATTCCTGATGTGTAACTCTCAGTTTGCGTTAACTCTTGCTAACATCTAGTCATTTCGCTTTCTTACAAAAGGGGTTTAATCATTTATTTTTCATAGATTTAAAAAATTACAGATTCAGTTCAAGAGATAAATGTTTGTATTAATTCAAACCAAGCGTACTTAGGGTAAATGGATGGTGGAATAATATTTAGGATAAATAACAAAAAAACAAAATGCTACAAAGAACAGAAAAATATTTAGAGATTCAATTCAAGAGATAAATGTTTGTATTAATTCGTTTCGTGTTAGTGTAAGTAATTGATATTTGGCGAGAAGACAGGAGGGCGGATGAAAACAACATATAACCTACCTAGTGAGCTTGAGTAAATGGATGACAGAACAGGGTTTAAGAGATATAACAAAAAGACAACGTTTATTAAGAGCTACAAACAACAGGAAATTGAGGAGTGCTATGATAACTAACGTCCTGAAGGGTCACGGTACATAGAAGAAGAGACTCGGCTAAAGATCTTTCTTATATTGTAAATGATTTGTGAAGAATTCAGTCTTGTATTTAGTAAAAGTGATAGAAAAACTTGGAAAAATTGACACTAACAGGACATAATTAAGACAATAAGGTGATATGATCTAGAATGATAATGTATTTAATCATTCTAAAAACAACCTCTCCACCAGTGATGATTGATGATAATGATATTTCATCATCCTGGAAATAAAGATAAATATTTCATAATTTTAAAACAACCTTGCCACCAGTGATGATATGTGATGATGATATTTCATCATTCTAAAAATGTGAAAGTTCATCATTATAAAACCAACCTTTCAACCACAAGCGAGGTCAGTAGAGTAGCAGTGGCATTAACAGTTGTAAAAACGGAACTACACAGAATTATCACCATCGCTTCGAGAAAATTGACAGTTGACGGTCTCAAAGACTACCCTTAAGAACGAAATTCTCGGAACAAGCAAAAACAAGTAAGCATAAACTTTTAAAGAAAGACAATAACACTGAGAACATTTTAACAAATACCAATATCAGTAATTAACATCACGAAAAGAAAAATACACATTCTTGTCATTAATGTCAACACGTGTTTCAAAGTTTTATTGTTTATGTTATTGTTACGTTTTATTCATTTCATTTTCAGTATATACAGAGAAGGGAAACCTCTATCAACTACAAATATATATAACAACGGGGTAACTTACATTAACATACCTCACTCCGATCCCCTTACAAGGGACAGAGGAAAACAGCGAATAACATACTTAACGAGCTTGTGTAAATGGATGGCAGATGAGGGATTTAGGGGAGATGACAAAAAGACATAATTTAATAAGAGCTACAAAGGACAGGAAAATGTGTAGAGACATGATCGCCAAGGCCCTGAAGAGACACGGCACATAGAAGAAGAAGAAGAAGAAGAAGAAGAAGAAGAAGAAGAAGAAGAAGAAGAAGAAGAAGAAGAAGAATTGAATACTCCGAAGACGTATCGATCCACTGAATGATATTTATTCATAGCATTCAGTAATCACCAATCGCCCCATATTCAATACCGACCAGAAGAAACCTAACTTATTTCTGGATTAAGGTGAAATGAATGTTATATATGTCTGATCGATAATTTATAAAACTATAAAATAAGAGTTAGAGTAATGGCATATTACAAACTGCGAATCCTCTCAATTCCTGCTTCCATTCAACATATAAGCAGGTAAATCTGGCCTGCTGTTCGTGATGGCTCGAGCCTATAGCTACATTTATTTGAAGCAATATAAAACACATAAATAAAGTCTGCACTATCCGAAAATAGTACGAAAATAAAAGTTAGCTCCATTCTCTTTTCAGTTCTGCGCATGCTCCTTTGATTTCATTCTTCCTTTGCATCCAACGTCATTTTGGTTTTATGTCCCTCATTCCCGTGTTTTGTTTGTGAAAAAAAAAAAACAACAAAAAACAAAAAAAACTATTTGTCTGTTACATTTCTAGTTATTCTAAATTTGCTTGACTAAAAACAGGAGGAGGTCTGATCTTTAAGATTTCTATCTCCTATAATTATATAATTCGTTTTACAGAGTTAGATATCTATGAATGTATTTCTCTAATGATGCAGGTAAAATGGTCGGCTCCCTGTACCGCTCTAGTAAGTACTCGATTCCTCATGCTATATTTTACCATTACAAGAGCCAGATCAGGCCGAAAATGGAGTACTGTTGTCATATTTGGGCGGAACCTGCCCAATCCAGACTTTCCAGTTCAAATCTATCTCCGCGTCCTTTTGGGTGACGGATTATTTTCCATCCTACAACCTCTCTCTCATCGGTGGGATGTGGCGAGCTTCTCACTGCTCTATCGCTATTTCCATGGAAAGTGCTCAGACGAACTACATTCCTTGGTTCCGCCAGGTCTGATATTCAGGGCTAGGACCCGCCATGCCTCTTATATTGTAGCAAACAACGCATATTCCCTCCATAATCCATCGGTGAGAACGGTTCCACTCGTATAGCTTCTTCCTGCGAACCACTGCTTTGTGAAACAGACTTCCAAGAGGATGTTTCCTGATCACAAAAATCTTAACCTGTTCAAGTATAGAGGTAACGCTATCTTTCCCTCCTATCCGTATAAACTACCCCTTAACGTAACCCTCTACCTCGAGTGGCCCCCGGGTTTTTACGGAGTGAACCTTACTGTAATAAAAAGACTGTAGAGTAGTGATTAGCAGGTTGATACCGAAAACCATTACTACTATCGTGAGTGTGATGCTCACCGTGTGCCCTAATACTGTGGGCTTGTACCAGTTTAAACAAATCTTAGCATATAACACTATCTATATTGAGATTTAATTTGCGACACACACGTAAATTCTGCATTTAACCAAAAAATGATTATATATAGGTTTACTTGTTTTGTCTGGTAAAATTTCAGTTTGCTTGAAGGCATGTCAACCTTTTCCAAGTTATTTAATGCCGAATTCTGTCCTTTTCATAAACATAATATAGTTAGACATAGGCACAGTTTGCACGCGAGCCAGAACGGCCGACATACACCGGATTTGGACGAAATACAGAATGGTAGACATAATTCGAACGAGAGTCAAAATGGTGGATATAGGTCTGGTTTATACGCGAGTCGAAAAGTATACATAGGAACGGTTTACATTCGAGCCGAAATGGTAGATATAGGTCTGGTTAGCCCGATAGTCGAAACAGTAGATATAAGTCTAGTTTACACTAGATTCAAAAAAATATACATAGGGCCCGTTTATACTCGAGTCAAAATGGTGTACAGAGGCGCGGTTTGCACGAGAGTCACAACTGCAGGTATAAGTCCGGTTTACACTCAAGTCAAAACGGTAAACATAGGTGCATTTGTACGACTCTCAAAATGGTTGATATAGGTCGGTTTACATGTAATTAAAAAACGTACACATAGGGGAGATTGTGGACAGGTATGGCTGACAGTGGGTTTCTTTTTTGGTGTGGTTACTCCTTGTTGCACTTTTGTTTTTTTCATTAATTGTTACGTTTTTATTGTTGCCCAACTTGTAAAAGAATAAATTTACAAATTTGGAATCCAAAGAAAAATGGTTCTCTGAATAAATGTCAGAAAGTACAAAGCCTGGCAACAGAGCAATTTAAAATTTTTTATTACATAAAAACAAAAGAACGGCAATTTTCTTAACTGTCCATATTTCTGAGATTAGGTATTGTAACAATTTACATTATTTACATTGTTCATACAACTGTCCTCATTTTTATTGTCATATTCACAAAATTTCGGCTGTTGAACGCTCGGGCCTTCTTCATGTAATATATGTTGGAATTTCGAACCGCACACTTTAAATCAGTAGATAAAAGCGTGATTGAAGTAATCCGACAGTTGACCTAAAGAGTTGTGAGATCAGTATCTGGCCATAGCTGAGGTGAACAAAAAACGTGGAGAGTTGAGTTACTAAAGGGAAATAACTGAAACTGAGATATCCCGAAAATGCATGACACGTGGAACTAGAACAATCTACCCCCGTGGAGAAAATAAAGGATTTGGTTAGAAATTCCACCGTATATCAACTGAAGAAATCCAAAGCGTACAACGGCCGAAACGTCGTGAATATGACAATAAAAATGAGGACAATAGTCCGAACAATGTAAATAGATTAAATGGAAATTTTCTTCAATTCAGATTAAAATTCTTTAAATTTTAAAGTATTTGGGGTTTTCTATATCTATTCTCCTATTCATAAGATCTATTTCTATTACCAAAATGCCGATTGGGATTCACTCCGTGACGTTCTTCGAGACGCCGCTTGAACTGACATTTTTAACCATCATATTGAGAATTGTGCCACTGAGGTTTCCTCTTGGGTAAAGCAGGCATAAATGCTTTCATTTCTTCTCGGAAATATCAAGTGAAACCGCAATCTTTTTTCATGGTTCACAGCAGCATACTCTGTTGCTATAGTCCACAGGAACCACTATTTCCGGCTATACCAGCGTGACAGTTCCCATCACAACAGACGCTTATTCGTGGTTGCACGTAATAAATGTAAACGTATCATTGAAGAAGTTAAATCTATGTGTGCTAAGAGAGTGTGTGAACGTATTGCATTTAACAATTTTGACTTTCATGATTACTGGCGGCTCTGTGATAGTGTATTAAATAAGAGTAATTTTTCTAATCCTTCTCTCTTCAATCAATTTGAGCTGTTAACAATTTTATTTTCCTTAAAACTCTTCTGTTGACTCATCCGGAGTATCCTTCCCTAACTTCCCACATAGAACTGAGTCTATATGTTGAGTGATATACATATAACCGATTCTGTCGTTTCGGCTATCATTTCTATTCTGGATCCACGCAAAACATGTGGGCCTTATGGTATCACTGTAATAGTCCTTAAGAATTGTGTTCCCGAACTGTCTCCAGTTGGCTAAAGTTCTGTTAACAGTTTCTAATCTGGATCTACGCAAAAAATGTGGACCTTATAATATCACTGTAATAATCTGTTATATTCCGTGTTAATAGGAATATATGCTTGAAAAACATAGGGATAAAATAAGTAAAGGTTTATTGTAAAAATCAGTACAATAAGAATAAAGGTAACAGTTATGCACAAGGTCGTCGCAAGGCAATCCAGTAGTGAGTGCTACTATTGGAAAGTCGGTAGTTCTCGCGTAAGTCTGAGTCGTACTCAATAGATCCCAGGTAGACGGTATCTAGCAACTGTCCCACGCAGTCACATGTGGCACAAGGGCAAAAATTCCCCGTAGACCTCGCATAAACGGGATCGGCTCTGTCTACCTCCCCGAACGAGACTCTGCCCGGTTCATATCTGCCCGAAGGCAGAGACTTCGACCAGCACAGCTGGAAAAGATTCCATCTAGTATATTTGCCAACCGCACCACTCGGTCGGATGTGGGACAAGGCCGAATTTAACATAGGGTATCCGAGCCTGTAGGATCGGGCAAAAATTCGCCGTAGACCCCATAAAAAACGGGGTCGATCGGTCTACGACCCCAGATGAGACTGCCTTTCGGCATAGCCTCGTCTGGGTTCCTCTCTGCTCGAAGGCAGAGAGTTCAACCGTATAGCTGAAAAGATTTCAGCTAGAATATTTAACGCCCGCCTTCCAGGAGGGTCGTATGTGGCACAAAGCCGAGTTTATCGTGGGTTCTCCGAGCCCGTAGATTCGGCCAAAAATATTCTCTTAGAACCCGTATAAACGGGTTCAGGGTCGGTCTACCACCCCGAACGAGACGCTGCCCTTCGGCATAGGCTCGTTCGGGTTCCTCTCTGCCCGAAGGTAGGGAATGCGACTATCACAGCTGAAAAGATTTTATCTAGACGGTATTTACTAGCCCCACCACACGAGGGTAGATGTGGCACAAGGCCGAATTTAACGTGGGTTAGCCTCGACCAAAACATGCCCGTAGAACCCGCATAAACGGGATCAACCTCCACGAACAAGACTCTGCCGTTCGGCAGAGCCTCGTCCGAGTTCCTCTCTCCTCAGGGGCAGAAGAGTTCGACCTGCAAGCTGAAAAATTTTTTAGCTAGTATATTTAGCTACCTCCAACCACGAGGGTTACATGTGGCACACGGCCGGGTTTAATGTGGGTTTTCCGAGCCCGTAGGATCGGCCAAAAATATTTCCTCTTGAAACTATAAACGGGTTCAGGGTCTACCTCCTCGAACGAAACTCTACCCTTCGGCGGAGCCTCGTCCGGGTTCCTCTCTGCTCAGAGACAGAGAGTTCGACAATCAAGCCGAAAAGATTTCGGCTAGTATATTTAGCCATCCCCACGAGGGTTGCATGTGGCACAAGGCCGGGTTTAACGTGGGTTCTCCAAGCCCTTAGGCTCGGCCAAAAATGTATACTTTCGAACCCGTATAAACGGGTTCAGGGTCAGTCTACCTCCCCGAATGAGACTATGCCCTTAGGCGGAGCCTCGTCCGGGTTCCTCTCTACCTGAAGGCAGAGACTTCGACTGTTTAGCCGAAAAATATTTCGGCTAGTATATTTAGCACCCCCCACACGAGGGTTGCACGTGGCACAAGGCCGGGTTTAACGTGGGTTTTTCGAGCCCGTAAGCTTGGCCAAAATATACCCGTAGAACCCGCATAACGTGATCGGATTGGTCAACCTCCCCGAACGAGACTCTGCCCTTTGGCTGAGCCTCGTCCTTGTTCCTCTCTGCTCAGATTTCGGCTAGGCTCTGTAGTTCGTTTACTTACAGATACTTATAGGCAGTTACTACCTATAGTGTAATCACTCATGGAGGTGACAGGTTATTCCATTACAAAGTCTCTCCCGTTTTCATACTTTCCAACCAACTTTAATGTTAAAAATTTAAGTGCAATGTCAATCGCTATATACTGTCCTCCTGATTACTCTTCTTTTGTTCTCTCTCCTTAGTAATGTTTCTCTTTTCTAATACTTTCTCATTGTACCCCCTTGCGTCTAATTGACTTTACTGCCTTACACACACACATATTATATATATGTGTGTGTGCGTGTGTATGTGTGTGTGTGTGTGTGTGTGTGTGTGAATTACACCCAATCACCTTTGTTAGGAAGTAGTCTATATGTGTGTGTTTTATTATATGGAACATACAAAGAATGCCTGCTATAAAGTTTTTATAAAGCTTTTATTGGTTTCGAATTAAACGCAAAAATGTGCTTGTCGAATTTCATGGTAGAAATCTCAATACTTTTGACAATCACTGGTCGTTATCAAAGCAAAATGTCCTAACACGTGAAGCCACGTCTTACATTTGAATCTTTAATAACACAGACGCCATATTGACTATATTTGGACTTTTAATCTTTTCCTATGATAACGAGTCGTGATGGTCGAAACGACTCGGATTTCTACTTCTAAATTCGGCAAGTACATTTGTACGTTTTTGCTTGAGTTGAGCCGTTTAATTCAAAACCGAAAGAAATTTACGAAAAGCTTAACAGCCATACTTTCTCTTTAATAGTTTCAATATTAACAATTGTTATCTATGTATACGTTTGTTTATATATATATATATATATATATATATATATATATATATATATATATATATATATGTATAATTTCAAATGTTATTTTTTCCATATATACTCACTGTTTAAAATAAAATAAAAATGGGATGTCTATTTCAAAAATCGGTTATTATTCCCTAAAAAAGGTTTTGAAATAATAAAAACGTCTCATTAAAATAATTCCATTAATTCTTCGCAAAATATATATATGTCGTCATCCACAGACAGACTGTTTCTCTGTATCACAGCTTATCAGTGTGACTAGACATTCGATTACTTCAAGCCAGGATTGAAATCCCATTGATTTGGCATCAGTTGGAGATTTTTCCCCTAAGCTATCGGCTCCCGGTAGAGAATTTTTACGTATTATTTTTTCAATAAACACGCCAGTCATTCAGAATGCTAGATTCATAGAAGAGTTTTGCATTATCAGCAGAATATATATATATATATATATATATATATATATATATATATATAATTTTTTATTTAGACGGCTCACGTTACACCTATCTGTCCATAACACAATTAGGATTCATTTAAAAACACACCGAAACCTACCAAACTCCACCCGAAACATACTAGTAGAAAATACAAGTATAATAGCATCAACCACATGTAAATATAAAAAATAATGGAAGTCCTAATAATAAAGGAAAATAATAAAGAAAAATCCAACACTCAATAACATTAACTACAAACACGGCCACAATGTGATGACCATGTTTGGGAAATCAAACAATCCTATAACTTCAGATACATACATAAAAAACACACATTCAATTAAAAATAAAAAATAAAAATCGCCTGATATTGGCTAAAAGAATGGTCGAAAATACTCGGATATGAAAAAATTTTGGACATTTTTTACACACTTTGTGTCCAGAAAAAAACAGTTGTAGGAACTCAAGAAATACTTGCTTAATCGTAATACCTTGTCAGTCGTCTTTAACGAAACCTGTATTAAAGAAGGATTGCTGCCCAAATACACAATATATATATATATTAAAATATATTTATTTATTAAAACTTATTAAAGAAAATGGGACCTTCGGTAAGGGGACACAGGCCTATATCCTGTCGGAGGTCTTATTGTTTCTATCCATGTATTCTCCATGTCAACAGTATGCATGGAGAACGCATGAATAAAAACAATTCTTTCAACTATTTTCTACTCATTCTGAAGGATTTTCCATCACAAAACTCGGACATTTAAGGCGGAGAATATAAAATGTTAATTTTTTTTAAAAAAGTCACTCATTTTCTTTCTCGAGAAACGCTACCTTGGGAAAAATAATATAAAATTTAAGCACACACAAATGTATGCACACACAACACATTTTTCGTTATCCATCTGATGAAGCCATTATAGGTGAAATGCATTATCAGATATTATTTTCGAAACATTCTTTCATGAACGTTTTTCCAAATGTCAATAACTTACAACTCTGTCGGCATTACATGCATAAATTTATTACACACACACACACACACACACACACACACACACACACACACACACACACACACACACACACACACACACACACACACACATATATATATCTTTGTGTCCGTTAGTGTGTGTGTATCGCTTTTAAAGCAAGCCATCTTCAGAAATATTCATTATTAAGAAGTTTTATCTTTCTATATGCCAGAACCCTTCAGGACGTTGGCGTTTATGGCTCTCCACAATTTCATGTCCCTGGTAGCTTTTAATAAATGTTGTCTTTTTGTTATCTTTCCTAAACCCTGTTTTGCCATCCATTTACTCAAGCTCACTAGGTTGGTTACACGTTGTTTTCATCCGTCCTCTTGTCTTATCGCCAAATATCAATTACACTAACACGAAGCGAATTAATACAAACATTTATCTCTTGAATTGAATCTCTAATTTTTTTTCCTGTTCTTTGTAGCATTTTGTTTTTTTTTGTTATTTATCCTAAATATTATTCCACCATCCATTTACCCTAAGTACGCTCGGTTGTTTATACGTAGTTTTTCTCAGTCTCTCTGGCCTTCAATATGTCTTGTGAGTAGAAAATTCTCCAAGCCTTCTTTTCTCTAGATATCTCAAACTGTCTCTTCTTGATTTTAAGTATAAGCGTCCTTTTTGTTTTCATTTTCTTTAAAACATAGAAGGACCGATATTACATAGCAGTTCATCACTATTTTCTATGTTATTTATAAAATAACCAGCAGATTCTCTCCGCCTATCCGTGTGTCTGAAACACCTCTAGCTCAGGACACACTTGCTCTACGTAACCATATTATGCCTTTTTGGAATTAGGATGATCCAGTGATTGAAAATCTCCCCTTCATCTAGTGCTTGAACATCCAGCATTGGGATTGTTTAAAATTCCAATTTTAAGATAAATGAAAAAAAAAAAAAGAGATTTTAAAAATTTATATTGAGTTTAAAGTGGTACAAAAACTTTGTGAATTTTTTCTGTTTTAAATTCAGTTTGAAATATCTCAAAAACTTTTTGAATTGATAAAATCAATTTGATTTTTTTTTAAATGCCAAGGAATCAGAGTTTAAGTGGCAGATTTCCTGACGTGAGGTTTTAGACTTCCGCAGAATTTTTGATTTAAAGAACTCAATTTATCTGAAGTTCCGCGGAGATTGTGATTTAAAGAACTCATTTATCGCCATGAATTGGAATTTCAGCTCAAATCGGAATTTCTGCGCAAATCGTTTTTTTTTTTATGGAACTGAACTAAAGCTCAAATCAGATTTAAAGTGACGTTTCGAATTCCGTAGAGTAAATTGAGGAATTTCAATTTATTTCTTCAAAATTCATTGCTGTTTTCTAAGTTGTACCAGAGGCCCCTTTAGTTTTGGGCCGGAAGCCCAATTATCCCTCCGCAGGAGCTAAAATAAAAATCCACATGGAATGCAGCTTTTAAGTTAGTTTGTAATAAACAAATAGAATTCTCAAACTCTACATCTTCCCGTCTCTGAATATCGCCACAACTGTATACGATCGTCAGTAGTTGGGTATTAAATTGTATTTATTTACAGATATCATATAATTCTTAAGAGACGTTACTTAATTTTTTCACTAAAATAAGGTTAATTCGTTATGGCAAGTTATTTTAAATTTGTTCTTTTTTTTTAAGAAAAGGGTGCTGAACTGTTATGTGATATCAGTCCTCCTATATGACAGTGGATGCTTGAAAATCTCTTCAGATATTAAGAAGAGACTTTAAGCAACAGAAATGTTGTTCTACAGAAGGATACTGAAAATACCACGGATCAAACATGTGAGCTGCGACGAAGTTTTAGAGAAAATGGATGCAAAAGGATATTTATAATTAACATCAGGAAGAGAGAGTTGATATTTCTAGGTCACATAATGAGTAAAGAGGGATTGGAAAATGTGATATCCGCAGGACAGATTGAAGCCGAGAGGGACAAAGGAAAACCACGCATAACCTACCTAGCGAGTTTGAGTAAATGGTAATCGGGAAAAGATTTAGGAGAGATAATAAAAAGATGACATTTTTAAGAGCTACAAAGGACAGGAAATTGTGGATTGCCATAATCGCCAACGCCCTGAAGGGAAACGGTATAGAGAAGGAGAAGAATTACATGACATAAAATATAGAAAGTATAATGATGCAAAAGCTGCAAAACATACTCGATTTCACTTTTCATCTTCCGAATGTGATGGGAATTATTAGGACATGCAATTAGATGTAGAATCTCCTTCTCTTAAAGCAATGCTGTTTTATTTCGAGAAGTGCAATACAGCAGACCTTAGCGGGGTACTGCGAACAACCATAGTATACACACTGAACAACGATATTGAAAGAACTGTCAATAACATTCCGTCATTCCTCGTAAAATCCTTGAAGAGATTAGAAGACCTGAAGCACATTCTTGAGTTAGCTCAAGACAGGGAAGTTTGGAGGGTTCTTTATAAGTTTCCAAAGATGAGGCTTCACACTGATTTGCGGTGTCTCGTCAAATCGAAACCGCTCATAATGATGATAATGAGGATGAATATGATGACAATAATAATAATAATGAAGAGGACTTTTTTGGTTAGGTCATGAATTTTTCGGCACTTCCTTGTACATATAACTAGTTTACTGAAATATATTCAATACTGATGTTTACTCTGCTCAATTTAATACATGCACCAAGTTATATTTAACTAGCAGCCATATCCAGCTGGTCGATCAGAAAAAGCGTTCAATTAGAATGGAGCAAAAACAGCATCATGTTTAGATGTAAAAATAAAAAAAAGTCTAGCTTCTTCAATTACTTTAAAGTACATTTTTAAAAAACATTTTGAATTAATGCAGTTACTGATATAACAGAAGTGGTCTGTATTTATTCAAACGAAGTTAGTCAAGGGCATGAAGGGATAAAACAGGCAACATGAGGGCCCACTTCAGATCACAATTATTTTGGAATTTTTGAAATTTAATTTGTCAATGTGCTACCAGGGATGTAAAAGAGGATTCATTTATAAAGCAATTAAGTTTGATGAAAATTGGTTGAAAGATCAACGACAAATAAGAAAGAAAACAGTAAAATCGCCATTTTCGCTATTTATTATCGATTTTTATGATAAGAACCTATCTCTTACATTGTACAATGTATGTGCCAGTTTTCGTCAAAATCGGTTGGATGGATCTTGAGTGAAAAGGTATCACACTGACAGACACACAGACATCCTCTGTTTTATACATACATATATATATATATATAATTATAAAAGTGGACATGGAAGTCAGCACTTAGAGGCGACAGTCTGTTTCATGCTAGTGCAATCGTCAGGCGATTGCACTAGCATGAAACAGACTGTCGCCTCTAAGTGCTGACTTCCATGTCCACTTTTATAATTACACACGCTCTATCTCTGATATTGAGCACTTTATCCCATAAATATAGCACACTTTAAGACTATATTTCTTCATATATATATATATATATATATATATGTATATATATATATATATATATATATATATATATTCTAATTGCTGGTGCTCAAAAGTCCTCGGCTTGGCTGACGCCTTTAAATCTAGACGAAATGAACGAACATAAGAATTTTGGGGAACCAGCTAAAACATCTAAGCTGCAAAGGATATCCCCACATCAAATTCAAATTCGACTTGTACAAAAGATATATGTGATATATTCGAGGCGGTGTAATGGTTAGCAAGCTTGTCTCGCTAGAACAATTACGACTGAGTAGTGAGTTCGATCCTCACTGGGTGCCCCCAACTTTCGACCTTGTGCCACATCTAAGCCACGCTTGGAAAATCACTATATGCGATATATTTCCTTTTTACAGTAATGTCCAACTTATACAAGGCCTGGGGGCTACTCGAGATAGAGGGTTACGTTAAAAGTCAGTTTATACGAATAGAAGAGGAAGATAACGGTTAACCCTAGATTTGAGCAGGTTAAGATTGTAGTGGTCGAATAAACAGCATTTTGGGAGTTAGTTCTACAGAACAGTGGTTCGTGGGAAGAAGCTGTTCGAGTGGAACTTACTTTTAACCAATGGAATACTGAGGGAATGTGGGTGGTTTGCTAAAATATAAGTGGCATGGCGGTTCCAAGTCGTGAAGTTTAGAATTGGCGGAAACAAGGAATGTAGTTCATTCGAGCACCTTCCATAGAAGTAGCGATAGAGCAGTGAGGGGTCAGCCACATTCCACCTGCGAGAGAGAGGTTGGAAAATAATTCGCCACCCAAAAAGACTTGGAGACGTTATTGAACTCTATCGAGAGTGGAGAGTGACGCCTGGGCACCTCCCGCTTAAATGTGACAACAATATTTCATTTTTGACCTGATCTGACTCTTGTAAGGGTAGATATCGGGTATGATTTTACGTACCCGATATCACGTTTTATCCAGTGATTAGTGCTGCGATTAGATCTGGAAACTTCTATTCATAAAGCAATGCTGCTCTACTTCGAGAAGATCAATGCATCAGACTTTCGTGGAAGACCGCGAACAACCATAGTATGCACACTGAACAACATTATTAAAAGAAGTTTCAAAAAAAAAAATCCATCATTCCCCGTAACAGCTTTGAAGATCTTGGAAGATTAAAGCACTATCCTGAGTTCGCTCAAGACAGGGAGGTTTGGAGAGGACTGATAAGAGTTATTTGCAAATGTTGCTGAAGATGTGAAATCACACTGATTTGGAGTATGATGTCATGTCAAAACCGATTGATGGCGTAAACTAATTTCAAATTGTCATTACGTGTATTATATATATATTTTATATAATTGTTGAGTCTTGACTCAATGTTGAATCTCGCCTAATGCATGGAATAATAATGCAACACAAAATGTACTTAGAACAAGAATGTATTATAACAAGAAAGTGTACACAATAAGTACATATAGTATTTCTGTATATTTCTGGGAAGACGTTCCTGGAGAATGTGTTGACTAGTCGCAGTCGATCAGAGTCTCTAGTTGGATCTCGTGATTCCTTCTTCTCTCGTCTTCCGGTACCAACCACTATTTATATAGTTGGTAGTCACCTATGCAGATTAGGTGGATCCTACACAACAATAATAAAAAATAAGTTTGAGCGATGTTGATAGGAAAGTGTGTAAAAGATTTTAAGTAAATAAATTTTAAGTAAATTATTTAATATATCGTGAAGAGTTATAAGGATTTTTAATTTGTTGGATATTAAAATATAATTGATTGCTTTAAAATTTGTTAAGCATCTTGTCATATTTATATTATCGCAATATTTAAAATCATGGTAGGTGAGATATAAGTATATTTAACGGTTGATATTGTTGAGTAAAAATATTACTCAGATTAATTTAAGTAACATCTTTTTGAGAATTATATGATATCTCTTAATAAATTCGATTGAACCACCTAACAACTGACGAGCGGATACAATTTCTGCGAAACTCTGGGCCGGGAAGATAAGTTGGAATACACAACACACACGCACGCACACTCACACACACACACACGCTCATATATATATATATATATATATATATATATATATATTTCATACAGTTCGAATTAAGATACCATTAGTTAATGATCATTTTCAACTGCGAATTTAAAATTTAAAATTCGTGGGTGAAAATGATTCTTAACTAATGGTATCTTAATTCCATATGTACGAAAAATTTTGCTCTGTTTGCTGAAAATAAACACTGACCGCTCTTTGTGAGTTTTAATATTTAATATTTAAAATTCTATATTGTGTTAACAGGACTCACTTGGATTATACCAACGGATTACTACCTGTATGTATGTGTATATATATATATATATATATATATATATATATATATATATATATATATATATATATATATATAATATCTGGATAAAATAAATGAAACAAAATTGGGTGTTTTTTTTTATGAAAGTATTTATTTCTGTGTTTTTGTATATATTTATTTATTTAATATTTCAGACCACCTAGGTCTTTCCTCAGAAATCAAATGAGATACTGTGTTTGTGTGTTTGTTTACAGCGTTTCTTATACAATATATATACAAATATATATACAAAAACACAGAAATACACAGAAATAAATACTTTCATAAAAAACACCCAATTTTGTTTCATTTATTTTATCCAGATATTATATACATATCAAGAAAGTATACGTGGCCTCTCATTATGCTCTCTCTCTCTCTCTCTCTCTCTCTATATATATATATATAACGTACTCGCTAGGCCATATGCGTCGTGCTTTTCTTTTTCCTCGACTATTTATATAAACAGGTCAGTGATGCATTGTGGTTAGTATTTTGAATTGTTCTAACGGTTATTTTGGTGGGCCTTAACGGTTATGTTCCGAATTATTTTAGGGGCTAACGATAGTAACGAACAGATCATCACCTGAAGATTGTATTTAACATGAAACTCAGAGTCGTACTATCGACGTAAAGTAATATCTATAATTAGTAATATATATTTTATAGCTTTGTAACACATTGAGCACTGTTTTGTTAACACCGAATATTAAATAAAATATTTATTTGCAAATTTACATATGCGATCGCCCGCATGTATGGTTGCTTGTATCTATATTTATTTATTTAATTGATATATATATATATATATATATATATATATATATATATATATATATATATATATATATATATGTATCATATTTTCATTCAAGTAGGTTTGGTTAAAAAATTTAGACTATGGCTATTTATTTTAGTTTTAATTCTTTCAATCCACTAATTAATTTTTTAGTAGCTGTCGAAAATTCATCAAGAAAAATACCGAAATTTTCTTTAAAATAATTTGTATTCTCTCAAGTACATTCAATCTCATCTAAGACAGTCTTTAGCCACCAAGTAATTAATTCTCGGACTTGAAATGTTTAAAACTAAAATCAATATGTTTATTGATTTTAGTTTTAAGCATTTCAAGCCCGAGAATTAATTTATATAGCCGATTGCGCCTAGCATGAAACAGCCTGTCGCCTCTGAGTGTTGACTTCAATGTTCACTTTTATATATATATATATATATATATATATATATATATATATATATATATATATATATATATATAAATTTAAATATTTATATATATATATATATATAAATTTAAATATTTAAAAACAAATTCAACCGACAATTTCTGATTGTTTAATTTTTACAGTTTGCAAATAAGTTGTTGCGCATCCCAATCAAAATTGAGGTGAAAATACTCAGAGTAATTTTGTTAGTTGATCGGAATCTGTGATTTAACAGGACTGGGGGTGTCCTTATCTTCAAACTACCGGACAGATTCTGTAATGACAATACGATCACCGGTCAGAATCAGCTCAACCGATTCAGATTAATTGTTTTCCAACCTACAAACCATTTCCTACAGACGAAACGTTGCTAGTTTCTCGCTACTCTGTAGCTTTTTTTTATGGTAGATGACAAGCCGCATTACATGGTTCCGCTGACCATCACAGCCTATCCACGTCGACTCATTATTATTTTCTTCATATTCCATTGGTAGGGAGGAAGTTACGCTCAGAGAGCTTCATTCCCAGATCTCTTGCATTGTGGAACAGACATCCGAAAGAATGCTTCCTCAATCACAATATTCTTAAACTTTTCAAATCTAAGGTCAATCGCGTTCTATCCTACAAACCCTCATAATAGGTACGCCATTCTCTCTCCCTATACACCCTTATAACAACTTCATTTAGCAACCCTCTACCTTGAGTATCTCTTGAGCTTTGTATTGGGTGAAAAATGTCGCGGTAATACAATATAATAAAATACAATTTGTAAATAAGAAGGCAGCAGATTTTACAAGTATGCGTCATTCACCTATGGATAGAATTTAAAGATTATAATAATAAAATATATATTAAAAAGTAAATCCCAGGATAGCACACCACAAAGTTAGGCATATGCTCTAATCTGATGGATAGTAACCACTTATCACAGAATAATTCGTCAACGAAATGAATTCGATACCCACTTTTCCTCATTACTCAAGCCTTGAGAATCTCAACAAAAATATTGTTTATTTAACTTGTCTCGCGGGCTTTGAAGTGAACCCTATTCACACAGGGTGCCCCACTATTGTGTCAATCTAATGTAAACTTGGTAAATACTCAAACGAACAAATCTTCGTCTCTCTTTTCAATGCTACTTGCAAAACACTTTTCTGCCAACATCCAGTCGCTTAAAATTCGTGATACGATGGAGATATAAATATCTACAATTTAATCACCATGGTCTTTGAAAGAACAAGCATGTGATTTCTACAGTTTTCATTACTTCATCGATTTAAATCGATTATTGGTAATATTCGTTTTGTTGTCGAGTTCTTAACTGCTGTCGGGTGTTAAAAAAAAAAAACAGAAAAAAGACAAAGAAGTGATATCAACGAAAAGTGTTGTAAAAACCATGGAAGAGCCAGGAAGCAGAAAGATATTAGAGAAGGCGGTAAAATCGCGTATAAGAGACATTTTTTTGTGAAAAAAAAAGAAGAGGAGGACAGTAAGGGAAGGTAGAAAATAAGATAACAACAGAAGGAGGAACATATAAGCAAAAAGAAAATGGGAGTAGGAGGAGGCAGAGTAGAAGAAAACAGAGGAGGATATATTAGGAGGAGAATGAATTAGAGAAGAGAGAATGGAAGAATATAGGAGAAGGAGCAAGAGGAGAGGGGTTGAGTGGTTCGTTTTCAACGGCTTATCAACCCTTTTCAGGTTATTTAAACTGGTAGAGAATTATTTTTGTTACAATTTTGGAACGCTATAATTCAAATTTATTTCAAATATCAGGTTATTTAAAGCCAGAAATATTTTTAGATTGTAAGAATTCTATTTTTGGAGATAATAATGATTTAGTAATACAATACAAGAGTTACTAAGTAATCCATAGCTGGTGTGGGAAGAGGTGGTTTCGTATTTTCCCCAAGGGTATTTGAGCGAACCAAACCGAAATTTGAACTCGGCTCCTCGATTAATAATTTCGTGCTATTATACATTATACCATTCGCACACTAAGGCTTACGGCATCTGGCATTGACTAGCGGGCATTCATCTAGGTGTTGATAAGACTCAGCATTGTTTAACTTCGGTGATCGTACGGGAACCAGTATATCAACGTGAAATGACGTTAAGCAGTAAGAGAAGAATAAAATAGAAAAAAATGAGATAAGAAAATAGGAGTAGTAGTAAAAGGTGACAGGGGAGAATAAATTAGAAGGACTAGAGGTAGAGAAGAAGAAAGTAGGGGATAAGATAGAAATAGATGGAAAGAGGAGAAAAATACGAGGAGGTGGAGGAGGAGGCGTAAATGAAAGGAAAAGCGAAGGAGAGAATAGGAGTAGGAGTAAAAGGTGACAGGGGAGAATAAATTAGAAGGACTAGAGGTAGAGAAGAAAGTGGGGGATAAGATAGAAATAGATGGAAAGAGGACAAAAATACGAGGAGGTGGAGGAGGAGGCGTAAATGAAAGGAAAAGCGAAGGAGAGAATAGGAGTAGGAGTAAGAGGAGACAGAGGAGAAAATATGTGAAGGAGCAAGGGAAGGGAAATGGGAGAAATAGAAATTTGGAGAAGGAATAAGAAAGAAAGAAGGACGAGGAAAATCCAAACGGTGGATGGGGATGGGGAGGAGGAGAGAGGAAGAAGAAGAAGAAGAAAGCAGGCGGCGATTATCATTAGGAAGCCATTATAATTGCTGAAGAGTTCACTTCAACAATGTTATTATTAATTTTACAAATTTATGCGCGAAATAATTACTCGAGTCGATCAGTGGAATTGATGGCATTATTTCATGATTAAAGGAATACTTGAACATTTCGTGAAAAAAATTAAGAAAAGATTTTGTTAGTGCGTTTCCATTTAGTTGAATCTTTTGTTCGTGCTGAATCTGTACCAATGTGAAAATAGGAATTAATGAAATTACTCTTATAATTAAGGCGTACCCTGATTTGTGTATCACACCGTAATGCAGTGGTTTGTAGCGCAGACAAGCATTTCTATCAACTGAGTTCGAATCTGAATGAAGGCAACCCGCTTGCTGGTTTTGTATCAGTTTAGCTTAGTGAAACGCCACTTACTAAATTCGAAACTATATCTATCATAATTTGGAGTGAGTGGGCACCTCGACGTGGTGTAATGGTTAACAAACTTGTCTCGCTAGACCAATTACGACTGAATAGTGAATTTGATCCTCACTGAGTGCGCCATGCTTTCGGGCTTGTGCCACATATAATCTGCGCTTAGAAACCATAATTTCGGGTGAGTGGATAATTTAGAAAAGACTGTTACGAGGAGATCCCCGAAAATAAAGTCTCCTAATGTCTGTTTGAATTACTGGGATGACATTGTTTACATTATTTTCAAGCAGTCTATTGTCCACGCTTTGTTGTTTCAAAAGATTTCAGCCGTTGTGCCTCATGGCTTTCATCAGATGCTTGTCAATCTGGGTAACTTCCAGGGAATTTCGATCTGAACCCTTTATTAAATCTACGAGAATCAATTATTCTCATTCAGTTGCCCATATCATAGGTTATCTTATCTATCTGTCTATATTTCTGAGATGAGGGATTATGTACACTATTTACATTATTCGGACTATTGTCCTCATTTTTGTCGCCATATTTATTACAACGTTTCGGCCGTTGTACGCTTCGGTCTTCTTCAGGTGGTTGGAATATCGAACTGAACCCTTTATTTCGTTCACTGGGGTAGACTGTTCTAGTTCCACGTACTATGTCTAATGGATATCAGTTATCTCCTGCTTAATTCCCTCTCCAAGTTATCCACCGCCTTAACCAGGTACTGAACTCACACTGTTTGGGTCCTGTTACTGGATCTAACTAACGCCTTTATCCACTGTGCCATGTGTCCTTGATCTGAACCCTTTATTAAATCCACGAGAATCAATTATTCTCGTTCAGTTGCCCGTATCATAGGTTATCTTGTTTACTTCATATGAAGTGCTTCTTAGTTATTGCTCGCCCCATTTTCACTGAGTCCAAGTATACAATTTTCGACCTGGTGACTTGGTTCACTGATACCACTTAATGTACGGATACCGCCCGTACCTTGTCAGGACGTATATATATACGCCATTGATTAATGTCTGTTTTGAGGACAGTTGGGTGACACTGAGGACATGCTCCCACTGTCTATAAAATTCTTCCGTATTATTCGTTTCAAATAGCCTCTGACAAGCTAGAAAACGGGTGAAAGCGAATAACTGGCGCCTCATAACCAGCTGCTTCGGGTAGATAGAGTTCGACAGTCCATGAAGGCAGTCCATTTCAGGGAAGGAAACCCCTAATTTTAAACCTCCGCTGCCTTGCGGTCATATCTAACAGAACACAGAAAAAGTTATGTAAGTAAATCCAGACAAAATATCCGGAGGAGAGTCCCGACGGCGGTTGGCTGTCAGCACTGGAAACTTTCTGGCAACTCCTGCAACCAAACCGGCACCAAATGTAAAGCCCTGTATTCCCTTGGATCTTGGTACAACTGAGAGGTGGTCCATGTAGTTTGGACACGCGCATGGTCTGCATATGCTATCACCCAGGACTGCAACCTGGAGAGGTCACTATAGTTTCACCACAAAAGGAGTGAGGTTTTGACCAAACAGGGTGCTACATTTATCTCGTGAGATAAACGGGAGCCTACTACTCTGAGAACTTGGAGTATATAAGCATCATTGAATTTTGTGGAATAATTCTGGACTTTGTAGGCTGAAAATAGTTTACCAGTTCACAAATTTAAGAGTTGCGACTGTTAAATCTAATGCAATGAAGGATTTGCCATTTGTAGATAAAATTCTTCTTATCTCAGTTAATCTATATCCACTCTGGTCTTAAATATGTTCTTTAGGTGTCAAATTCTCCAAGCCTTCATTCCTCCATATGTATCCCAGAAATTAGCACTGTCACTTTCTGATTATTTGTATTAGTGGCTTTACTTCCAAATGTCCTTAAAATATTTTCATTATTAAGACGGTGTTCTGTAGAACGACATGTCTATAGCCTCAAGTCTCCTCTCCATTTATAAGATTATTGTCAAGGATTTACTGCCATAGAGTAGGATTGATATTCCATAATTATATATTCCGTATAATTTCTGAAAGGCATCTTTCACTATCCTAAAGCGGCTTCGGATTTCTATATCAAATTTTCCGTCCTCTGTTACTATACTATTCAAACAGTTAAATTAAAACAATGTATAAAGATGTGCTAAAGCCACGTTAATTCATATATATATATATATATATATATATATATATATATATATATATATATATATATATATATATATATGAAACTAAGTGTTTCTCTTTATCAAACAGTGACAGATATTACCTGGGGAAGAATCGAACAAGAGAGAAAAAATGGAATAAAGAAAAATTCTCATTGAAAAGAATTATCGTATAACTCATTTTTTTCTTTTTCTCTTTTTGTTCAAGCGGAGGCTAGCTGTTCTCACACGAGATACTACAACATTATTTATTCCAGAGTTTTTTTATTCGTTTTCTGCTGCAATCGAAAAACTTTGCATTTCCCAAAGGCAACGAAGCGGCCATATAATTATTCTCATCTGATCGTCTTTTTACAATTTTGTCATCTGTTTCGCATCATTACCGTGACTTCCATTAGAGTCTGAATTCTTATTTTCGTGGAGCTTAATGTCTAGATAGATTGCTCTGAACTGACCGTTTTCAAATCTGCCGATAAAAAAAAAGAAAGAAAAGAAGAAAAAAGAAAGAAAGGGCATGATCAGAATTAAGAAAGAACAAATTCAGTGTTTTACTTATTCAATTATACCTTGTAGAACTACTTTTCTTATCCCCGGGAAGATCTGCTTTTAACGACGGCTGTAAAACCTTTCGGGACCCACGGACAGGGAAACAGATTTCGTCTGCAGTAAATAGATATTGGGAATCTTGATTACATCTCCCTAAGACGAAGAGAATTGTCAGTAGCACAGAGTGGAAGACAAAAGCTGCACCGCATAAATTTGCAGCGTAATATACAGTATAAAAAGCTAAAAGAGAGATACACTATTATCTCTTGAATGCGATCAAAACGTAATAGGCTACGTCCATAAATAGAAAGATAAATGAAGCGGCAGGCCTGAGTTTACCACGCGTTAAGTGTACAAATAAATAGTGGAATACAAACCCCATATGAATGCTAATGTTTGAGAGAAATATCTTTTATAACCTACCAGATAAAAATTAACATGGATGTCTATTCTTTTAATTATTTAGGGGCAGCTGAGAAGATAATTACGCAAAAATTTGTCCCGAGACTTTCTGTCAATGAATTGTACAATGATTCAAGAAAATTTGTGGTTGCTAAAAAATAGAAAACTATGATTTCTCGGCAGCGATTGACGAGATATTTTACCGATATAAAGTTACATAAAAAATTCCTGTTCTTAACTGTAAATACGAACTTTCTTTCTTTCTTTCTTTTTCGAATTTTGTTATCTTTCTATTTTTCTTCCTCATTTTTTCATTGCTCCCTTTCTTTTATATTCTTTCTCTTTTCAATTATTATATAGGTTTGTCTTATAAGAATCACACTTTCTTTTTTTCTTCCATTCTTTCTTTTTTATCTCTTTCATTGGCTCTTTTTTATTCTTTCTTTCTTTATTTCTTATCTCTTTCATTGCCTGATTTTTATTCTATTACATTGTTTCTATCTTTCTTTTTCATTGTCTTCGTTTTATTCTTTTTATTCTTATCTTTTTCATTGCCTCATTTTTTATTCTTTTATATTCTTTCTCTTTTTAAATATTACTATTGTTTTGCCCGAAAAAAAAAAAACTGACTTTATTTTTCTTTCCTTGTTTCTTATCGCTAACATTGTGCATTTTGTTTTATTCTTTTACATTTCGTTCTTTTTTCAAATATTATTAGTTTTGTCTTATAAAATATGTTTTCATTCTCTCTTTCTTCTCTCATTCATTGCCTAGTTTTTATTCTTTTACATTATTTCTTTCCTTTTCTTTTTTTCTTTCTTTCTTGCTTCTTTGTTTCTTATCTCTTTCTTTGCCTCCTTTTTACTCTTTTACATTCTTCCTTTCTCTCTTTATTTCATTCTTTCTTATCTCTTTCATTGCTTCATTTTTATTCTTTTACATTCTTTCTTTCTATCTTTTTTCTTATCTCTTTTCTTACCTCCTTTTTATTCTTTCTTTCTTTTTTTAAAAACTTTTTTCTCATCTCTTTCGTTGCCTCTTTCGAGGATATGACATTGCGTTATTCTGTGAAAAGGCTCGCTTCTTGAATATTTATAGTATTTATTTCGTTTTCTGCATTAAAAAAATTAAAAAAATAGGAAAAACTGCAAGGGGATCAGTATTGCGGTAATATTTCATCTATATTTTAAAAGTATACCAGGAAAATGGAAAACTTGTTAGGCATCCTGCTGATTGTAGAAGGACTAAACAG
>OZ038488.1:81544959-81547459 GCA_964036315.1 Acanthosepion esculentum
GTTTCCCTGATATATAAACTTCCGTACCTGCATGAGATTTATATCTTCAGTTTGTAGATCTATTTTTTTATTGCTGATGACCGTACTTTCTGTCTCGTTGTAGTTGAGGTTTAGTCATCATTTTTCCTTTTCTTAGTTGAATACCTTAATGAAGACAAAGGTGTTCAACAGTCCCAGATGGCTTACTGCGCACCTGGGCACTAACCAGGTATTTTTACATCCACACGCCTCTCTCTCTCTCTCACACACACACAGAGGCGTCTATCCATATGGTAGGTACCAGTCAGTCTCGAGAGACTCCAAAATCTACTAGAGTGGATACATAATTGTTGAGTCTTGACTCAATGTTGAATCTCGCCTATTGCATGGAATAATAATGCAACACAAAATGTACTTAGAACAAAGAATGTATTATAACAAGGAAGTGTACACAATAAGTACATATAGTATTTCTGTATATTTCTGGGAAGACGTTCCTGGAGAATGTGTTGACTAGTCGCAGTCGATCAGAGTCTCTAATTGGATCTCGTGATTCCACCTCCCGTCTTCCGGTATCAACCATTATTTATATAGTTGGTAGTCACCTATGCAGATTAGGTGGATCCTACACAACAATAATCCTTGTTGTTGACGCTTGCTCAGGCGTATTTGTGTCTCTTCAACTATGTCGAGGGGAACTTAGGTAAAACATCTGAAAGAGAACTTATAATCTTGCATAATCTGGCGTGATCAAGGTTAGTACGCTCAAACTCTCGGTCACGATGACTTGTCACTTCGTGCTAGCGTAACACTCGACGGTGACTGAAATTTTTCATCTACCCAATTCCATTCAGAATGTTTGGTTCAACCTGTGGTATTGTTTTGCAAGCAGGTGGTTGCGCTTTCGAAGAACGTGACCCACACTGGCATCGCCTCCCTACTAAAGCACTTGGTGAAGATAAAACATGTTACAATAGTGAATCAAGTTTTAGACGAGAATGCAGTTCCACCATGTTATGACGGAAAGCCATGTTTGGAATGTTTGTTCGTTAAAACAAAGATCATTGTTCAACATCTGCTCGTAGTCAACTAGTCGGATTACGTTGAAGAAAAAAAAAACTCTTTTCGTACTTTTACCGACACTGTTGATATCTTCAGAACGTTTTATATTGTTTATTGCGTGTAGCGGAGTTTTTGCACAAGGTCGCAGTCATGAGTGAACAAGGTAAGAATCGGTCCCACTATCCACAGGTAATTAGATTAACTCGCAAACCAGTATCCCACGCCACGGCGCCAAATGACTGAGACTGTTGTCATCAGTTGTATACGAGCAGAGACCAGATCTTTTAAACTCTTTTGCCATAAGTTTCTGAATAAAGTGTTTTACTGTAGATTTCTCATAACTTATGAAGAATACATTGTAGAAGGAAACGTAAAAGTGATAGCAAATTCGTCTGTTGTAAAGGAAATCGGAAACAGTGATCATCCGTATTTATTCTTGCTTGCAGCTGAATCTGGGCAACTTCGAAATAATTTTGCTGCTAAAAGGAATCACAGCTTTATTTTGATATGCTCAAAGGTAAAATTTACCCTTCCTTTCCCTCTAAAAACGGTGGTAATATATATATATATATATATATATATATATAATATATATATATATATATATATATATATATATATATATATATATATATATATATATATATATATATATTTGTGTGTGTGTGTCTGTCTATGTGAAGGAGAAATAAAAAATATATCTGTAAAAAATATTACGATTAAAGACAGAAGGAACACTATTCTTTACCAATGGCTTTAGTTCTCTGATTGAATTTCACTCCTAGCCTGAATAATATGGATGAACTTCTTAAATTAAAAAATTTTGAACATCTAACGACATCCTACTACTGTTTATAAATACGTGTTGTAAAATAAAATCCCCACATTTGCCTTGATAATGTCAATGTGAGGACAAAACGTTTGGTAAAAATAGTTTTCCATTTGTATTGAAAGTAATTTAGCTAAAAAATAATTAACAAATTTAACAAAGAAATTGATGAGTTCTAAGAATTTTAATTTTAATACAGTACAGTTATTTTTCTTATTAAAAACTTAAACGCAGTACTTTTTAACGAAACTTTGTATAAAAGAGGGATTGTTTCCCTAATACACGATTATATATATATATATATATATATATATATATATATATATATGTGTGTGTGTGTGTGTGTGTGTCTGTGTAAATTATCTTAAACGAAAAATTATTCTTTATCCTGTTTTTCAAGCAGTATGTTTCAAGATAAATATTAAAAACAAAAACAAATATAGTACAATGATCTAGAATTGGAATCAAACCAGTAATAGCAATTACCTTGAACTCATCATAAAAATTCAGTATTTATAAATACGAAATACTTCAAACACCTCGGTGTATGAACCAGTTAAAACAAATTTAGTATCGGAGATAAGGACATTGAATACAGAATAAACTGCGCAATTGTTAGTCTTGTCCAAC
>OZ038488.1:81552459-81572459 GCA_964036315.1 Acanthosepion esculentum
GACGATGGTAGTAAATGCAAGGATTGATGAAAGTAGTAAATACAAGAATTGATGAAATTAATGAATACAAGGATTTATGATGGTAGTAAATAAAATGATTGCTTAAAGTAGTAAATACAAGGATTGGCGAATGTAGTAAACACAAATGAGGGTTGTAAATACAAGGATTAATAAAGGTAATAAATACAAACATTAATTAACTTTGTAAATGTAAAGAGTACTGACAGGAATTACGAAGATAGACAGATTGATTTTTTAATTTGTTTTTACGGCTTACCAACCGTTCATTGGTTTTTAAAGCCAGGAATAATTTTTATATTACAAGAATGCTTTACTGATACACGTCTTACTAATTTACCTACAGATGGAAGTAGAAGTTGATTCATACCTTTCCGAAGGGGTTTTGCGCGTAAGTGCAAATAAAGATAATACACAGATTATCTCTTAGTACAATTTGCGTGTCCACCCTCACTCCCACTCACTGTTGAGTCATCTATGTACAGAAGCTCATTAGGTCGGTTACTTGTTGTTTTCCCTCTGTCCCTCTTGTCTTCAGTATGTCCTGTGCGTGTCAAATTCCCCAAGTACTCTTTCTTCATTATACGTCCTAAAAGTATTGAGCCTATCCCTTTTCTGATTCAATGCATACATATCCTTTATGTGTTCATTTAACTTAAAACGTCTACTTTTCTCACATGTTCAGTCCATCCTTTTGTAGAACCACATTTCTATTACCTCAGTCACTTCTTCATCTGTGAGGAAATTGTCAAGAAAACACTGTGACATAGAACGACTGTTTTGAAGAAAGGCGACCGACCTTCGTTACACTGAACTGCTCCCTTCATGACATCTTTACATCTTTGTAATTTTCTTTTGCAACAGAAAGAACACTTCAACTGAGAAACATGAAAAGACAGATGAAAATCCTTGGGAAGAGGGCTTGGAAAACATAACCCTCACGAGGCATAATGAGAACTTAGAGGTTAAGGCAGCGAGCCACTTACCTGACGAGCGTCGTAATGGAGTGGAAGCCTTAGCATAGAAAAACTGCTAAGATTCGCAAGTTATAGGAAGTTAGATTAAACTGAAATGATGCAGCACAAGTCTACATTAATCTCTCCCTTATAAAAAAAAGTAGACGCGCTGGAGTAATGGATAGCGATTTGGATTGAGGAATCAGCAAGATGCAGCACATAGACAGTTGTCAACAGGGATAGCTGGTACAAGTTACCGCCATTAACCAAGCTGTTTCTGTAAACTTATTTTTTCAAAGAGATTCTCTTACATCCGTACAGAATGACAGAAAATAAGTAAAACTGGGCCAAATCTGCATGCCGTATTTGTTACTCTAAAACTTTCAGCTTTGGAATCGAGTCGGTTCCATTCTTCCAATTTTGATGCTATCAGCTCTTACCGACTGTCTTAGATGGTCATTAATTTCTTGTTGGCTTGGGAAGCTGGGTTCTTCTCATTAATATATTATTCTCTTCTCAATCTTAATCATAATCTGTTATTTCGTTGTCGAATTTATTTGTGTGTTAAAAAGGTACCTAGGGCGGGATTGAACCGGCGGTGTTTTGTCATGTGATACTGGGATATCGGAATACGATACTTCCTTGATTATCCGGATACCTTGGAAAAAATTGAGATAATTCAAAATTTCGGATAACTGAATACCTAGATTATGGAAAGGGAATTAAGAAAAAGTTATTTTCTGAAAGAAATTTAATTTAACATTTATATCATCAAATAACATTTTTAAACGCTTTTTTCTCGTATTTGTTTTCCTATTTGTTCTCGTATTTGTTCTCGTATTTATTTTCGTTGGAAAAATGAGTCAGTTTTTGCCTGTTACCTTCTAACCTCGCGTTTTTCCATCCTGGGTATGACAATAAACTACACCCGACAGCAAGGCCTCTGATCGGGAGGGTCTTGATTAGCGTGGAACCACCTCTTCATTTCTTTTTTCCCCCATGTCCACCCTAACCCAGGGTAATAGCACCTGTTAGGGTCCCAAATATGGGCAAATAATTAACACCCAAAATAGAGTAAAAATACTATGAAAGTATGAAAATACATTTTCATAGTAAAAATACCAGCAATACACTTTTGTAAATGAAATTACTAATGCTCCAAAGAAAATTAACTTTCGGCATTAAATGACCCATAAGGAGTTGATATGCCGCTAAACAAACAAATAAACAAATCACACATTTTCCTGTCGCTAACTCCTGAAGCCACATTAAAGTAGACATATTTGTAAGGGCAACTCCTGGTTGAAAGTTAAACCAACATTTGTCAAGTATAATCATTACTTCGGTGTTTGAAAATTAAATTTTGAACATTGAGCTTGACTTTCTCAATTCCCAAAATGCTTGTCTCAGCTGAAAAATTAGTATGGGTTTTAGTTCGGATCATTGAAAATATCCTGATGACGTCAATGTTTCTCTTTACGTCAACTCCAGATAATCAAAGTCCAGGAAATCGATGTACGGATAATCGAAGTACTGTCGTCCAGTTTCTTTCTATCTTGTGATATTTTATGTAAATGCGTCAATCATACAGAAGTATCAGTTATTGAGATGGTCTGTGGGTTCACGCCCGATACTCCGAATAACAAACGGTATGCATCCATATGTCACAGCTACCACAGATTAAATCAGGAGTATATAATTCGTCCACAACAGGGATGGGGAAACTTTTCAGTGCAAGGGCCACATTCAAATATTCACAATTTTATTGGGCCGCATAGTATATTGACTAAAAAAGAATTAAAATAGCCAAAAAACAAAAAAGGTTTTTAAAGAAAAAATAAATTAATTTTTATTAATATTTTAAAGTACTGTAGAAGATTCACAGGAAACCCATTTATTTGAAAAACAAAATATAATAAGTATTTTTAAGTTGAAGATTTGCATGAAACACATTTGAAAGGCAAAATAACCTTGTTTTAAGAAAAAAATTATTAATATTATAAAGTAGAAAACATTTATTTGAAAAATAAATTAACTCTGTGTAATGGAATAAAAACAATTCTCAGTAATATTTTAAAGTAGAAACTTCAAATAAAACACATACAAAGTAACTAAATTTAAGAAAAAATTTAATTTAGATTTTAAAGTAGAAACTTGACATGAAACATTTGTTTGATAACAAAATAATTCAGATTAAAGAAAAAATTATGATATTTTGAAGTAGCAACTTCATAAAAACAGATTTATTTGAAAAACAAAGCAACTCAGCAACAGAAGGATCTCAATGACTCAATGAGAATAATGTATCTGACTGCAGTTGACCAGTTTGTTAAAATTAGGCGTCAGGCTGCTTGTAACAATTATTTGGCGTTGCTTGGTAACTTTCTATTTCAAATTTACTAACATTTTCCGGGCCGCATGAATTCTTGTGGCGGGCCGCATGTGGCCCGCGTGCCGTAGTTTACCCACCCCTGATCTACAATGACACAGCCAAAGTTCTTTTCATATACTATATAATAAATAGTTCTCTACGAAATAAATATTTGACTTGTTTGGTGCTAATATAATGTGCAAGCGCATAACAGAAGCAGTTGACAGAAGTTGTTGACAATATCTAGAATTCATTACTATTCAATCTGTAAAGAAGAAATATAGATATCAATGCAAAGCAGCCAAGGAAACAATTATGAAACGCATATGATAAGCATGTTCACGGTATAAATAACATAAAATATTCATGCTGTCAATTACGTGCAAGCATTTGGGATCGAACAAACACACCAGTAGCAATCCTTGCGTCTAACAACTTCGGAGATATTTCTGATACTTTAGTACAGGCATCACTATTGCGATATAATGCCGTGGCGAATTGTCCTGCTATTTATTCATAGCCTTTAGAAAGAGATGGTAAAAACATGTTCATGGTATAACATAAAAAATTGATGCTGTCACTTACGTGCTAATACCCTTGGGAAAGGCGTGAATCCTCGTCTTCTTCCCCCCACCATCTATGGGCAAACAGCAGGACAGACCGGGTTCTATAGCCTTGGATGGCAACTGGTCTACCGCAGAAAGAAATGGCAGCCTACTACGGGGAAAAATGTGCCTCGTCAGTCATGTATCGAAAGATACATGATCGCCTAATTGTGTATCTCGCATGGCACATAGCTGACTGGTGAAAAGAAAGATACCATTGTACATAGCATGGCGGATATATGCAAGAAACATAAAAAACATCAAATGAAACAATCTTCTTCTTCTTCTTCTTCTTCTTCTTCTTCTTCTTCTTCTTCTTCTTCTTCTTCTTCTTCTTGTAAGCTATCACGGCTCTCCACAACTTTCTGTAATTTGTAGCTCACTGTAACGTTTTTGTCATCACCCACACCATCATTCTGCCACCCATTCACACAACCACGTCAGGTAGCTGACCCGTTCCATTCCGTGCCATTTTTTGACTTCGCTATGTCTTATGAGTGCAAAATTATCCATGTTTTCATCCCTCATTGTGTATCAAAGAAATTCCAGTTGTGTCTTTCTGATTGCGATTTTTTGTTTTCATTTTTCCTTAGGATTTACGCGTACGTTCATGGTATTCTCAGCATCCTTCTGTAGAACCAGGTATCTGTTGTCTCCAGTGTTCCTCTCATCTTCCCGGCGTTAACTACTATATAATAGTAATATTAGCCGTTTCACTACAAAAAACGTTTAGCATTCATTGACTGAGCAGCCAGTACTACTGTCGGTTGAAATTTATAAAATCTTTCTCTTCAAACAATTTTTCAGGATAATAGGTTTCTCTAGTCCAGTAGCTGTAATCGTCCTTTGCAGTATTAATGGGAGCTTCCTTCCTAAACTGTTGTTTGAAGCAGTGTGGAATGCCAAAATTTGGAATATTTTTTCTTCGAGTTATATATTCTATCAAATTTACTTGTTGCTGCTGTTGATATTCTTCGAGTGATGTGCTCACTGTTATTTTGTATAGTTCTTTGTGATCCTGCATTACCAGTCCACAATGTTCAAAGAAGGCGGATCTTTTCCAAGACCCCCAGGCTTAATTCGCTGGAAACAATTTCTAAGCACTGATCTTAGAAAGCAATTGTATGCAGCTGACAATTTAGACCATTTCTGAACGGATTCAGCGAGATGCATGAAGGTCATCTAAAGGTCATCTAAATTTGACGAAGATATTTAAGAATATGACTCGATTTTTCAATTGGTGTTTTGGTTTTGTCATAATGTGCCGTGTTGGGTTAAACTAACTTTGGCGTAATTCTACATAGACTTTTCTTTTCTCCTATACTAAATTTGTTATAACTGATCCATATTCCAAGGTATTTGTAGTGTTTAATATTTACTAATTCCATATCCTGAGTTTTATGATGCTTTCAGGGTAGGTGCTGTCACTGATTTTATTCCTATTCCAGGTCATAGATTCAGTTTGGAATGTTTTATTTTGGCTTCTATTTCTTGGAACACTTGATAGAGGATTTTGATTTTTTGTCCAAGATCATTCTTATTCCAATTACGAATATCTATATAGTAGAACGGACATTACCTAATTTTGACACGTAGTGTAATATAGAGTTCGGTGTATCGATAATTACTGTAAGAAAAATATCGATTATACCGAGTCAAGTTCAACCCAGCAGATGATGTATGTAGCACTCTGCAGAGATTGAAACCACTAAAAATAACTTATGAATCTAGGTTACTAACCACTGTATACAGAAGTCACTCTTTTCTTTTGGTTCATTCCAGCCACTTTTGTTTTGCAGTACTTTATTGTATTTTTATTAAAAAAAATATAATGAAGCAGAGTATGTGCGGTGGGGGGGGGGTAGTCGTAAATCAGATGTGGAGGGGCTAAGTGTAAAAGATTCCTGATTTTACAATATTTATCTGATCCTCTCATGAAATTATTTTTTTAGTTTTATTATACGTCTGCAAACATTAAAATGTGTAACAAAATTTTGACATTTTTTTGTCTTTGGTCAGTAACTGCCTAGAAAACAAAGGAAATGACAATTATTCCTTTCAAACTTTGCTTTTGTGACCTGGACATCGATGTTTTTGAAACTAATCTTTTTCCCATTACATTCCAGACAGATTTAGCGCTGGGTTGTTGCAATGAAATTTTCTAAAACTTCGAGGGTGACTTTGACGTGCTGTAATGGTTAACAAGCTTGTCTCGCTAGACCAATTATGACTGAATAGTGAGATCGATCCTCACTGGGTGCTCCATACTTTCAACTTTGTGCCACATCTAAGTTACCCTTAGTAAATCGAGAGGCACTTCGAGGTGCTGTAATGGTTAACAAGCTTGTCTTGCTAAACCAATTAGGACTGCATAGTGAGTTCGATTCTCAATGGATGTCCCATACATTTGACCTTGTGCCACATGTAAATTACGATTAGTAAAGAGAGGGTCATTTCGAGGGGCGGTAATGGTTAACAAGCTTCTCACTAAACCAATTACGACTGAATAGTGAGATCGATCCTCACTAGGCGCTCCATACTTTTGATTTTGTGACACATCTAAGTTACCCTTAGTAAATCGAGAGACACTTCGAGGTGCTGTAATGGTTAACAAGCTTGTCTTGCTAAACCAATTAGGACTGCATAGTGAGTTCGATTCTCAATGGATGTTCCATACATTTGACCTTGTACCAGATGTAAATTACGCCTAGTAAATAGAGGGTCATTTCGAGGTGCTGTAATGGTTAACAAGCTTGTCTTGCTAGACCAATTACGACTGAATAGTGAGATCGATCCTCATTGGGTCCTTTATTCTTTCGACTTTCAGCCATATCTAAGCTACGCTTAGAAAATCACTATTGTGGGATGTTCGCATAGCTTAACGGTAAGTGGCATAAAAAATGGAATCAGAAGGCTCGGCCTCAAATCGAGGTTTTCGCTTCGTTTATTTTGGAAGTTTCTGAATCCATTCCTTTCTTTTACACCGGCTAACTAGCAGGGCAGATTGGGTACTGTAGCATTCCTTGGCAACCAATCTTGGAGAGGAGCAACTGTAGAGAAGTTATCGAGAAACCACTTCATTATCTTCCCCAATAATACACATCGCAGTGTGCTGTCTATATTAATTAAAAAAAAGAAAACCATAAAAATTCCAGGCAGATTCAGCTTTGAAGTTTGGAAGGAGAGTTTTCTGGATGTTCCTAGAAGTTTCAAGAATTACGACTGAATAGTGAGTTTCTAATAGTTTCAAAAAATTCTAGAACGATCTAGCAAGGTATATGTCAAAACAAATACAAGGAAAACATAAGCTCAACAGTTCAGTTTACTTCTAGCTGCTCAAGTTCAGACAAATCGTCGCTGAATTCTAAATATTTCGTTATCACTCTTGTGTAATCCTAGAATAAATAAATGATACTTTCTTATTAACAATTGTAGATTATTTAAAGCCAGAAAATATTTTTAGATTGTAAGATTTTTTCGAGATAATAATAGCAAGTCTTACTAATTAACCCATAGCTGGGAGGAGAAGAGGTTGATTGATATTTGCGCGTAAGTGAATATAATGAACCCAACTGGAATTGGAACTCGGTTCTCAAATTAACAATCCCAAGACATTGGCCATTACACCTCTTGCACATCCAAGCTTATAACACCTGGATTTTAGATTAAATCGCTGGTTCATGGCATACTTCGTTTTCTGGTATAGTAATTGTGAGTTCAATTCCTGCAGACTTAGACTCAGTGAAACCAAGTTAGTCAATACCTAGCAGAACAAAATTAGACAGCCCTCGACATGGACTGCAGAGTGAAAAGAGCAACTGTAGAGAAGTTATCGAGAAACCACTTATTTTACTTATTAAACTGTGTATTATGTCTATCGACATCCGTATTCGAGAAAACTTAGTAATTAAAATGTGCTCTTCGTCAGTGATCGAACTTGCATCGCACTATTTGATCCGGAGTACTTTATCACACGACCGTGAAGAACATAACAGCAAGTAAAAAGTAAGTAAAAAGGAACATTAGAACCTTCCTTACTGTGACTTCCTTACTGTGATGTTCACCGAGAGAAAAAAAAATTGAAGTCAACGACTTTGTCTGAACTTGACGTAAACGGAACTGTTGAGCTTCTGTTCCTTGTATTTATACTGACATCTAAGTTGCCAGAACGTTCTAGAAATTCTTGAAACTTTTAGAAACTTCTCTAAAGTTCTTGAAACTTCTAGGAAGTTCTAGAAAACTCTCCTTCAACAACTTTTTATAGTTTCCGTTTTTTTAATTAATATGGAGAACACACTGCAAAAATAATAAAAATAGATAATGAAGTGGTTTTTCTATAACTTCTCTACAGTTGCCTTTCTCCTAAATTAGATGCCAAGGAATGCTAGATTAAATAAAGGGTTCAGTTTGAAATTTCATTAAGGTTACATGAACACCTGAAGACGACTGTAGAGTACAACGGTCGAAGCGTTGCGATAATAGCAACAAAGATCAAGAAATTAGTCCGAGTGTAAGTAAGGTAAAGAAATCATAGTTCCATTTTTTCTATCCAGATTACTGCTTCAGTTGTTAAAGCTTTTTAAATCATGACGATAATCTCGATGGATTTGGCACCTGTACTTAACTGTTCCTATTGTTGCCGTCAGCGATGTTATATGCATTACTTTTATTGACGTCCCTCTATTTACCTATTATTTCAACACCTTTAATCACGTCTAATCAACACATCAGTAATAAAATTCTTTTACACGACAATTTTCTTTTAGCACTTGACTCAGCCATTCGATTCTGAACAGTAAACATCTCCTGGTGTCTTTTTTTTTCTCGCTTCCGGCGTGACGTCGTTCACGAGATAACATGTTTTGAGGATTAGTGAGCGAAAGTAGTGAATTATCGGAAGTGAATTCGATACAAAAGCAATTAAGGTGAGAGATTATTAGATTACCTGTGTTTTCTAATTTCGGTTGTTCTTCGATCGTTTTGACATTTGTCCGTAGAGTGACAAACAGCGCTTAATCCAATGAAAGAATATTCGAACATCAATTACAAAAGCATCTATCAGCTTGTTTTTTTAAATTTTTATTTCGATGGTGCTAAAAAGACAAATGTCTTCGAAAGAACGACAAATATTACACGGAAGGAAGAGGTGGCAAATTGCTTAGCGCACATGAGCACCCCCCCAAAAAAAAACTCATTAATGTGTACACAGAACTAAATCTATTTGCATATATTTATATGTATATATAGATATTGAATACATACATGCGTTGTACGCATATATACGTATTGATTTATATGTATATATATATATATACATATATGCCTATGTACATATTGATAAATGAACACATGAACATAAAAACACGCACGAACATATATATATATATATATATATATATGTGTGTGTGTGTGTGTGTATATATTCATACACATGCATATGTATGTATTTACAAACACACACACATACTCATGTACACGCAGACACACACACACACACATACATATATATATATTAATGAATATTTGGGCAGCAACAGTTCTTTTAAACATGTTTCGTTGAATATGACAGAAAATTTAATTTTTTATTTAGTTTTTCTTACAGTTTCCCTTGCTCCCGCCAAACGGAAAAATGTAAGAAAGCTGGAAAAACTGAATAAAATATTCCTTGTCTGTCAGATTTAACGATATATATATATATATATATATATATATATATATATATATATATATATATATATATATATATATATATATATATTAGGTTGGTGCAAAAATAATGTCGTTTTCTCACATATGTTACTTTTATATATGATTTCTGAATTAATTCATTGATATATATAGCCATGTTATATATCATTCTGAAGCGCGTTTTTCGCTCTATCGAATCGTGTTATTCGTTACCGTTCTCAATCTCTTCATTCATTTTTTGCAGGCTTTTCGACAGCATGGACAAAATTCAAATCCGCACGATTTTCTTGTTCCAGTTCAAACTAGGCCGAAAAGCTGCCGAGACAGTTCGTGATATCAATGATGCGTTTGGCCCAGGAACCACTAACGAACGTGTGGCACAACGGTGGTTCAAGAAATTTTGCAATGGTGACGAGAGCCTCGAAGATGAAGACGGTCGCGGCCGGCCGACTGCGGTTGATAACGAACATTCGAAAGCCTTAATTGAAGCCGATTCTCGCAAAACCACACGAGAAGTTGCTGTTGAACTCGAGGTCGACCACTCAACAGTCGTTCGCCATTTAAAGCAAATAGGGAAGTCAGAAAAGTTGGATAAATGGGTGCCGCATGAATTGAACGATAATCAAAAAAATCCTCGTTTTGGGGTGTCTTCTACGCTCCTTCTGCGCAACAAAAACGACCCATTACTCGAGCTGATTGTGACGTGTGATGAGAAGTGGATCCTCTATGACAACCGGCGACGTTCGGCACAGTGGTTGGATGCCGGAGAAGCTCCACAACACTTCCCGAAGCCGAAATTGCACCAAAAAAAAGGTTATGGTGACTGTTTGGTGGTCTGCGGCCGGTCTCATCCATCACAGCTTCTTGAATCCGGGCGAAACGATTACGGCGGAGAAGTACTGCCGACAAATTTACGAAATGCACCAGAAGCTCCAACGTATACTCCCGAGATTGGTCAATATGAAGGGACCAATTCTCCTCCATGACAACGCTCGCCCACATTTTGCTCAACTGACCCTGCAGAAGCTGAACGAATTGGGCTACGAGACTCTGCCTCATCCGCCATATTCACCGGACCTTTCGCCCACCAATTATCACTTTTTCAAGCATCTGGACAACTTCCTGCGCGAAAAATGCTTCAACAGCCGAGATGATGTCGAATCGGCCTTCAATGACTTCATCGCTTCCAGAACTCCGGATTTCTATGCTAATGGGATAAATAAACTTGTTTCTCGTTGGCAAAAATGTGTCGATTCTAATGGTTCTTATTTCGATTAATAAAGTTTATTATGAAATGAGTTATGATCTTTTGAAGTTGAACGTCAAAAAACGACATTATTTTTGCACCCACCTAATATATATATATATATATGTACAATATTTTATTACTTCAAACGCTATAATAGTAGACACTTCATATTTGAAATAGATGCTCCGTTTTTACTTATTAAACTGTGTATTATGCCTACCGACATCCGTATTCTAGAAATCTTAGTAATTAAAATGTGCTCTTCGTCAGTGATCGAACTTGCATCGCACTATTTGATCCGGAGTACTTTATCACACGACCGTGAAGAACATAACAGCAAGTAAAAAGTAAGTAAAAAGGAAAATTAGAACCTTCCTTACTGTGACTTCCTTACTGTGATGTTCACCGAGAGAAAAAAAAATTGAAGTCAACGACTTTGTCTGAACTTGACGTAAACGGAACTGTTGAGCTTCTGTTCCTTGTATTTATACTGACATCTAAGTTGCCAGAACGTTCTAGAAATTCTTGAAACTTTTAGAAACTTCTCTAAAGTTCTTGAAACTTCTAGGAAGTTCTAGAAAACTCTCCTTCAACAACTTTTTATAGTTTCCGTTTTTTAATTAATATGGAGAACACACTGCAAAAATAATAAAAATAGATAATGAAGTGGTTTTCTATAACTTCTCTACAGTTGCCCTTCTCCTAAATTAGATGCCAAAGAATGCCAGAGTCACCAATGTACCCTGTTAATTTATCTCTAGTGAGCCAGTGGGAAAGAAAGAAATAGATTCATGCACTTACAAAATAAACGAAGCGAAATCCTCGGTGGAAATTTGAGGCCGAACCTGCTGACTCCATTTTTTATGTCACTAACCCTTAAATTACACCAACACCCCCAATAGTGATTTTTAAGTATTGTTTACATATGACACAAGGCCGAAAAATGGAGCACCCAGTGAGGATCGATGTCACTATTCAGTCGTAACTGGTCTAGCAAGACAAGCTTGTTAAATATTACAACACGTCGAAGTTCCCCTCAATTTACTAAGCGTAGCTTACATGTGACACAAGGTTGAAAGTATGGAACACCCAGTGAGGATCAAACTCACCACTTAGTCGTAATTGATCTAGAGAGACAAGCTTGCTAACCATTACACAACGTGGAAGTTCCCACGCACATTTCCTAATGAGTTAAGGTTGTTATTTGGAACGAGAAGTGTCCATTGTGTCCATTTTTTTCCTGTAAGTTTTAATATTAGCCTGCTTCGTCTAGATTTTCGTTGCTTTTGAAAACATTAATATGACCAACTAAAGAACTATTGTCCGAAACCGATCAACGAAACCAATCACTAAACATATTGTTTATTATTTTTCAATGCATTTGGGATTTAAAAAAATGCAATACTATAGTAAACATGATTCCTGAGGTATGACAAAGTTACGTAGAAATTGGCAATTAAATTTTATTGATTGTGTTCGCGTCTCTTACAAGACATATAGATGGTAACATGAAACTCATGAGAATGTAGCCAAGATTCTGATTACATCAATTGATTTTTCTCCCCAGTCAAATAAAGAATATGACTTGTGATGTACCTGGGTTCTCAGTTGATTAAAGCAAACTTTCTTGGATACATGTTCCGTTGAGTAATTGATTTGATTTTTACGTCTTATCAACACTTTTGCAGGTTATTTAAAGCCAGAAAATATCTTTATATCGAAAATGATTTTGGAGATAATAATGATTTACTGATACAAGTCTTACTAATGAACCTATAGGTGGAGTAGAAGAGATGAGTTCGTACATTCCCCATTGTTATTTGGTGTTGCAAAGAGTTTTGTTCTCGCTCAACTGCGTCCCACGCATAATAATCATGAGGTTTTCAGTTTCAGGAATTAGGTGGCCAGATCAAAGGGGTGACGTGGTGGCATAAATTGTCTGACAGCGATGACTGGGTTCTCCTGTTTCTGTGGCACGGTGCAGAGCCCTTTTGCCAGACATAGGGTCTCCCAGTAGCTACACTTTTGAACTAGGGCAGCACTATCTCATCGAAAAACTTGATGTAGGCCTCCGTGTTGTGTCTGGGAAGATGAATGGAGGATTAATGCCGCCATCACACGTGATGACTCCAAACACATTCGTAATCACCATTAGTCTCATCCGAATCCTCAGCAATGTCCTCAGATTGGCACCAAAAATATTCGTATTGAAGCTTCCGGTGTGAATGCCAAGCAATACAGCATACGGTTTCCAAATTTTCGGCGGAGTGAATTGCATCATGGTGCTCTTTTTCTTGCAGACGGTGCCCAACTGACCCTACTATCCTGTTCAGTCGACAAAATAAAAAATAAACAACGTGCAGGCTTGAAATTAAAAATATTAAATGACGACAATTTACCCAGCGCACCCTCTCTCTCTCTCTCTCTCTCTCTCTCTATATATATATATATATATATATATATATATATATATCTTGACCTGTAATAATTCTATTATAATTACTGCCCATATTCCTTACTCGCTCAGTATCTGCATTTAATGAATTCTTTACTCAAATGGTCGTATTACAATTTTGTTGACTGGCCGACCTTTCATAATAGACTTAGACTTGTTACAAAATGGATGATGATCGAAAATGAAGGCACCCCTTCTCCTTGCAAGAAAAATGGAAATAGTAAAACTCATCGGAAATTTAGAAGCTTGCTCTTGAATCAATCGGTACGTCTCACTTGAACTATCTATTTTCCTCCCTAACTACTTGAATCTGCCTGCTATACCAATAATAGAGGTCGTGGTCTTAAAGGTCATGTCACCCCAGCTCCAATCCGTATTCTCAATTCCTCCAGTGATATTAATCATCCAGTAATCCTCCCTTGGTCTGCTTGGAGTCTATAGCCTTATTTGGAAGCCTTCCTGTTGGTGTCTCGATAAAATCACCCAGCCTCCTGTGCTGTGATCAGGTTAATAGGAGTAGATAGGCTCATCTAACATCCAGCACTCCTTCCATTTTTATTGAACAGGAGTAGAGGATTATCCCTTGTTCCCTGGTTGGGACATGGTTTACCGGTGTTTTTTCCCAAGGCCATAATGATTGAACTGTCTTAACTTTTGGGGATCTGACAAATCAGTGACGGCGACTTTCCATTATGAGCTTACCGAGTTGGGAGTTCGTTAGCATCCGATTGGTAGTAAGGTGCCCGAATTCTTTAGTAGCGTTTAGACAGTCTACTGTGATAAGCAGTCGCATAATATCGGGCTATTTGTAATGCCATGTTGGGCATAGGTAGGCGTCCCTCCATGCATTTCGGTTGGGCACCCCTGAGGCCACATTATGCTTTGGTTTTGGTCACATTCTGGCTAGTTTGTATTGTAATTGACGATGGATATATTAATTATGTAGGTCGGTTTCTTTTTCTCTTCAAAACAAATCTCCTTATGACAAATAAAATGAAAAAAAAATACAAGAAAACGAGTAAACAAAAAATCATCTACACCCCCAACCTTTCTTTTTCCAATATTCGTGGTATCCGCTCCAACTTCTGTAGTGTAGAATCTTTTCTCTTGGAATGGTTGCCAGATATTTTTGCACTTTGTGAAACCAATTTAAATTCTTCCATTGCTACCTATTAATTCTATGTTACAGGCTACTGAAAAGATTCCAGCATGCATACGTATGGCCTTGGTGTTTACATCCTGGATAATCTTCCAAAGGCAAGGGAATTTTCACTTGAGTACTGAGACAACTTTTTCAAGTACTTTCGACTTTCGTTATTGCACTCTGTTAGCTATCTCCTTTTCCTTTATCACCCACTTCTCAGGACTGCAATATATTAGACAAAATTTCTGATAGTATACAAACGGCTCTCTCACTTCCTCCATCTGCGAACATCTTTGTGTTCGGTGATTCTAATGGGCATCCTGACATATAGCCTAAACATTCTCATGTTACTGATGTTACCGGTATTCAGACTTTCAATTTTTCCTTTGCTAAATCCCTTACTAAAGTCGGGGATTTCTCTACTCGTTTCCGTAGTAAATCTGAGCAACAGTCTTCTTTACTTGATTTATTTCTTACCTCCTCCCCTACTTTTTGCTGAGCTTCGCAACACTATCCCCTTGGAAACTCGGGTTACACTGTAGTATCTATTGCCATTTAGCTCCAATCATCTATTAGACAAGAACCTCCTTTTCATAAGAACACTTTCCGTTACCAGCATGTTGATTGACATTAACCCCGTAACTTTATTCCAGACGCCCACTGGACAGATATTTTAAAATTTTACATTGAGAATAGCGCTAGTGGGGATTCTTCTTGGGTCAAAAACGACACACATGCTTTTATTCCTTCTCTGAAATACCACGTGAAACCTCAACCTTCTCCGTGGTTCACACTAGCATTTTCTGCCACTATAGCCCACAGAAACCAATATTTAACCATCTATATCTGTGTGTCAGTTCTGATCACAACAGACACCTATTCGTGGCTGCACGTAATAAATGAAAATATGTCCAAGAAGGAGCCAAGTATCTGTTTGCTGTGAGCACGAAGCACCATATTGCATCTAACAACTTGGCCTCTCGTGATTACTGGCGGCTCTGTAATAGTGTATTAAATAAGAGTAAATTTTCTATTCCTTCTCTCTTCAACCAATTTGAGGTGTCGACATTTTCTGACAAAGTCGAATGTTTTGCTCGTAAATTCTCTCCAAACTCTACACTTGACTCAACTGGAGTATCCTTGCCTAACTTCCCACTTAGAACTGAATCTCTGTTGTGTGATATACATATACTCACTTCTATGGTTTCTGCTATTATCTCTAATCTAGATCCGCACAAAATATGTGGACCTGATGGTGTCCCTGTAATAGACCTTGAGAGGTGTGCTTCTGAACTGGCTCATGTTCTCTCTAAACTGTATAACAAATGCTACGCAGCTTCTTGCTTTCCTGCTTGCTAGAAATCCCCATCTGGTGTTTCAGTCTTTAAGAATTCAGCTGAACCGACCAACGTTTCCAACTATTAACTTACTAACCTTCTACCATATTTGGTAAACTACCCGAGGCCCTAATCAATGCTGAATTAATCAAACACCTCATATCGCAGGACTTTCTTTCAAACAAGCAATATAGCTTTCGTTCCTGCAGGTCAACTGCTGATGAATTGACGATCATTGCGGAAATAGTCGACCAAGATTTAGATGAGAATGTTGAGGCTCGGGTTGTAGCTTTGGACATCTCAAAAGCGTTCGACTGAGTTTGCATATAGGTCTTCACAAGTTGAACAGTTATGACGTCTCTGGCCAATTTTTTTTTAAATGATTCAGTCTTTTTTTTTTATCAAATCGCGAAATGAAAGTTATCCTGAATGACAACTCTTTCAGATCCTTTTGTACTAATGCAGGTGACCGCAGGGCTCTATACAAGTTCCTATTTTGTTTTTAATTTTCATTAATGACCTTCCTGATGGCATCAGCTCTCAACCTGGTATCTCTGCTGAAGACACTACCATTTAATACTGTTTCGATAGTAAATTTGATCAATTCGATTGGCGGCTGTATTCATAAACGACCTTCAGTCTGTTGTTAACTGGGGTAATGAATGGCCTGTTTATTTGAACACCTCCAAAACGAAACTGCTCTCTATTAATCCTCTGAGAGACACATTTCTGACTTCCATCAGCATGGCTGATGCTAACCTCCAGGAGAGTGACTCGTTGCGCCTTCTCGGGCTAATATTCTTGACTGACATGATGTGGAAAGACTATATTAAATCCATTAATAGGTTAGCAGCTAAGAAATTTGGTAGACTTTGTCGTGCTAGAAATTATTTCGCGCCAGAATCTACTTAACAAATCGATTCATTCCCATGCTTAGAATATGGTCCGGTGTTCCTGTTTATATATTTAGAGATTTTTGATAAAATCCAAAGAAGAATCAGAAATAATATTGGCCCTTAACTGGCGTCTCGGCTTCAGTCACTTTCCCGCCACTGTAAAGTCGCTTGCCGGGGCCTTTTTTTAAAAAATAAATACTTTCATGGTAATTGTTCGAATGAGCTCTTAGCTTTTTCTTTTCTAATTCTCTCATACCCAGTAACGCCTGATAATGTGTGAAGTGGGTGGAGAGCCTCGATTCACCCGATGTGTATAGCGACCCCGAGAAGTGAACCCATATGAGCCTAACTGCTTGGTATGTATTTGCGGGGGAAAAAAAACTATGGACAGGTGGCTATATAATCACCCATCAAGAAAGGAGGGCAGTCTCACAGACATTGCAGAAGTGAATGTATGGTTCACGTTAGGATGAACGGACACTAGAAGCCGTACACACGCACATACAGAATAACTGATGGAAACTGGCGAAATATTGAAGTGAAAAGGCAATGTTAAATGCGCGAGTTTAAGTCTCGTATTAGTAATTAGTCCGCACGTGTGATCATTGGTCTGTAACCCTAGTTCATTAACATAGTTCTTTGACTAAATATGAATAACTTCTACTGCCTGATTTCCGTTAATCAGTATTTTCGGTCCCAAATGCATAGTTCCTCTTATTTATCAGCTTTGTAAGATCTGCTATACCTCCTGTAGCTTAAGTATAATTACAGTTTGAGTGCCTGATACAGTGGTTGGCAGATTGACTCATTACCCCGAAAACATTCCATGTGAAGAATTTCGTTTCTTATTTGGCTTTCTGTAGAGAACATCGGAGAGAGAGAGAGAGAGAGAGAGAGAGAGAGAGAGAGAGAGAGAGAGAGAGAGAGAGAGAGCGTCGTTATGTTTTGGCATTAGCAGAATCATTAGTCTGTTATTGAATCCCGTTGTAGCGAAGAAAATGACCATGCATGATCTTAATGTTTGACAAATTCAAGATGCAAAACAGACACTGTTATTTTGGTAAGTAAATTGGCTCTTCGGATGATCAGAATGTTCGAATGGCTAAGGCAACTAAAACAACAACAGAAAAGCCGTCTGTTTTCCTGATAACAACCTGCTGGTTAAAACTGAACAGAGAAGTCGGGAAGTCTAAAGTTCAAACCATAGGTTTAGATTAGCATGGCTCGTTAATCCCAACTAGAAAGAAGACGGGAACTCCTTTCTCAGAGATCAATAATTTTTATCCTAAGTGAAATTGCAGCAGCTCTAAATATGGAAATTTGCTAAGCTTAAGCGAGGTACAAGAACACAAATCTCGGGCACCTATTAAAGATCAAAATGATGGCAGCAACCGTTACCTGCCATATTAACATTGCTCCACAGCGAAGCGCCCAAACGAAGAAATCGATTATTAGTCGTCAACCAGTTTTGTCGTGATTACGCTCGATGTTGCTTAATATAGGAGATATAACCAGAACTGGTACTTTCAGCGGGGTTTGATGATATGCAAACATCAATGACTGTGCCATGTTAGCTTTGAACTCAGGAAGGTTAATTTATGGGCACGATTTGTGAAACAGGTTTAAATAAAGAAAAAAGTATTCACACACACAGGCGCGTGACTGCCCTCACAAACACGTACACAGGCACGCTCGCACACGCATATATATATATATATATATATATATATATATATATATATATATATATATACCAAAAATTATCTTCACTCAATACAAGACTCGAGAGCAATTCATGTAAGGGTTTACTGAACGTGGTGTGTAATATGAAGATGGATCAAGTGAACATATCTATCTATCTATCTATCTATCTATCTATCTATCTATCTATCTATCTATCTATCTATCTATCTATCTATCAGCCTGTCCATTTCTATCTAACAGCCTGTTCATATCTATCTATCTATCTATCTATCTATCTATCTATCTATCTATCTATCAGTCAGTCAGTTCCTTATCTATCTATCTATCTATCTATCTATCTATCTATCTATCTATCAGTCAGTTCCTTATCTATCTATCTATCTATCTATCTATCTATCTATCTATCTATCTATCTATCTATCTATCTATCAGCCAGTTCATTATCTATCTATCTACTCGCCTGTTCATATCTATCTATCTATCTATCTATCTATCTATCTATCTATCTATCTATCTATCTATCAGCTTGTTCATATCCATATATCTATCTATTAGTAGAACGCATAGATAATACATTCTAGTCTAATATATTACTACGTACTCATGGCGCGACGTGGCGGTTATCTGGACAGAAGTGGAAATCAGTGTGACGTGTTACAATTTCGGTAGGGTAGAAGTTTTTTTTTGTATTTTACCCTTTGGAAAGTTATGAATCCGTTACTGACTTGGTTGGCATCCAGACTAATAGAAGGAAAACACTTCATTAAACACCGGATGACATGGGGACTGAAAACTTCACGTGTTATAAAAAACCATGTCACATGCGTTCCTAAATTTTTAAAAAATCTAAAAACCTAATGACGTGTATTTATGTATATAAATACTTTTTGCCAAAAAAAAAAAACAAAAACACATTACGTTTTCTTAATAAAGAGAATGAAACGCGTCGGCAAAAATAACTTTTTCTTTTGTCTTTATTCACACACACACACATACACACACACATACATACACATATATTATAATATGCTATATTTTATACTTCATGTATAAAGACAAAAAATATATTAAAATTTGCAATATTTTATACTGATATTTATCGAATCCAATGTTCAATAGATAAATATATAAAATAAAATTAAAATAAAATAATGTATAAAGGTTTTGTGACGTATGATAGCCGTTAATAATTAAGTATAACTCAAAACGTCAATGCTAAGATAAAACAATATTTAATTACAACAGCAAATCCAAATTCCTACTAAAACTCCTACTATTAGCAAGTCCTCGGACCCGGGATTAAAAGGAGCCCAATGTTCAATAGATAAATATATAAAATAAAATTAAGATAAAATAATGTATAAAGATTTTGTGACGTACGATAGCTGTTAATAATTAAGTATAACTCAAAATTTCAATGCTAAGATAAAACAATATTTAATTACAACAGCAAATAAATACTTAATAAGAACAAAGAAGTAAAAGTCTACCAAAGATAATTAACCATTTCAGTGAATACCTTATTAAAGCATAGTTCGACTTAACGTCCGGTAAATCGTAAATTAAGACCCAAATCA
>OZ038488.1:81577459-81642459 GCA_964036315.1 Acanthosepion esculentum
GCGTAATATTTTTATTTCCTCCGAGGTGTACCGTTGCTTAAAAAGGTTGAGAAAAACTGGTTTTGAATATATTGTGATTCTCGAAGAATTTCAAATAATCGGCTCTCTGATAGTTTTTAGTGAATTCAATTGGATTTTATGGAAGTCAGAATAATCGATTAAGAAGGTATATAGAAGAAGTGGCAGGCACCTCGGCCTGGTGAAATGGTTAGCAAGCTTGTCTCGCTAAAGCAGTTGCGACTGATTATTGATTTCGATCCTCACTGGGTACCCCATACATTCGGCCTTGTGCCACGTCTAACCTACGCTTAGAAAATCAGTATCTAGAAGAAGCGGTTCAAATAAGATTTTTTGTCTTTTTTTTTTTAATTCACCAGGCAATAAAGTCACTAAAACGCAAACGGGATAGTAGAGTGTGAGAAAATAAGAGACAAGTATTAAGAAGAGAGAACAATATAAGAATGGGGGTTAAGAAGGCAGAAGATAACGATTGACATTGCATTTAAATTTTTAAGATGAAAGTTGGCATGAAAAGCAAGAATCCGGAAGATAATTCCACAAGCGAGAAGTGCAAGAGAAGAAACTATTAGCATAGAACTTACGGTTACATTTAGCCATTTCATCTGTAAAATAATGATACCTTGCTGATAATCTAGTATTGTGCTTAAATTCATAAAGTCTAGGTACCATACAGAAAAGTTAATGGGAACAGGATTTAGAGAAAAGACACAGGGAAGCTACGTTAAGGCGATGGGAAAGTGACTGAAGGCGAGATGCCAGATCAAAACCAATAACTTTGCAGATTCTTCTTTGCATTTTATGAAGAATCACTATATATGTAGAAGAAGCACCAGGCTATATGTGGCGGCAAACCATGGGCGAATGGTGGACTTATAAATTTATAAGATAAGAACCTGGGTAAAGGTTTGAACAGGCGGAACGAGAAAATGAAGCTTGTCAAAATATTTAATAGGGATATAGTAGCGATGTGCTTGCGACGTTGTGTCTGTGACGAAGGGGTTGTGTAGAAGAAAATAATTCATCACCTACAAGGCCGCTTAAACGCTTTGAACGATTTTGGAAACCGGGGATTGGGCAACGCTATATATATATATATATATATATATATATATATATATATATATATATATATATATATATATATATGTCATTCACAGACAGTACTGTTTCGCTGTATCACAGCTCCTTAGTGTGACTAGACTTCCGAATGCCTCAAGCCAGGATTGAAACTCAACTAATTTGGTGTCAGCCAGAGCTATCTTCACTCGGTAGAGTTACACAACTAAATCTAGCGTATTGTTTTTACAAATGTAAACAAATGCCAATCAGCCAAAGTGCTCCATTCATTTTACTTCCCCCCATCTCCCCCTTTTTCTTTTCCTCTCCCTCTCTCATCTTCTGAGCTTTAAGATTATATCGTCTATTGTGTGTGTATGTCACCACAAAATGTATACTCTTTTCCGGTGTATCTTTAATGTATTAGACATTTGAAAATATTCATATTTCCCTCACTTAAACCGTCTTTGACTCCCCTCTTAAAACTTCTCTCTTTTAAATTTTAATTCCCCCTTCATCTTTAAACCTTCCTGTTTTTCCCTCGTCTGTTACCCCCCCCCCCCTATAGCTTTCATTTACTCTAGCATTCGTCCCACACTCTCATACATACACTCTCACTAAATTCTATTTTTTATTCCCGGAGTTGTTTTTTCTGTTTTCTTTTTGAATTTGTAGGTCTGATGAATTGGATCGTATTTACGATTCCAATGGAATAAATTATGACCATGGAATATTAGTGTCTAAGCCTTTTTATTATATCCTTACTCTGTCCTGAACATTGAGTTCTACCTGGATTCTATCCTCTTGGAATTATTTTTTATACATATATATATGTATGTGTATGTATGTATGTATATATATTTATATATTTTAGATATGATTGCATATGTATGTGTATATTTACCACTAATATTATCTATCTATCTATCTATCTATCTATCTATCTATCTATCTATATATATATATATATATATATATATATATATATATATATATATATCAGAGGAATCGGAGAGCCGAGTTCGAATTCCACTGGGCTTAATTAAATTCACTTATGTATTAATGCCCTTGGGAAATGTATGAATCCTCTTCTTCTCCCCAGCGAGGGTTAAATAGCAGGACAGGATGGGTTCTATAACATTGGGTGACAACTGGCCTAGGAGAAAAAGCCTATGAATTCAAAACCGGAGAGGTTTGGACTCCGTCAGGCTATCTTGCCCAAGATACACCACTTCTACTGTGACTGCAATACACATGGTGCCCCTACGACCATGTCACGGGATAAAATTTATCTATCTATCTATCTATCTATCTATCTATCTATCTATCTATCTATCTATCTATCTATCTATGTCAGCAGTGCTCTTTTTTAGTCTGCAAAGATGGTGCAGGGCATAACATACGCAATTAACACTTTGATAGCTCGAAATACCATGGCTTCATTTGTCGGTTGCAAGAGATAATTTTTCTCTTATTTCATTTGTATTTTCTCTGTTAATGAGGGAAATTCTTCGATGGAAAAATATTGGGATTTCTCTATTTCGATTCGTTTATATAGCAGTTTATGGAACTTGATTAAAATTACTGTTACTTACAAATTTTAAGCGATCAGTGTGGTCTGATGATGACTGTTAAATGGTAATTGTTAGTAACCGTGAAAGGTTATCTCCTTTTATTTCTCTGGCCAGCTGAGACAAGGATCTCTCCCTCTCTATATATCTCACCCGTTTTCATATTTAAATCTGTCTATCTATCTATCTATCTATCTATCTATCTATCTCACACTTTTTCGCAACTTAAACTCCTCATAATGATCCAAAATTCAGCCTTGTTAGTCTTTTTTCTCGCTGAACGTTATTACCTTGTCTAAGAAGACGTGAAATGTTCATTCTGTGTCTGTCGTCAATATTGTGTCATCTGCGTATCTGTTTTAAGGTTGTGTCCACGAATAATAAACCCAGGTAGGACGTCTAGTTCTGTTAGGATCGCCTCACTGTATAGGTTGAATAAGTCCGGTGAGAAGACGCATCCTTGTCGTTGTTTACGATGCATCCTTGTTTTATGCACGTTTCTATTGTTGTGTACTCGATTGATTGAATTTTTATCTGCTTGCAGGCAGTTTTTTTCTTCCCCAAATATTCTGAATGATTTTAAAATATTTTCTAAATATATCAAGTTTTCTTAGCGGTTGAAAATGAATTTGTGTTGTGCCTTATCAAATTTTTTTGCACCATATCTGAAACATAGGTATATCTCTTTCTGCAATTGTATTACTCGCTCTGATAGCATTAATTAATTAATAAAGATAGCATTTCTTGTTCCAGTGTCTTGAACGATGCCACATTTTTATTAACCTATTTCCGTCAAAACTATTTGGATAAAATTAATATTTTTGTAAAATTTACAGTAGTAACATTCGATAGAATTAATCTGATCAAAATAGTATTTTTCTACTTAAATATTTAGAAAAATTATTTCCATCGCAGTTGATTTCTTTAAGTATATATATATATATATATATATATATTTATATATATATAAAAGTGAACATAGAAGTCAACACTTAGAGGCGACAGTCTGTTTCATGCTAGTGCAATCGTCAGGTCAAGAGTTGCCTGACGATTGCACTAGCATGAAACAGACTGTCGCCTCTAAGTGTTGACTTCTATGTTCACTTTTATATTTACATACGCTCTATCTCTGATATTGAGCACTTTATCCCATAAATATAGCACACTTTAAGACTATATTTCTTCATATATATATATATATATATATATATATATATATATATATATATATATATATATATATATATATGGTGCTGCTGCTATGTATTTAGAGATTGTTCTTAAAATCCAAAGAAGAATCTGTAATGTCATTGGTATATTTTTCTGATGAATCTTCTTCTAAGGTATCTAGACTTCATGAATTTAAGCGCAGTATTAGATTGGCGATAAGATCCCATCATTTTTCAGTTGAAATTGCCAGATGTAACCGTAATTTCTTCTCTCGCACTTTTGACTTGCGGAGCTCGCTTCCGGCATATTGCTTTCCAGTCAACTTTGATCATCAAAAGTTTAATTGCAATGTCAGTTGGTATCTTCTGTCTTCTTAATTCCTGTTCTTTTATTGTTCGCCCTTCTTAATAATGTTTTTCTTTTTCTTAAATTATTTCACACTCTGTAACAGCCTGGTTGGTGTGAAATGATTAAAAACTGTACATGATCAAATTTCGAAAGCTTAATTTTCGCATGCTTTGAGCGCCGTTAGAAAAAAAAGAAAGTATTTTATAACCCCAAAGCAAAATCTCCGTTGCAGAATACTAATTCCGATAAAATTATTTTTAAAGTAAAATTCAAGCATCTTAACGGGAATTTAACGTTTTGTCGAGTTAATTTAGATTTATTTCTTGTGAAATATTTTTTTAATCTGTGTATCGTGCGCACCTCCTATTTTTACGTTAGAAACTAATCATAAAAGCTCGTAGTATACTCGAGAATATATGGTTTATGTCTGCCATACTCTTGAATTTTCAGCCAAGAATCAAAAATATATTTCGGCTTTTACACACACACACACACAGACACACACACACACACACACACATATATATATATATATATATATATATATATATATATATATATACATATATATATATATATATATATATATATATATATATATATATATATACGAATTATTAGAAAAACAAATAATTTGTGTCTATTAAATTTATGATCCACGAGGTTCTTCATACTTTTCTTCCGAAGAGAACTTCGGCCAATTTCTGACGGAATTTTCTGTTCGTCTGAGTAGGATTATTCGTAATTTGGAAAAGACGATCAATAAAATTAACCGTCACAAAATGTTGTTTCTTTTCAATAATATTTGCTTTAAAGAACATCTAATGCCTGAATATATATATATATATATATATATATATATATATATATATATATATATATATATATATATATAATAGTTTTTATTCTTTCAATTCCACGAATTAATTTCTTGATGGCTGTAACAAATTGATTAACTAAAATTTACAAATTTTCTTTCAAATATTTTTTATTTTCCCAAGTACTACTACTAATACATTTACGACCTCCCCATATAAAAAAAACACACAGCATAAACACGTGCACTCTCAACTATAAAAGTGAATGTCTTATTACAAAATAGATATTATACAAAACTTAATAAACCGCGCAAAAGCAAGCTCTTCAACGAGGAAGATTTTCTATACTTTCCTAATTACATAGTCGATGAACAAATTAAACGAGCTATTTAGAATATAAAGATAAATATAAATGAACATAATACATCATCAAATAACTCTAAACATATGAAACTACTATATCGTAATCAAATGCATTCTAACTATGAAAAGGAGAAAAATATCTAAAAACACTAATATACCCCGACTGATCCAAGTAAAAAAAATAAAATTAATTATATACTATACCAAATTTAATGCAACCAACCTAATTGCCTAAAACAATTATTTCCCGTCAACTTGCATTTTACAAAAGAGCAACATTGTATATCAATTTAAATGCCCTTTGGGAGATTACATCTCTGATAAAAATGTTAATGCATATGTTGGTTTTACAACAATGGCGTTGACGAAGCGGTTTGCGTTTCACTTGAATGAGCATAGTTAAATCTCAGAACATTAAAAGAACACTCACGTCCACATTCTTATCTTAGACAGATATCAGTCGGAAAAAACATTAGTACTTCATCAAAATCATAAGCAAAAACTTAAAATTCTGGAAGAGAATTGTGGCCAAAAATAAAGTCAACTATGAGTATAACAATGAAGTTCTTAAATGTTTGTAGCATCAAAGTTTTATATAAAATACTAAATTAAAATATTATAACTAAAATCTTTTTAATTTTTAAATATTAAAATAAAAAATTACAAAAGTTACCCCCTTCCATATTCGAATTTAGAACGCAGTTAACGTTCAGTGAAAAAAATATTTTGAATTTACGGAGCTCCTGTAAACACATCTATAGATATTTTAACCCCCTGAAGATAGTCTGAGATGAGATTGAAATTAGTTGGGAAAATAAAAATTATTTGAAAGAAAATTTTGGAATTTTTCTAAATCAATATTCTACATTCACCTAGAAATTAATTCGTGGACTTGAATGAATTAAAACTAAAATATACATAATACGTCTAAATTATTTAACCTAAGGCACTTGAATGAAAATATGCTGGCCATCTATCCCCCTCTCTCTCTCTCTCTTTCTCTCTCTCCATATATATATATATATATATTAGGCATATATATATATATATATATATATATATATATATATATTAGGCATATATATATATATATATATATATATATATATATATGCCTAATATATATATATATATATATATATATATATATATATATATATATATATATATATATATATATATATATATATATATATATATATATCATAAATGAGCATCCTACAGCAGAGGAAATGAGACACCTTGACTAAAAAAATCAATTTGCTTAATTTTTACTAAGAAGTTTTAAATACTGGACAATGTGTTCTCAGGATTAGTATTTGTGGTCATTCAGATCTGTAATAGAAGTTTTAGCATACACATTGACACAGTACGTTTTACGGTCATATCACGTTGAACCAACGGTTTTCGTATGATCACCGAAGTTGAGCAATGTTGCACCTGGTCAGTATCCAGTTAGTTGTCCGCTAGGTAATACCAGATGCTGAAAAGTTGTATGTCAGAGTGGTGTAATGGATAAAGGTTCTGAATGAAAAATCGGAGAGCCGAGTTCGAATTACAGTCGGGTTCTTTATTACTTACCTGCAAATGCCATAGGGAAAGGTATGATTCCACATATTCTACTCCTAGTTATAGGTTATTTAGTGAGACTTGTATCAGAAAAATCATGATTACCTCTTTAAAATTCTTAAAATCCAAAAAATATGTCTCGACTTTAAATAACCTCAAAAAGGTTGATAAGTCGTAAAACAAATCAGTCAATGGACAGAGTACGAGGGGAAATACAAAACAAGATCCCGCATGCTACCCCCTATGAAAACTACATATTGATATTAAAGTAATGCGGAAGCATTTTCATATAATTGGATGCATAAGTTAACAACAACTTAAACCGAGTTAAATACTTCGAGTTAATAGAACCTGTATCACGACAAATACCACGGTACAAGGCTGGGATAAATACCACGGTACAAAGAGTGCGACAAATAACAGTGTACATAGAATCCCTTTGTAGACCCCACTTATCAGATTTGAAAGAGAACGTTAACCATATCAGAATGGAGAATCGCAGTGAATTTAAAATGTCTCTGGTTTTTCCCGGCTGAAGATCAAATTCGCCGCTCAGCCACATAATCTTATCACTTGACCTGTTAATTCAATGCTCGCACCGCTGAATTAAACTATTTCCTGGGCGTGAAGATCTGCGATGAAAAATGAAAGATCGAACCAAGTTTGCCAATTCGCCTAGCATTCCCGCAGAATGGCTGGTGATATTTTAAGGTATTGGTGGGGTGCCTTGGGGTTATGGTAACGATGTCTCAGCATCGAAACCATGCTTGATTTCAGTGTCATAACTTGATGAATGCTTTGCTTACTGGCGGTACAACTATTTCTTTCGTGCACACGCACACACTCACATACACGCACACACACGATATTTTTTAATGACATCTGCGAATAGTGTTTTACTGAGGTTTATGTGGGACAGAACTCTCTTGTTGTAACACTCTCGTTTGTATATGTTTGTATTACTGTTTCTGTTAATATATATGTTGAACCCAATTCCTCTCGTGTGTCATTATTTCTGGCACTAGCAAGGCCACAACACTATCTATCTATCTATCACTCACTCACCCACTCACTCACTTTATCTATCTATCTATCTATCTATCTATCTATCTATCTATCTATCTATCTATCTATCTATTATGGTAATTTACCCACGCACGTATAGATTATTCCAGCTATAAATAGGAGCAGGTACTGCCTTTTGGAAAGGGAAGTTTCCAGCAGTCAGCTCTGACAGTGGGACCGAACATTCTTGCTGTAACACTCTCGTTTGTATATGTTTGTATTACTGTTTCTGTTAATATATTTGTTTAACTCAATTCCTCTCTTGTGTCATTATTTCTGGCACTACCAAGGCCACAACAGTTTAAATCCATGCTCTCCTTGAATTTTGCATCAGCCATGCTGATGGCGGGCAAAAAAAGTTTTTTAGTAGTGCTTCTTTAGTAGCATTTCGTATGTACGCAAGTCTACATGTAAGAAAGTTGCACATTATTATAATTATATAATTATAATCACTTTTGTGTTAAATTTGGCAAAGTCTTTTTATTGGTATTGGTGTAGCTTCCACAAAGATATATCGAAACTAATGTCTTTACAGCAGCTGTGTCTGTTTTAGTAAATTTAGTATAATTTTTAGCAAATTGTTGTGTCTGTTTCATCAGAAATTCTTTTTATCAACCGCATTATATATTTGAGCTATTTATTTCAGTGTTTATATATATATATATAGTTTTATCTATATGAATTTTCACACGACATACACGTAAATACATATATATTCATTGTTCTCTTTACTCGGTATCAAGGTGTAGTATCTGTTCTTTTTGCCGTGTTTCTACTTTTTGGCAATTCATTTTTCGTAATGAGGGATGATTTCTAGTCCAAGTGATTCCAGCCAAAAAGCAGGGCCCCACTCATAGCTTTGGGTTGCTAACGCCAGTGGTAGTAGGGATATGGAAAATGTTTTCCTTGTTTCATATGTTTGCATATGGGCAACCACATTATAATGACCATATGTAATATGCCACTGGGATGCGTAGGTAAATACTCACATACATACATAAATGGCACGCCCCTTCAGTAGGCAGGCGATTATGGCCCTGTTGAATTGGCATTTCTTCTAGAAAAGGAAAATGGTATTCTTTTCCGTTGGCTTCTCAATATTTTGGAATTCAAAAGTATTCCTTCTCCTAGACTGGGTGCACCTCAAGGCTCCAAAGCGAAGCCAATCCTAAAATTAAATCCATAGTTGGAACGTAAGGAAAATATAATTTATTCATTTCCCAAGAACATTACTGCGAAAGAGAACGCAACAGACTAGAATAGAATATGAACGAACACACACACACACGCGCGTGCGCGCGCGCGCGCGCGCGCACACACACACACACACACACATATGTATATATACTTGATATATTGACCGAATATTGGACAAGCCAAATATCAATAAAAAATCTTAGACAGTGGGAAAGTGCGTTGCAAATAAAAATGGCTGAAGGTGTGATCACTGTTTTGGATGCAGACATCTTTCACTTTATAAGTTGTGAGATATATTTTGTTTATTTTGGAGTGTCAGACAATTGTAAGTATTCTTCAAATGAAACGTCTGGGTCATCCATTTTGGTTGATCTTTTCTATCAAGTCTCTTGACATTTCCCAAAACTTAAAACACAGACAAACTTATAGTTGTGGTAATATAATGAATATTACAACATGAAAAAGGCATTAATATTTTAAACGTAAGTTAAAATTACCACATAAATTATAGCAAATTAAGTATAGAATATAAGGAAAATGAATATAGATATTATATACATATATTTATTAGGTTGGGACGACGATGGATTCCTTCAATTAGCCTATACAAAACATTTTATTTACTGAGTCAACAATTGCAAGGACCGCCTTCTTCTTCTTCTTCTTCTTCTTCTTCTTCTCCCTTTCTACTTCTTCTTCTTCTTCTTCTTCTTCTTCTTCTTCTTCTTCTTCTTCTTCTTCTTCTTCTTCTTCTTCTTCTTCTTTGTATCGTGTCTCTTCAGGACGTAGGCAATCATGGCTCTCCACAATTTCTTGACTTTTGTAGCTTTTAATATTAATGGAATATATTTTGTTTATTCTGGAGTACCAGACATTTGTAATTATTCTTCAAATGAAACGTCTGGGTCATCCATTTTGGTTGATCTCTTCTACTATATCTTTTGATATTTCCCGAAACTCAAAACGCCGAGAAACTTACAATTTGGCATCACAATGAACATTATTGCGCAAAAATACACTATCCATTTAAATTTTACGTTAGAATTAACGCATAAGCTACTGCAACTTTCGTATAGAAGATAAAGAAATTGAACATAGAATAGCCCGTGGTATGTGTAGTTTCGCTCAGCACCGGAAATGGCTACAAAAGCAAAACATTAACTCATGTTCTTAAATAACCTCGATAGACCGAGGCATTCATATGGATGCCATGCATGGCGCCAAAACTGTTCAGAAATAGCGAAATTGTCTGTTATATACAGCTGCTTTTTCATATATTTTTTAAGCATTTAACTCCAAGCAAGGCGGGATGCCACTTGTACGCAAGGGGTTACACAATGGGAGAGAGAGTAAAGAGGCGTGATGGAGGAAAGGATGAAGAGAAGGACAGGGCATCTGGAGATGTCAACTGACACTACATTTGAATAGTTGGAGATTACAGCCATCAGGGAAACAAGCAACAGGAAGGGAATTCCACAGACGGGAGGTGCGAGACATGAAGCTATTGAAGTAGAAGAGACGGCCACATAATGATGAAAATGCTTTCGAATTAAGCCTGTATGTGTTAGCGTGGAGTATCCTTCTTCGAAGCTTGTGAACTGGCGCTAAAAAATGACAAACATCTATACCACAACATTCAGGGACTTTCAACAGCAGCAATAGCTAAAATGGATATCACATGTAACTCGAAAAGAATATAATGACATAAGATGTGGACATTCCGCATTACTTCAGACAAAATGTTAGAAAGGAAAACTCTATCACTAGTAGAAAGAGCGATAACAGCTAGTGGACTTGAGAAACCTATTTTCCTAAAAAATTGTTTAAAGAAAAAAACATTATGAATTTAAACCGACAGTAGCACTTGCTTTTCGATCAACGTATTCCGAATGTTTCCTTATGAGGTGACGGTTAATTATCATTTCATAATGGCTAATATTAACATTCCTATTACCAATCTGCCACCATTACCATTACGGCTAATATTACCATTACCATATGTAACTATTCTTATTGCACTGAGGGCGCTCAGTCCTTTAGATGATGTTGCGATCATTTATTTAATTTGTCTATTTGATAGAGGATGTTAGTGAGGATTCGAACTTACGACTGTAATGAGACGAGGCTTGTGAACCACTTGTCCATGAATGGAAATTCCAACCCGTTATAGTTTTACCATTTTTATTCTTAAATATTGTCAATTCTTCTTCTTCTTTGTGCCTCATCTCTTCAGGACATAGGGGATCATGGCTCTCCACAACGTCCTATCTCGTGTGGCGCTTAGCAGTTATTATCTCTTTCCTCTTCCGCCATCTATTCGCCCAAGCTCGTCAGGTAAGAGGCTCGCTGCCTTACCCTATTTTACTTGTCCTCAATATGCCCCCGTGAGGGTTAAGTTTTCCAAGCTGTCCGTCCTCATTATGCGTCCAAGGAATTCCAGCAGTCTTTTCTTTATTCTGAGTAGGAGTGTTCTTTCTGTTACCATTTTTTAGGACTTCCTTGCTGCTTCATGGAATTTTCAGTATCGCTCTGTAGAATCACATTTCAGTTGCCGCTAGCTTTTTTTATCCATTCATGGGGAGATTGTCAAGCCATATGGAAGGATGGATGACAATCTTTTCTTTGATTCTAATGAAATATGTCTTTACCTTTTGAAATACTTAATTCCATAGTCCAATGTGTGTTCGGATCTCGGTGTCGCATTTTCCAACCTGTATTTAAACGCTTCCCACATATATTTTCCAATGTCTAATCTACTAGTTGCAAGATAAAATATAATAATACATGATTTGGTCTTTTACGGTTTATCAAACTTTGCAGGTTATTTAAAGTCAGAAAATATTTTTAGTTTTTTTAGTTGGAGATAATAATGATTTACTGATACAAGCACTACTAATCCATAGCTTGAGGGAGAAGAGGTGAATTCATACCTTTCCCATCTCTATTCACCCGTATGTGAATCTAACGGTCGCGAAGGAAATTGGAATTTGGCTCCCGGACTTTTATCGCGGCCGCCATCACTTTTCGGTCTTTTTGGCTAATGATCAAAGTGTAGTACCTGTTCTTATCAACTTTATCTGATTTATTTTCTTTCTCTCCATTTCTATCTTCCCTTATTTCTTTCTTTCTTCTTTCATGTTCTCACTGACACCAAGTAATGTCTTTTCCTCTCTTTTCACGGGATCAAAACACGAAATAGTCCATTATATATGATGTATTGACAGGACATAACAGTCGTGCTATATAACGAAGTGAGGGACAAGAAAAATTATAATAGAATAATAATAATAATAATAATAATAATAATAATAATAATAATAATAATAATAATATTAAATTTATATTTTAAATGTAAAAAATTCTATTTAACCATGGTGAATTTTAATAAGTGATAACCGACTGCCTGAGGCGTACAGAAGGTTATGGCTTTTCATATAACCCAAAATTTAAATAATAATAATTAGTAGCAATAATAATAAATCGACTTCATGTGAAGATTATGATCTTCTTGATGGCTACATATTAGTTCTAGACTGGTTACTAACCATGGCTAAAGAGTCAAGTCTGTCTCGCTGTTTAACTCATACCTGGGGGAAGGGAGATGGAGTCATGCTTCTTTTAATGGTATTTTACGCGAACGTGAACGTAACGTGTCGGTATCCATTACACGACTCGTAATCATTAAATGTAACGTCCTTAATTTAGGATGAGCACGGGATTTATTTTTTCTGTTAATTAAATTATTAAAAGATTTGAAATATTGGTGTTGATAAACAGGAATTTCTAATCATGAATTCAGTTTCAACAAGAATATATACTGATTAAAGAGAAACTGTATATAACGAATCTTATCTTGCTTGTTAATACTTTGCTGAATCTTAGGAATGATATGGACGAAATAGGATTGTTAGCGTCAGATGTATTATCGTATTTAATATATTAGCTTGTCACACGTGAAATGACGCATTTCATAGGAAATGAATAAAACGTTTCTGAAATGTTAAATAACTAATTTATTTTGTTGAAATAGGCACCATTTAAAAAAAAATCTCGTCCTTTGATGTGATAAACAGTTTAAATGCTTCGATTACCTCCTCCTTATCGGAGAATGTTTTATTGCGTATGAAAAGCTCAAAATACTTAAATAATTGATAAATCAATAGAATAGATATCGGATAAATATGGAGGATGAGGCAAACTTCTATAATTTAAGCGATGCAGTTTTTGGACAGTTGATTGAGTAGCGTACGGCCGTGCGCTGCCGTGCAGTAAAATTAGGCCATCCCTATTCACAAGTGTAGGATCTTTCTTTTACAAATTTTATGTGCATACACTCAATTTCTCCACAATACGCGGTTGATGTTATTGTTTTTCCTTGAGGCAAGAACGAATAATCCCTTTGAAAGACCATCATACAGCAGCCATTAATATTTTAGGATGCAGTGGAGGTTTTGGGTATTGTTTTGGTGATTCACTTGCATCTAACCACTGGCCTACTCCCTTAGTGTTGTCAAAGATTATCCATTTTTCATTGCATGTTTCGTTTCAAAAATGGTTCTTTTTCCCCAGTTTGTACTTATACAGTAAACTTACTCTAAATTGTTTCTTTGTAACCATTTTCATTGGGTTTATAAGTAACAATATATTGAAAGAAAAATTATCTGGAAAGAAAAAGAGTCGGGAATGGCTCAAGAAGTTTTATTTACTAAGGAAGTTATTTCGTTTGACGACCGGATCAACAACTAACAACAAAATGCGTCCATTCATGTGTGACAATTGAATATCATCATCCCTTTTCAATTAAAATCTGTTGTGGAGTTAGTATTTAATTATTCTACGCATGTGAATAAACACAATTCCACTGGTGATTAATCACTTCAGCAAAATAATTGCAATAATTAAGATAGTATGAACATTCTTTATTCACGGGTCCCGCTAATTTGAATAATTATCTTTTCACAATGACTGATATTCAATGAAAAATTCACGTTTATTCGTTGCAAGCCCTGGTAACATATCCGTTTGCTTGCCTTGTGAATAATATTGCTGTTTTAGAATGCAATATATTGTTTAATGAGCAATATAAACATTTATTTCCTTGAGACGTAATTAATTTGATTGCTTCAAATGAAGTGCCTCTATAAATTAGTCACTAATGGTATAGGTATTGCGGACGCTCTACTAACGACTATTACTCCACCAGACTTCCATGGTAAACACTGGTACATCTATGTCCCTTTGCTGCAATCGGAAATTCAGAAATCAGTTCGTCCTATCTGAAATCTTTAATTCGTCCTAATGAAAAAACTCTTCTAAAAAATAAAAAATAATGTTCACCTTGTACAAGGCCCAAGAAACACTCGAGGCAGAGTGTTACAGAATAAGAGGTGTTGGGGCGCACCCACCTTCACAACCACAATAGACTGATCCTATTATTATAAATAGAACAGTAGTTCTAGAGACTGCGAGGAGTGTAGCAGTGTAGTGCAGTGCAGAGTGAGACTTCTGTAGTGATCAGTGACACTTCCGTTTCTCGACCGGAAGATACCGTTGGACTTTATTACTATTACTTATTGTTACTACTAACCTACGTTTCGTTCTACTACTAATCTCTCTGATGTAAATACCTCTCTGAATATACCAGTATTTTTCCCTACGACTGTGTTTGTTCGTTATTACCATATACTCACGTGGAAACACTCAACATCTCAACAAGCGGTACAGTTTATGCGGATATATGTTGAAGATAACGGTTAAGTCTAGACATAAACAGGTTAAGATTGTAATGATTGAGGAAGCATCTTCTTTGGAAGTAGGTTCCACAAAGGAGCTATTCATGTGAAGAAGCTACTCGACTGGAACTTATATCTGACCAATGGAATACGAAGAAAATGAGGACGGTTCACTACAATGTACATAGCACGGAGGGTCTAAGTATAAGAAATGTTTTAATCATTTCACCCCAAGCAACACAAGAAAGTAACTAAGACGCAAGGGGTTACGGAGTTTTAAAGAATATGAGAAAAATACTATTAGGGAAAGAGAGTAATAAAAGAAACCGGAATTGAGAAGACTGAAGGTAGCGATTAACATTCCATTTAAATTTTTGAAGATCAAAGTCACCTGGAAAGCAAGAAGCTGGAAGAGAGTTCCAAGAGCGAGAAATGCGATAGAAGAAACTATTAGCATAGAACTTACGGTTACATCTAACTATTTTGACTGTAAAACATGACCTTGCCGCCAATCTTGTACTACGCTTAAGTTCATAAAGTCTTGGTAGCATAAAGTTATCAAAATAATTACTATAAAAGTATTTATAGAAAAGGCACAGGAAAGCGACGTTACGGCGGTGGAACAGTGACTGAAGCGGGGACGCCAGGTAAGCAGCAATAAAATTTCAGATTCTTTTTTGTATTTTATTAAGAATCTCTAAATATATAGTAGGAGCACAAGACCAGATTTGGCAATAATATTCAAAACAAGGATGAATTTGTGCATAATATAAAAATGCTGGTACACAATGTTAACTTGTTTGCAAAATATAAGGAAAAATAAAAGGAAATAAATAGAGATAGGAAAGTCGCCATGTTCAATGTAAAAAGTTGAGAAAAATTTAATATTCATACAAATTACTTATTAAAAAATAAATGATTAAATGATGTAAAAAGAATGTGTTACTCTCAGAGATTGGAAGATATCGTTTTTTAATAGTTAAAAAAGATATTTAAAAATTATAAAAGTTTGCTCAAATCGCTGTCTGTTAGTTGGTTGGCCAGCAATGAGGATTTATGGAACCGGTCACATCTTTACTCAGCAGAAATATATCGTGGGAAATAGAAGGTCATTTGTTGAAACTGTGACTTCTTCAGAATGTCTCTGAAGTTTTGTCGATAATACTGAACAAGTAAACAAAAAACTGTATCGTCGTCGCGGCTTTCGTGAGTAAGCACACTGAACATCAATCGTAGTATTAACGACCTGTTCTAAAAGAAAAAAAAAACAATCTACAACTTTAGATGCTTGGCCTCTTTTTGTTCTGAAATGTTCTGTTTAGCTGATATTCTCAGAATCTTGTGCAAAAGTAATGAGCAGTCGTAATTTATGGACGAGAATTTGAGCGGAAGTTATTTTTATGTGTGGATTTTTCCGGAACTTATTTTTATGCGTGGATTTTTCCGGAACTTATTTGTTTAGATATATGAAGGATTTATTAAACAACCAGTCTGAGATTTAGAAAATTTAAATTGAGTTTTTATTTTGCTTGATTTCGACGTCGTTTCAATCCTCGTTTTATACAGTTTTGCCAAAAGATAATTGTTTTTCGTTGTTTGATTTGGGTGCAAATATCTTACGACTATTTGCTTCTAGGTTACTGGTCCACCACATATACCAGAATATAGAACAAGGAGAGATTTTAAATGTTGTATTTTACAAAATGATATTAAAAATAAAATTATTTTTTTATTTTTAAAACTCTTTCGAAAATAAGTTTTATATATTACCGATAAGTATAAACAATTGAGTCTTAACATTTTAATTTAATTTTCAAACACATTTTGTCTTTGTTTTATTTTTTTAATAAACTTATATAATCTAGATTTTCACTGTTCCATTAAGAAATTCAGATTCCTAATTTTCATTGTTCCAAACAGAAATACTTATTTTGGTAGTTCCAGTAGAGAAATCCTTATTTTTTGTTACAATCAGAAATCTTGAACTTGGTTGTTCCAATCAGGAATCCTTATTTTACTTGTTCCACTCAGAAATCTTGATTTTGGTTGTTCCAATCAGAAATCCTTATTTATTTGTTCCACTCAGAAATCTTGAACTTGGTTGTTCCAATCAGGAATCCTTATTTTACTTGTTCCACTCAGAAATCTTGATTTTGGTTGTTCCAATCAGAAATCCTTATTTATTTGTTCCACTCAGAAATCTTGAACTTGGTTGTTCCAATCAGGAATCCTTATTTTACTTGTTCCACTCAGAAATCTTGATTTTGGTTGTTCCAATCAGAAATCCTTATTTATTTGTTCCACTCAGAAATCTTGAACTTGGTTGTTCCAATCAGGAATCCTTATTTTACTTGTTCCACTCAGAAATCTTGATTTTGGTTGTTCCAATCAGAAATCCTTATTTATTTGTTCCACTCAGAAATCTTGAACTTGGTTGTTCCAATCAGGAATCCTTATTTTACTTGTTCCACTCAGAAATCTTGATTTTGGTTGTTCCAATCAGAAATCCTTATTTATTTGTTCCACTCAGAAATCTTGATATTTGTTGTGACATTCTTAAATCCTTATTTTACTTGTTCCACTCAGAAATCTTGATTTTGGTTGTTCCAATCAGAAATCCTTATTTATTTGTTCCACTCAGAAATCTTGAACTTGGTTGTTCCAATCAGGAATCCTTATTTTACTTGTTCCACTCAGAAATCTTGATTTTGGTTGTTCCAATCAGAAATCCTTATTTATTTGTTCCACTCAGAAATCTTGAACTTGGTTGTTCCAATCAGGAATCCTTATTTTACTTGTTCCACTCAGAAATCTTGATTTTGGTTGTTCCAATCAGAAATCCTTATTTATTTGTTCCACTCAGAAATCTTGATATTTGTTGTGACATTCTTAAATCCTTATTTTACTTGTTCCACTCAGAAATCTTGATTTTGGTTGTTCCAATCAGAAATCCTTATTTATTTGTTCCACTCAGAAATCTTGAACTTGGTTGTTCCAATCAGGAATCCTTATTTTACTTGTTCCACTCAGAAATCTTGATTTTGGTTGTTCCAATCAGAAATCCTTATTTATTTGTTCCACTCAGAAATCTTGAACTTGGTTGTTCCAATCAGGAATCCTTATTTTACTTGTTCCACTCAGAAATCTTGATTTTGGTTGTTCCAATCAGAAATCCTTATTTATTTGTTCCACTCAGAAATCTTGATATTTGTTGTGACATTCTTAAATCCTTATTTTACTTGTTCCACTCAGAAATCTTGATTTTGGTTGTTCCAATCAGAAATCCTTATTTATTTGTTCCACTCAGAAATCTTGAACTTGGTTGTTCCAATCAGGAATCCTTATTTTACTTGTTCCACTCAGAAATCTTGATTTTGGTTGTTCCAATCAGAAATCCTTATTTATTTGTTCCACTCAGAAATCTTGAACTTGGTTGTTCCAATCAGGAATCCTTATTTTACTTGTTCCACTCAGAAATCTTGATTTTGGTTGTTCCAATCAGAAATCCTTATTTATTTGTTCCACTCAGAAATCTTGAACTTGGTTGTTCCAATCAGGAATCCTTATTTTACTTGTTCCACTCAGAAATCTTGATTTTGGTTGTTCCAATCAGAAATCCTTATTTATTTGTTCCACTCAGAAATCTTGATATTTGTTGTGACATTCTTAAATCCTTATTTTACTTGTTCCACTCAGAAATCTTGATTTTGGTTGTTCCAATCAGAAATCCTTATTTATTTGTTCCACTCAGAAATCTTGAACTTGGTTGTTCCAATCAGGAATCCTTATTTTACTTGTTCCACTCAGAAATCTTGATTTTGGTTGTTCCAATCAGAAATCCTTATTTATTTGTTCCACTCAGAAATCTTGAACTTGGTTGTTCCAATCAGGAATCCTTATTTTACTTGTTCCACTCAGAAATCTTGATTTTGGTTGTTCCAATCAGAAATCCTTATTTATTTGTTCCACTCAGAAATCTTGATATTTGTTGTGACATTCTTAAATCCTTATTTTACTTGTTCCACTCAGAAATCTTGATTTTGGTTGTTCCAATCAGAAATCCTTATTTATTTGTTCCACTCAGAAATCTTGAACTTGGTTGTTCCAATCAGGAATCCTTATTTTACTTGTTCCACTCAGAAATCTTGATTTTGGTTGTTCCAATCAGAAATCCTTATTTATTTGTTCCACTCAGAAATCTTGAACTTGGTTGTTCCAATCAGGAATCCTTATTTTACTTGTTCCACTCAGAAATCTTGATTTTGGTTGTTCCAATCAGAAATCCTTATTTATTTGTTCCACTCAGAAATCTTGATATTTGTTGTGACATTCTTAAATCCTTATTTTACTTGTTCCACTCAGAAATCTTGATTTTGGTTGTTCCAATCAGAAATCCTTATTTATTTGTTCCACTCAGAAATCTTGAACTTGGTTGTTCCAATCAGGAATCCTTATTTTACTTGTTCCACTCAGAAATCTTGATTTTGGTTGTTCCAATCAGAAATCCTTATTTATTTGTTCCACTCAGAAATCTTGAACTTGGTTGTTCCAATCAGGAATCCTTATTTTACTTGTTCCACTCAGAAATCTTGATTTTGGTTGTTCCAATCAGAAATCCTTATTTATTTGTTCCACTCAGAAATCTTGAACTTGGTTGTTCCAATCAGGAATCCTTATTTTACTTGTTCCACTCAGAAATCTTGATTTTGGTTGTTCCAATCAGAAATCCTTATTTATTTGTTCCACTCAGAAATCTTGATATTTGTTGTGACATTCTTAAATCCTTATTTTACTTGTTCCACTCAGAAATCTTGATTTTGGTTGTTCCAATCAGAAATCCTTATTTATTTGTTCCACTCAGAAATCTTGAACTTGGTTGTTCCAATCAGGAATCCTTATTTTACTTGTTCCACTCAGAAATCTTGATTTTGGTTGTTCCAATCAGAAATCCTTATTTATTTGTTCCACTCAGAAATCTTGAACTTGGTTGTTCCAATCAGGAATCCTTATTTTACTTGTTCCACTCAGAAATCTTGATTTTGGTTGTTCCAATCAGAAATCCTTATTTATTTGTTCCACTCAGAAATCTTGATATTTGTTGTGACATTCTTAAATCCTTATTTTACTTGTTCCACTCAGAAATCTTGATTTTGGTTGTTCCAATCAGAAATCCTTATTTATTTGTTCCACTCAGAAATCTTGAACTTGGTTGTTCCAATCAGGAATCCTTATTTTACTTGTTCCACTCAGAAATCTTGATTTTGGTTGTTCCAATCAGAAATCCTTATTTATTTGTTCCACTCAGAAATCTTGAACTTGGTTGTTCCAATCAGGAATCCTTATTTTACTTGTTCCACTCAGAAATCTTGATTTTGGTTGTTCCAATCAGAAATCCTTATTTATTTGTTCCACTCAGAAATCTTGATATTTGTTGTGACATTCTTAAATCCTTATTTTACTTGTTCCACTCAGAAATCTTGATTTTGGTTGTTCCAATCAGAAATCCTTATTTATTTGTTCCACTCAGAAATCTTGAACTTGGTTGTTCCAATCAGGAATCCTTATTTTACTTGTTCCACTCAGAAATCTTGATTTTGGTTGTTCCAATCAGAAATCCTTATTTATTTGTTCCACTCAGAAATCTTGAACTTGGTTGTTCCAATCAGGAATCCTTATTTTACTTGTTCCACTCAGAAATCTTGATTTTGGTTGTTCCAATCAGAAATCCTTATTTATTTGTTCCACTCAGAAATCTTGAACTTGGTTGTTCCAATCAGGAATCCTTATTTTACTTGTTCCACTCAGAAATCTTGATTTTGGTTGTTCCAATCAGAAATCCTTATTTATTTGTTCCACTCAGAAATCTTGATATTTGTTGTGACATTCTTAAATCCTTATTTTACTTGTTCCACTCAGAAATCTTGATTTTGGTTGTTCCAATCAGAAATCCTTATTTATTTGTTCCACTCAGAAATCTTGAACTTGGTTGTTCCAATCAGGAATCCTTATTTTACTTGTTCCACTCAGAAATCTTGATTTTGGTTGTTCCAATCAGAAATCCTTATTTATTTGTTCCACTCAGAAATCTTGAACTTGGTTGTTCCAATCAGGAATCCTTATTTTACTTGTTCCACTCAGAAATCTTGATTTTGGTTGTTCCAATCAGAAATCCTTATTTATTTGTTCCACTCAGAAATCTTGAACTTGGTTGTTCCAATCAGGAATCCTTATTTTACTTGTTCCACTCAGAAATCTTGATTTTGGTTGTTCCAATCAGAAATCCTTATTTATTTGTTCCACTCAGAAATCTTGAACTTGGTTGTTCCAATCAGGAATCCTTATTTTACTTGTTCCACTCAGAAATCTTGATTTTGGTTGTTCCAATCAGAAATCCTTATTTATTTGTTCCACTCAGAAATCTTGAACTTGGTTGTTCCAATCAGGAATCCTTATTTTACTTGTTCCACTCAGAAATCTTGATTTTGGTTGTTCCAATCAGAAATCCTTATTTATTTGTTCCACTCAGAAATCTTGATATTTGTTGTGACATTCTTAAATCCTTATTTTACTTGTTCCACTCAGAAATCTTGATTTTGGTTGTTCCAATCAGAAATCCTTATTTATTTGTTCCACTCAGAAATCTTGAACTTGGTTGTTCCAATCAGGAATCCTTATTTTACTTGTTCCACTCAGAAATCTTGATTTTGGTTGTTCCAATCAGAAATCCTTATTTATTTGTTCCACTCAGAAATCTTGAACTTGGTTGTTCCAATCAGGAATCCTTATTTTACTTGTTCCACTCAGAAATCTTGATTTTGGTTGTTCCAATCAGAAATCCTTATTTATTTGTTCCACTCAGAAATCTTGAACTTGGTTGTTCCAATCAGGAATCCTTATTTTACTTGTTCCACTCAGAAATCTTGATTTTGGTTGTTCCAATCAGAAATCCTTATTTATTTGTTCCACTCAGAAATCTTGATATTTGTTGTGACATTCTTAAATCCTTATTTTACTTGTTCCACTCAGAAATCTTGATTTTGGTTGTTCCAATCAGAAATCCTTATTTATTTGTTCCACTCAGAAATCTTGAACTTGGTTGTTCCAATCAGGAATCCTTATTTTACTTGTTCCACTCAGAAATCTTGATTTTGGTTGTTCCAATCAGAAATCCTTATTTATTTGTTCCACTCAGAAATCTTGAACTTGGTTGTTCCAATCAGGAATCCTTATTTTACTTGTTCCACTCAGAAATCTTGATTTTGGTTGTTCCAATCAGAAATCCTTATTTATTTGTTCCACTCAGAAATCTTGAACTTGGTTGTTCCAATCAGGAATCCTTATTTTACTTGTTCCACTCAGAAATCTTGATTTTGGTTGTTCCAATCAGAAATCCTTATTTATTTGTTCCACTCAGAAATCTTGATATTTGTTGTGACATTCTTAAATCCTTATTTTACTTGTTCCACTCAGAAATCTTGATTTTGGTTGTTCCAATCAGAAATCCTTATTTATTTGTTCCACTCAGAAATCTTGAACTTGGTTGTTCCAATCAGGAATCCTTATTTTACTTGTTCCACTCAGAAATCTTGATTTTGGTTGTTCCAATCAGAAATCCTTATTTATTTGTTCCACTCAGAAATCTTGAACTTGGTTGTTCCAATCAGGAATCCTTATTTTACTTGTTCCACTCAGAAATCTTGATTTTGGTTGTTCCAATCAGAAATCCTTATTTATTTGTTCCACTCAGAAATCTTGATATTTGTTGTGACATTCTTAAATCCTTATTTTACTTGTTCCACTCAGAAATCTTGATTTTGGTTGTTCCAATCAGAAATCCTTATTTATTTGTTCCACTCAGAAATCTTGAACTTGGTTGTTCCAATCAGGAATCCTTATTTTACTTGTTCCACTCAGAAATCTTGATTTTGGTTGTTCCAATCAGAAATCCTTATTTATTTGTTCCACTCAGAAATCTTGAACTTGGTTGTTCCAATCAGGAATCCTTATTTTACTTGTTCCACTCAGAAATCTTGATTTTGGTTGTTCCAATCATAAATCCTTATTTATTTGTTCCACTCAGAAATCTTGAACTTGGTTGTTCCAATCAGGAATCCTTATTTTACTTGTTCCACTCAGAAATCTTGATTTTGGTTGTTCCAATCAGAAATCCTTATTTATTTGTTCCACTCAGAAATCTTGAACTTGGTTGCTCCAATCAGGAATCCTTATTTTACTTGTTCCACTCAGAAATCTTGATTTTGGTTGTTCCAATCAGAAATCCTTATTTATTTGTTCCACTCAGAAATCTTGATATTTGTTGTGACATTCTTAAATCCTTATTTTACTTGTTCCACTCAGAAATCTTGATTTTGGTTGTTCCAATCAGAAATCCTTATTTATTTGTTCCACTCAGAAATCTTGAACTTGGTTGTTCCAATCAGGAATCCTTATTTTACTTGTTCCACTCAGAAATCTTGATTTTGGTTGTTCCAATCAGAAATCCTTATTTATTTGTTCCACTCAGAAATCTTGAACTTGGTTGTTCCAATCAGGAATCCTTATTTTACTTGTTCCACTCAGAAATCTTGATTTTGGTTGTTCCAATCAGAAATCCTTATTTATTTGTTCCACTCAGAAATCTTGATATTTGTTGTGACATTCTTAAATCCTTATTTTACTTGTTCCACTCAGAAATCTTGATTTTGGTTGTTCCAATCAGAAATCCTTATTTATTTGTTCCACTCAGAAATCTTGAACTTGGTTGTTCCAATCAGGAATCCTTATTTTACTTGTTCCACTCAGAAATCTTGATTTTGGTTGTTCCAATCAGAAATCCTTATTTATTTGTTCCACTCAGAAATCTTGATATTTGTTGTGACATTCTTAAATCCTTATTTTACTTGTTCCACTCAGAAATCTTGATTTTGGTTGTTCCAATCAGAAATCCTTATTTATTTGTTCCACTCAGAAATCTTGAACTTGGTTGTTCCAATCAGGAATCCTTATTTTACTTGTTCCACTCAGAAATCTTGATTTTGGTTGTTCCAATCAGAAATCCTTATTTATTTGTTCCACTCAGAAATCTTGAACTTGGTTGTTCCAATCAGGAATCCTTATTTTACTTGTTCCACTCAGAAATCTTGATTTTGGTTGTTCCAATCAGAAATCCTTATTTATTTGTTCCACTCAGAAATCTTGAACTTGGTTGTTCCAATCAGGAATCCTTATTTTACTTGTTCCACTCAGAAATCTTGATTTTGGTTGTTCCAATCAGAAATCCTTATTTATTTGTTCCACTCAGAAATCTTGAACTTGGTTGTTCCAATCAGGAATCCTTATTTTACTTGTTCCACTCAGAAATCTTGATTTTGGTTGTTCCAATCAGAAATCCTTATTTATTTGTTCCACTCAGAAATCTTGAACTTGGTTGTTCCAATCAGGAATCCTTATTTTACTTGTTCCACTCAGAAATCTTGATTTTGGTTGTTCCAATCAGAAATCCTTATTTATTTGTTCCACTCAGAAATCTTGATATTTGTTGTGACATTCTTAAATCCTTATTTTACTTGTTCCACTCAGAAATCTTGATTTTGGTTGTTCCAATCAGAAATCCTTATTTATTTGTTCCACTCAGAAATCTTGAACTTGGTTGCTCCAATCAGGAATCCTTATTTTACTTGTTCCACTCAGAAATCTTGATTTTGGTTGTTCCAATCAGAAATCCTTATTTATTTGTTCCACTCAGAAATCTTGATATTTGTTGTGACATTCTTAAATCCTTATTTTACTTGTTCCACTCAGAAATCTTGATTTTGGTTGTTCCAATCAGAAATCCTTATTTATTTGTTCCACTCAGAAATCTTGAACTTGGTTGTTCCAATCAGGAATCCTTATTTTACTTGTTCCACTCAGAAATCTTGATTTTGGTTGTTCCAATCAGAAATCCTTATTTATTTGTTCCACTCAGAAATCTTGAACTTGGTTGTTCGAATCAGGAATCCTTATTTTACTTGTTCCACTCAGAAATCTTGATTTTGGTTGTTCCAATCAGAAATCCTTATTTATTTGTTCCACTCAGAAATCTTGATATTTGTTGTGACATTCTTAAATCCTTATTTTACTTGTTCCACTCAGAAATCTTGATTTTGGTTGTTCCAATCAGAAATCCTTATTTATTTGTTCCACTCAGAAATCTTGAACTTGGTTGTTCCAATCAGGAATCCTTATTTTACTTGTTCCACTCAGAAATCTTGATTTTGGTTGTTCCAATCAGAAATCCTTATTTATTTGTTCCACTCAGAAATCTTGATATTTGTTGTGACATTCTTAAATCCTTATTTTACTTGTTCCACTCAGAAATCTTGATTTTGGTTGTTCCAATCAGAAATCCTTATTTATTTGTTCCACTCAGAAATCTTGATATTTGTTGTGACATTCTTAAATCCTTATTTTACTTGTTCCACTCAGAAATCTTGATTTTGGTTGTTCCAATCAGAAATCCTTATTTATTTGTTCCACTCAGAAATCTTGAACTTGGTTGTTCCAATCAGGAATCCTTATTTTACTTGTTCCACTCAGAAATCTTGATTTTGGTTGTTCCAATCAGAAATCCTTATTTATTTGTTCCACTCAGAAATCTTGAACTTGGTTGTTCCAATCAGGAATCCTTATTTTACTTGTTCCACTCAGAAATCTTGATTTTGGTTGTTCCAATCAGAAATCCTTATTTATTTGTTCCACTCAGAAATCTTGAACTTGGTTGTTCCAATCAGGAATCCTTATTTTACTTGTTCCACTCAGAAATCTTGATTTTGGTTGTTCCAATCAGAAATCCTTATTTATTTGTTCCACTCAGAAATCTTGAACTTGGTTGTTCCAATCAGGAATCCTTATTTTACTTGTTCCACTCAGAAATCTTGATTTTGGTTGTTCCAATCAGAAATCCTTATTTATTTGTTCCACTCAGAAATCTTGAACTTGGTTGTTCCAATCAGGAATCCTTATTTTACTTGTTCCACTCAGAAATCTTGATTTTGGTTGTTCCAATCAGAAATCCTTATTTATTTGTTCCACTCAGAAATCTTGATATTTGTTGTGACATTCTTAAATCCTTATTTTACTTGTTCCACTCAGAAATCTTGATTTTGGTTGTTCCAATCAGAAATCCTTATTTATTTGTTCCACTCAGAAATCTTGAACTTGGTTGTTCCAATCAGGAATCCTTATTTTACTTGTTCCACTCAGAAATCTTGATTTTGGTTGTTCCAATCAGAAATCCTTATTTATTTGTTCCACTCAGAAATCTTGAACTTGGTTGTTCCAATCAGGAATCCTTATTTTACTTGTTCCACTCAGAAATCTTGATTTTGGTTGTTCCAATCAGAAATCCTTATTTATTTGTTCCACTCAGAAATCTTGATATTTGTTGTGACATTCTTAAATCCTTATTTTACTTGTTCCACTCAGAAATCTTGATTTTGGTTGTTCCAATCAGAAATCCTTATTTATTTGTTCCACTCAGAAATCTTGAACTTGGTTGTTCCAATCAGGAATCCTTATTTTACTTGTTCCACTCAGAAATCTTGATTTTGGTTGTTCCAATCAGAAATCCTTATTTATTTGTTCCACTCAGAAATCTTGATATTTGTTGTGACATTCTTAAATCCTTATTTTACTTGTTCCACTCAGAAATCTTGATTTTGGTTGTTCCAATCAGAAATCCTTATTTATTTGTTCCACTCAGAAATCTTGATATTTGTTGTGACATTCTTAAATCCTTATTTTACTTGTTCCACTCAGAAATCTTGATTTTGGTTGTTCCAATCAGAAATCCTTATTTATTTGTTCCACTCAGAAATCTTGATATTTGTTGTGACATTCTTAAATCCTTATTTTACTTGTTCCACTCAGAAATCTTGATTTTGGTTGTTCCAATCAGAAATCCTTATTTATTTGTTCCACTCAGAAATCTTGAACTTGGTTGTTCCAATCAGGAATCCTTATTTTACTTGTTCCACTCAGAAATCTTGATTTTGGTTGTTCCAATCAGAAATCCTTATTTATTTGTTCCACTCAGAAATCTTGATATTTGTTGTGACATTCTTAAATCCTTATTTTACTTGTTCCACTCAGAAATCTTGATTTTGGTTGTTCCAATCAGAAATCCTTATTTATTTGTTCCACTCAGAAATCTTGAACTTGGTTGTTCCAATCAGGAATCCTTATTTTACTTGTTCCACTCAGAAATCTTGATTTTGGTTGTTCCAATCAGAAATCCTTATTTATTTGTTCCACTCAGAAATCTTGATATTTGTTGTGACATTCTTAAATCCTTATTTTACTTGTTCCACTCAGAAATCTTGATTTTGGTTGTTCCAATCAGAAATCCTTATTTATTTGTTCCACTCAGAAATCTTGATATTTGTTGTGACATTCTTAAATCCTTATTTTACTTGTTCCACTCAGAAATCTTGATTTTGGTTGTTCCAATCAGAAATCCTTATTTATTTGTTCCACTCAGAAATCTTGATATTTGTTGTGACATTCTTAAATCCTTATTTTACTTGTTCCACTCAGAAATCTTGATTTTGGTTGTTCCAATCAGAAATCCTTATTTATTTGTTCCACTCAGAAATCTTGATATTTGTTGTGACATTCTTAAATCCTTATTTTACTTGTTCCACTCAGAAATCTTGATTTTGGTTGTTCCAATCAGAAATCCTTATTTATTTGTTCCACTCAGAAATCTTGATATTTGTTGTGACATTCTTAAATCCTTATTTTACTTGTTCCACTCAGAAATCTTGATTTTGGTTGTTCCAATCAGAAATCCTTATTTATTTGTTCCACTCAGAAATCTTGATATTTGTTGTGACATTCTTAAATCCTTATTTTACTTGTTCCACTCAGAAATCTTGATTTTGGTTGTTCCAATCAGAAATCCTTATTTATTTGTTCCACTCAGAAATCTTGATATTTGTTGTGACATTCTTAAATCCTTATTTTACTTGTTCCACTCAGAAATCTTGATTTTGGTTGTTCCAATCAGAAATCCTTATTTATTTGTTCCACTCAGAAATCTTGAACTTGGTTGTTCCAATCAGGAATCCTTATTTTACTTGTTCCACTCAGAAATCTTGATTTTGGTTGTTCCAATCAGAAATCCTTATTTATTTGTTCCACTCAGAAATCTTGAACTTGGTTGTTCCAATCAGGAATCCTTATTTTACTTGTTCCACTCAGAAATCTTGATTTTGGTTGTTCCAATCAGAAATCCTTATTTATTTCTTCCACTCAGAAATCTTGAACTTGGTTGTTCCAATCAGGAATCCTTATTTTACTTGTTCCACTCAGAAATCTTGATTTTGGTTGTTCCAATCAGAAATCCTTATTTATTTGTTCCACTCAGAAATCTTGATATTTGTTGTGACATTCTTAAATCCTTATTTTACTTGTTCCACTCAGAAATCTTGATTTTGGTTGTTCCAATCAGAAATCCTTATTTATTTGTTCCACTCAGAAATCTTGATATTTGTTGTGACATTCTTAAATCCTTATTTTACTTGTTCCACTCAGAAATCTTGATTTTGGTTGTTCCAATCAGAAATCCTTATTTATTTGTTCCACTCAGAAATCTTGATATTTGTTGTGACATTCTTAAATCCTTATTTTACTTGTTCCACTCAGAAATCTTGATTTTGGTTGTTCCAATCAGAAATCCTTATTTATTTGTTCCACTCAGAAATCTTGATATTTGTTGTGACATTCTTAAATCCTTATTTTACTTGTTCCACTCAGAAATCTTGATTTTGGTTGTTCCAATCAGAAATCCTTATTTATTTGTTCCACTCAGAAATCTTGATATTTGTTGTGACATTCTTAAATCCTTATTTTACTTGTTCCACTCAGAAATCTTGATTTTGGTTGTTCCAATCAGAAATCCTTATTTATTTGTTCCACTCAGAAATCTTGATATTTGTTGTGACATTCTTAAATCCTTATTTTACTTGTTCCACTCAGAAATCTTGATTTTGGTTGTTCCAATCAGAAATCCTTATTTATTTGTTCCACTCAGAAATCTTGAACTTGGTTGTTCCAATCAGGAATCCTTATTTTACTTGTTCCACTCAGAAATCTTGATTTTGGTTGTTCCAATCAGAAATCCTTATTTATTTGTTCCACTCAGAAATCTTGATATTTGTTGTGACATTCTTAAATCCTTATTTTACTTGTTCCACTCAGAAATCTTGATTTTGGTTGTTCCAATCAGAAATCCTTATTTATTTGTTCCACTCAGAAATCTTGATATTTGTTGTGACATTCTTAAATCCTTATTTTACTTGTTCCACTCAGAAATCTTGATTTTGGTTGTTCCAATCAGAAATCCTTATTTATTTGTTCCACTCAGAAATCTTGATATTTGTTGTGACATTCTTAAATCCTTATTTTACTTGTTCCACTCAGAAATCTTGATTTTGGTTGTTCCAATCAGAAATCCTTATTTATTTGTTCCACTCAGAAATCTTGAACTTGGTTGTTCCAATCAGGAATCCTTATTTTACTTGTTCCACTCAGAAATCTTGATTTTGGTTGTTCCAATCAGAAATCCTTATTTATTTGTTCCACTCAGAAATCTTGAACTTGGTTGTTCCAATCAGGAATCCTTATTTTACTTGTTCCACTCAGAAATCTTGATTTTGGTTGTTCCAATCAGAAATCCTTATTTATTTGTTCCACTCAGAAATCTTGATATTTGTTGTGACATTCTTAAATCCTTATTTTACTTGTTCCACTCAGAAATCTTGATTTTGGTTGTTCCAATCAGAAATCCTTATTTATTTGTTCCACTCAGAAATCTTGAACTTGGTTGTTCCAATCAGGAATCCTTATTTTACTTGTTCCACTCAGAAATCTTGATTTTGGTTGTTCCAATCAGAAATCCTTATTTATTTGTTCCACTCAGAAATCTTGATATTTGTTGTGACATTCTTAAATCCTTATTTTACTTATTCCACTCAGAAATCTTGATTTTGGTTGTTCCAATCAGAAATCCTTATTTATTTGTTCCACTCAGAAATCTTGAACTTGGTTGTTCCATTCAGGAATCCTTATTTTACTTGTTCCACTCAGAAATCTTGATTTTGGTTGTTCCAATCAGAAATCCTTATTTATTTGTTCCACTCAGAAATCTTGATATTTGTTGTGACATTCTTAAATCCTTATTTTACTTGTTCCACTCAGAAATCTTGATTTTGGTTGTTCCAATCAGAAATCCTTATTTATTTGTTCCACTCAGAAATCTTGAACTTGTTTGTTCCAATCAGGAATCCTTATTTTACTTGTTCCACTCAGAAATCTTGATTTTGGTTGTTCCAATCAGAAATCCTTATTTATTTGTTCCACTCAGAAATCTTGATATTTGTTGTGACATTCTTAAATCCTTATTTTACTTGTTCCACTCAGAAATCTTGATTTTGGTTGTTCCAATCAGAAATCCTTATTTATTTGTTCCACTCAGAAATCTTGAACTTGGTTGTTCCAATCAGGAATCCTTATTTTACTTGTTCCACTCAGAAATCTTGATTTTGGTTGTTCCAATCAGAAATCCTTATTTATTTGTTCCACTCAGAAATCTTGATATTTGTTGTGACATTCTTAAATCCTTATTTTACTTGTTCCACTCAGAAATCTTGATTTTGGTTGTTCCAATCAGAAATCCTTATTTATTTGTTGCACTCAGAAATCTTGATATTTGTTGTGACATTCTTAAATCCTTATTTTACTTGTTCCACTCAGAAATCTTGATTTTGGTTGTTCCAATCAGAAATCCTTATTTATTTGTTCCACTCAGAAATCTTGAACTTGGTTGTTCCAATCAGGAATCCTTATTTTACTTGTTCCACTCAGAAATCTTGATTTTGGTTGTTCCAATCAGAAATCCTTATTTATTTGTTCCACTCAGAAATCTTGAACTTGGTTGTTCCAATCAGGAATCCTTATTTTACTTGTTCCACTCGGAAATCTTGATTTTGGTTGTTCCAATCAGAAATCCTTATTTATTTGTTCCACTCAGAAATCTTGAACTTGGTTGTTCCAATCAGGAATCCTTATTTTACTTGTTCCACTCAGAAATCTTGATTTTGGTTGTTCCAATCAGAAATCCTTATTTATTTGTTCCACTCAGAAATCTTGAACTTGGTTGTTCGAATCAGGAATCCTTATTTTACTTGTTCCACTCAGAAATCTTGATTTTGGTTGTTCCAATCAGAAATCCTTATTTATTTGTTCCACTCAGAAATCTTGATATTTGTTGTGACATTCTTAAATCCTTATTTTACTTGTTCCACTCAGAAATCTTGATTTTGGTTGTTCCAATCAGAAATCCTTATTTATTTGTTCCACTCAGAAATCTTGAACTTGGTTGTTCCAATCAGGAATCCTTATTTTACTTGTTCCACTCAGAAATCTTGATTTTGGTTGTTCCAATCAGAAATCCTTATTTATTTGTTCCACTCAGAAATCTTGATATTTGTTGTGACATTCTTAAATCCTTATTTTACTTGTTCCACTCAGAAATCTTGATTTTGGTTGTTCCAATCAGAAATCCTTATTTATTTGTTCCACTCAGAAATCTTGATATTTGTTGTGACATTCTTAAATCCTTATTTTACTTGTTCCACTCAGAAATCTTGATTTTGGTTGTTCCAATCAGAAATCCTTATTTATTTGTTCCACTCAGAAATCTTGAACTTGGTTGTTCCAATCAGGAATCCTTATTTTACTTGTTCCACTCAGAAATCTTGATTTTGGTTGTTCCAATCAGAAATCCTTATTTATTTGTTCCACTCAGAAATCTTGATATTTGTTGTGACATTCTTAAATCCTTATTTTACTTGTTCCACACAGAAATCTTGATATTGGTTTTGCCAATTTGAAAAACTTCTCTTAGCTGTTCCACTCAGAAATCTTCATATTGGTTGTTCCAATCTGAAATCCTTATTTTATTTGTTCCACTCTGAAATCTTGATATTGGTTGTTCCAATCAGAAATCCGCATTTCAGTTGTTCCACTCAGAAATCTTGAGTTTGTTCGTTCCAATCAGAAATCCTTATTTTAGTTGTTCAACTCAGAAATCTTGATTTTTTTTGTTCCAATCAGAAATACTTATTTATTTGTTCCACCCAGAAATCCTGATTTTGGTTCTTCCAATCAGACATCTTTATATTAATTGTTCCACTCAGAAATTTTGCTTTCGTTTGTTCCAATCAGAAATCCTAATTTTATTTGTTCCACTCAGAAATCTTGATTTTGGTTTTTACAAGCAGAAGTCCAGGTTTTGATTGGTCCAATCGCAATGTTTTATTTTGGTTGTTACAATCAGATATCTGGGTTTTGTTGTTCCCATCAGAAATCCTGATTTTAATTTTTACAACCATAAATCCTTAAAAGGATTTTGCGTTTCATTTATATTTTTTGCTTTGAGGAGTAGACCACTTGAGGCTTGGTTCTAAACTTAAACAATCGAAGTATACCTTTTAATCGAAGTATACGTTTTAATATTTTTACATTTATATGTAATCTGCGAAATATCTCAACCATAATCTTTTCTTATACCAAAAGAGCATTTCCTATCGGATGTCAAAGTAGATTTATTTTATCATCTAAATAATTTGAAATCTTCATATATTTCTCACCAAAATATATTTTATTTTTGCTAAGTATAAATTTTAGTCACGACTTGGTATTTACTAAAGAATATGTTGTCTGGGGATATTTTTTTTATTTGTCAGACGATAAACATGACTCTTTAAAAAACATCTTGCGATGTCATGTGATTATTAATCATATGAGCGAAATGCCGGGGAAATTTTCCCAAAGCAAACGTTAAAGACGTCGAAAACTGCAGACAAAGACTGGCAAAACACAATTAAAAAGTGAATACGGTGTAATTTAATGAAGACAATTTCAAAAGAGAGGGCTTTGGAAATATATTGCTTTTTCGACGTCAATTCTTTTTTTTTGTATTCAGAGGTAATGGTTACTACCGTTAAGGTAACGCTGTACATTAGGCACGACTAATCCAGTTGTTACACAATATTGGGGCATCCTCATAGAAGATGTGATTTTATCTGGAATTCATGTATTTTGTATCTCATGCCCAACGGATTCACTAGACCGAGACGGCATAAACAAATGAATAAATAAAAAAAGCGTTTGGGGTCAAGTGACAAAAAGCCAGAAATTGAGAGTTTTTGGCAACAGGTCTATATTAACTGTCACAATTGGAATTCAGGAAGTCAGACTGTCTCGCGGTTAGTTCCGATGCCGCCTGTTTGTGTTGCCAGCCACGTGTCGAAATGTTGACAGGTGAGCAGAGATCTGACAGGAGGAAGATTCGAAGGCAAGAGCTTAAAGTGTTAGTATAGCATAGCAAACGTTATTCAAGGTGTTACCCATCTGGTCAACCAAAAACCGAGCAATGAAAACCCTGAATAAAGACCAAAGTATATTGAAAACAGGGCTCGAGTCCACATTTCTCAACGTGGCGTTTTCTTTAATCTTTTGTTTCCTTGTGAACGAGCAACGGACCATTCCTTCATTTTGACGCACTCCAACAGGAACAAGAATGGTGGCGCACCGTAGTCTTTCGCCGGTCGACGAAAAGGTGCTCCTGGATGTATGTCTGAAGAGTTTTAAAAAGAAAGCTAATTTGTACACTGGCAGATGCCGATGTGACAAACGAATGATGAAAATCTAGAATTTTATAAAACGTTGTCTGTAAAAAAAAATGGATTATAAAAAAATTAAATGTTTATCAAATCATACACATTATAGATAATGACGAAGCTAATTTTATTTTAACACAATGTTAAATGGGAAATATGATAAGTTATACGATTGTGTTGCGCCAATCATTGCAATAAATCTAACGTTCATCACGCGAGACAAATATATAATGCGTCCCAAAACTATGCAAGTAAATAAATATTGCAAAAGTAATAGAACCTCTTGTAACTGCAGTGTCCCTTCAGGACTTGGGCGAACATTGCTCGCCACAGTTTCCTATCCTTTGTAACTCTTAGTAAGTTATGCCTTTTTCCTGATATCTGTTCTGCCAACCATTTAAACAAACTCGTTATGTAGGTTTATTCGCTGCTTTTCTCTGTCATACTTACCTTCAATATGCTATGTGAGTCTCAACTTTTCTAAACCTAAATGTTCCCTAAGAATCTCAACTGTCTCTTTCTGATTCTAAGTATAAGTGACTATTTTGTTTCCATTTTCCTTTAAAGTTCCTCGTTACTAACATGTTCAGTTTATGTTATTCTCAGTATACTTCTGTAGAACCACATTTCTCAAGTTTCTTCTTTGTCTGCGACAACATTGTCTCGCATTCAGTACCAAGTAGGTGGACCGTTATTACGTAAAATATATATATTATGAATTAACTGATTTAAAGTATGGTTTTTCGCTACACTGTAATAACCATGTTTCAAAAATGGAAGCTAAAAACCTCAAATTTAATTTTGTAATTAAATTAAAAACATTAGTTACATTTCATCCTCAAGCGAATTTTGGAGTAACTTATTTTTTAAATTTACTGAGTTTTAAAGGCACAGAAAAAAAAATCATTATTCACTGTTTCCAAGGATACAGAGAAATCCAATCATACAGACAAGGTGTTGTAGCGTGTTCATTTTTATTAACTTTTGTTGTATCAGTTATAAGTTACATTCGAAAAAGGGGTTATGTTTAGGCAGGGTAGAGATGTATTTTTCAACGAATTCTGACATCCATTAAATGCATGTCGTCTGGGTTTTAAAATTTTTTTATAGTTAACGGCAAAAGTTTCTTACGGCATTTTTTCTATTTGTATACTTAAAGATTTTTAGGGCAAGTTTAGGTTAAAATACGTTTTATTTAACTACAATTTTAAAATATTTTCACTTTTAATTTTTAATAGACTATATTTCTTTTTTAAAACAAGTAAATATACTAGAATTACTTACAGTATATAAAATTATTTTTTCATATCAATTTTAAGTATGTATATTACCAGGTCACATTTTTTTAAAATTTTATTTTTAAATATTATTTAAGAAATATTTTTGACGATGACGGCAAAAAATAGCTAATTCATTTCTCTGATTCAGTAAACTTTTATTTTTTATAAACTTAGTAATATATAGTTTCTCATGTATCTACAAAGGACATGGGTCATTTAATGGCCTACATATTCTAGCTTTTCTTATTAATTTCATTTTACTGTAGGTGTTTTATTGGATTCTTTTAAGTGCTAGAAGTACTTTCAGAGAGATGTTTAGGTCAGAATACGTTTTAATTAACTACAACTTTAAAATATGTTTAGGTTTTTATTTGACTACAGTTTTACAATATTTTCACTCTTAAATTTAATAGACTATATTTCTTTTTAAAACTAGTAAATGTAATAGAATTACTTACAGTATAGAAAATTATTTTTCATATCAAATATAAGTATGTATATTACCAGGTCACACTTTTAAATTTATTTTTTAAATATTATTTAATTATAATATTATTTATTTGACGACAAAAAATAGCTATTTCATTTCTCTGATTCAGTAAATTTTTATTTTTTATAAACACATAGGTCTTTTAATGACCTACATATTCTAGCTTTTCTTATTAACTTCCATTTACTGTAGGTATTTTATTGGATTCTTTTCGGTGCTAGAAGTACTTTGAGAGAGATGTTTGATTTCTATATGAATTTATCCTAAATGAACTTTGATGTTGGTTGAACCGTTTTTTGAACTCATGTCTTGTGCAACCTATATAGATTTTTATGTTTTCAGGATTTTCAATAGAAGAGATATTGCATTGGTGCGACATTTATTTTGTAGAGGACAGTTGTGAGGGTTTCTACAGTTACTAATTTTTTTTTTTATCTTCATCTGTTTTTATTTTTATTTTTCCATTGTCTAACATTTTTTGGTTCTGGTATAAGTGTTTATTTAAGATATTAGCATTATGTTTGTTTATAATTTTTTCTAAGTTTTCAGTACAGCTGTAACTTAATTTTAGTGTATTTTTATTGAAAATAGTACTTAGTTTACTATTACTAGGAAAATGCTTGACTATTAATGCGAGGAATTTTTGTCCTAATTTGTTCTTTACCATTTGGTTGTATGGGGGCGTATACCAAATTATTTTTCCACTTGTATTTTTTCTATGCTTTTCATCTTCATTTTTTATATTAGTTAGTTTTTGGGTTTTTGTAGCCACTATCTTTTAGAGCTTTGTTATAGAAATTAATATGTTCATCGAAAATCTTATCATTTGCTGAATTTGTACTTATTCTTTTTCGGATAGATAAAGGTATACCCTTAATTATAGATAGGAGGTGGTTTGGTTTAGGGCGTATATATAAAGGATTGGTATAAGGTGTGTATGTATTTTTCTTTAAATCTAATGTTATATCAAGGAAGTTAACTTTTTTAATTTAGTGCTAACCGTAATTTTTAAGTTCATGCTTTTAAATTCTTTATATAATACCTTTCTAATTTTATCTATTTCAAAGTTAGTAGAGTTTCTAATAACCATAAGACCATCGTCTCTGTATAAACCAATGTCGGTTATATTAATACCACGATGCGCTGTAAGATTGTATAATATAAAAAACCTATGAAATCAGAAGACTCAGCTGAGTCTAGTGATCCCATTGTGATGTCAAAGTGGTCATATGAATTTTTTTATTCATTGCTCACCTTTATGTATCAAGTCTTATTTTTTCGCATTTATAATAATGTTCTTTTCTTCTTCTGTAATATCCGTGTACTGGGTAGCAAAGTGCAACGCATTCATGAACAGTTCTTTAGATATTGATTGGTAATAATTTTCAATATCAAACTGCATAACGAAATAATCCTTTTTGTTAGTATTAGGAATGTTCTTCAGAGAAATTCCGAAATTTATTTTCTCCATATTTTTTTCTTGTTAAGAATAAAGATTTAGAGTGCTCGACTTTGATTATGAGCCAATATGTATGCATATATTTTTATATACCTGTCCTATGAACACTAATGGGTATGTCCCAATCCTCATAAATACATTGTACACTATTGCAAGTAGGGTAATATGCAGTCTAAGTATTCCATCACTAGCAGTGGTTTACCTACTTCACGCCGCTGGCGAGTATTGTATTTTGTTGATCTTATAAAGATTACCATTTCATTTCCGACCTCCGTTTTTGTTATTTCACATTTGTAGTTTCTAGGTTACAACATATATATATATATATATATATATATATATATATATATATGTGTGTGTGTGTGCGTATGTGTGTGTGCATGTTAGAGAGAGAGAGAGAGAGAGAGAGAGAGAGAGAGAGAGAGAGAGACAGACAGACAGACAGACAGACAGACAGACAATGTGAGATTACATATAGCCGCACTGGTCAGGCCTGAATTTTTCAGTCGAGGAGATTGAACAAATACTAATATATTTATATAAAAATTCCGTACTTGGCTCTGATTTACTAAAACGCATCATGAAAAATACTTGACACTAAATGTCTCTAGGATTCAGAGACAATGAAAAAAGAAAATAAAAAAAAGCAGTAAAAATAAACCTTTATTTTTTATTTTTATTTCCTACTTGAAATGGTTAACATTTGTCCATATGTTAAATAAGCGAAATCATGAAGTGTGCTATGTTTCAAGACGTCTGGAAAAAGACACCCCATATACATATATATATATATATATATATATATATATATAATCACATCTGCGATATATATAACCTGTTAATCTTTCTTTTTCTTGCATCTTTATTTTTATATTTTTCCTCATAAAATGTTTGATTTAATTTATTTCTTTTTAACAAAAACATCTATTTATTTCATATTACTTTTTTCTATCTTCATAAAATTCATACCATTCGGATAATTTTATTTTATTTAGAAATTTATATTTATTTCCCCCCTTTTTTCATTTTACTTTACGATAATCTTTATAAATTTTGATGGCGTTTGTTTTGTTCTTTGCCACCGCTACCGTCATTCTATCATATTTCTATTTTATATGTCTACACTTTCTTTTATTTACTTGCTTGGTCTTTCGAAATGTTTTTTGCGCGTTTAGGCATTAATACGTTTTACATCATTTAAAAAAATGTTTAATATTTTATATCTTTATATGTTTTGATATTTATTTACAAACATTTTCCTACTTCCGTCCCTTCAATTTTTTTTTATTATCTCTCTATTTTCCTCTTTTTTCACTTAAACAAATAATAAGCTTGTAACGGCTGGTGCTGTCTTATCTATTTTCGGCCAATTATAAATCCACTTAAATCTGTCCTTTTTCACCTCCTCATCTTTTTCCAAATTTACGTCTTATTTCTTCAACAGTAAAACTTCGCAATTTTATTTTCTTATAAAAGTTTTTTTGTGTTTTTGGCCTTTCACTAATCTTTATTTCAATTTTATTTTGAAAATTATTTTTAATGACATTTCATTCACTTTCTTTATTTCAGGATGTTTTCTTACACACTTTTCTTGTTTAAGTTTTCTTTTAGTTTTGGATTTTATAAATCATTCTTTTTTTTTCTTTTACCATCATTTTTTTTCTCTCTTTCAGCATGCTCCGCCATTTTTTTTTTAAATCACCACTCTTATTTTAATTCTGCTTACCGCAATTTTCTTCCACTCTATTTGATTCTTTTTCTGAACTGGACTTTTTTTTATCAATGTTTTGCGCAAATAATATGAGGCGCTCGTTCGCACAAACACGCAGACAGACACACGTGCACAAGAAACACATGCACAAGACACACATAGACAAACACAAACTGTATGAAGTTCATTTCATTGATGCAAGAAAGAAATCTAAACAAATCACACTATTGCTCAAATAAATAACATCATATATTGCATCATATTTTGCATATATATATATATATTATATATTCCATGTATCTTTTAAATTTAACCAATGAAATAGTCCCCTTAGGAACGTATACAGCGATACCAGTGCCTTTTTGCGCCTTATCAGGTGTCAAGAGTCAAAGAATAAACTTTGCAATCAAGTAATGCAAATTTGAGGAACTGCTGGCCGATTTTGTAATTGATTCCATTCGTGTGAAAAGGTTGATGGATATCCTTTTTATTTTTTCGAGCTGCTGTCATCATCTTCGTTGGTATAGATGTTGTTACATATACAAGTACCCTCCGGCTATCATCAGGTGTTCACTGTTTTGACTGAGATTTAATATCTACTGATTACCGTGTTGTTTGTTCTTGTGATGTCAGTTATGGTTCGTGGGCTTAAGTTCAATTCCTGATCCAGGTACTGAACTCAACGCATTAACATAGACATAACTATCTCTTATATCCTTCACGCTATCGTTTCGAAAGATATTAGTGGTGTTTTTTGAAACTTTTTATAATGAAACGCTTGTCCTTCTCAAAAAGCCCGTGTTCGACCTAAAGAATGATTGCCAAAAGCCTGAAGAAGCTTTTCAAGAGTTTCGGTAGCAGATTTTTCGATCTTAACTGCTTGAATTTGTCATTATTTACATTATTCGGACTATTGTCCTCATCTTAGTCGCCATATTTATTGCAACGTTTAGGCCGTTGTACGCTCCGGCCTTCATCAAGTGGTTGGAATGTCGAATTGAACCCTTGATTTCGCTCACTGGGGTAGACTGTTCTAGTTCCACGTGTCATGGTTAATGGATGTCAGTTGTCAGTTATCTCCTGTTAATTCCCCTCTCCAAGTTATCCACTGCCGTAACCAGGTATTGAGCTCACACTATTTGGGCCCTGTCACTGGATCTAACTAACGCCTTTATCCACTGTGTCCGGCCGAAAACGTTGTAATAAATGTGGCGACAAAGATGAGGGCAATAGTCCGAATAATGTAAATAGTGTACATAATACCTCATCTCAGAAATATAGACAGATACTGAATTTGTCATTCATCGTCACACGCGCCATAATTCATTAAAAGGTCTCCACATATATTGCAGCTAGAGAAACAATGGCGTGTCTAGGGTAAGACAGACTAACAGAGCCGATACCATTTTCGGGTTGATTTTGAATTTTCCTTCTCCAAGACTACAAGGTAGGAGAGCCCAGTCACCCCTGCTATTTAACTCCTAGCTTATGGGGAGAATATAGGAATTCATACATATCCAAGGGTATTTGTGAGAAAGTGAACATAAAGAACTCGGCTGGAAATCGAACTCGGGTCCTCGATTCCTACTTCCAAGTCGCTAACCGTTACATTACCCACACACCCAAGTTATTATAAAGATCGCAAAGTCCAAGAAAACATTTTAAAATCTCCGTTTATAATTGAACACGAGCAAAAAAAAACGATGTAGATTTCAGTCAAACGGTACTATCACAGCAATTACAATCCTAGAACTTTACGATATCACCTCGATATCCATCTTCATTTAAAAGAATCTTGGCGGAATTAGAATATTCATGCATCTAATTATGATGCCGTGTTTCGTGTCTGACCAAGACTCTTTATGATATGAGCCTGACAATTCCGAATTAGGAGCTGCAGTTCCATGCTAGACCAAAAAAGAAAACATCGTTCGCATCCCGGCATCCCTGTGAGTACAAAGACTGGGTGATTTTTTTCTTTATCCACACGTACATGTTCGGTTACATATTACACAGACTATTTGTAACTTTTTGCCCCCGTGAGGAGATAAAAATATTAGGAATATAATTATTGATATTCTAAGCGTAGCTTAGATGTGGCACAAGGCTGAAAGTATGAGACAACGAGTGAGGATCGAACTCACTATTCAGTCGTAATTGTTCTAGCGAGACAAGTTGGCTAACGATTTCACTATGCCGAGGTGCCCAAACATTAGGAATATAATGATTGCATGTGCATATTAAAATGAAACTTGAAGAATTATTTACTCGGTTTAGCTTTGCAAAGGCAGCACAATTATGGTACACCACTTGATGAACGAAAAATCTAGTAATTGTTATTCAATTAAGTTAAGAATTACCCAACTCCGATGCACCTTTTTATTTGCATAAGGCCACATGTAGGAGCACTCACTGCTCAGTTGGTTTTTTTATCCCGTGTCACGTAGGGTCGTGGGAGCACCATGTGCTGCCGTAGTAGTAGTGGTGTTTCTTGGGCAAGATACCCTGACGGAGCCAAAGTTTCTCCAGGCCGGTTATGAATTCAGAGTTACCTTCCCCTAGAGTGGTTACCACCTAATGCTATAGAACCAAGTCTGTCCTGCTATTTACCCATAGTTGGAATAAGAAGAATATGGTTCATACCTTTCTCACGTAAGTGAATGTAATGGATCCGGTTGGAATTCGTACTCAGCTGTCCGATTCCTCAATCCGAGCCGCTATCATCATCCCGGCATCCCTGTGAGCACAAAGACTGGGTGATTTTTTTCTTTATCCACACGTACTTGTTGGGTCACATATTACACAGACTATTTGTAACTTTTTGCCCCCGTGAGGAGATAAAAATATTAGGGATATAAGCCCTCACGAAATCACAGATTTTTAGTATTATAGATAGATACATAGATATTTGCTATTGTTCGCACTCCCACTGCTCAGTAATAATGGTCAAACTAACTTGCTTGCTAATCATTACCCAACGCCGAGCCGCCAAAAAGTTGTAACTTAAGATACTGACATTTAAGACAGAATTATCACGTTTCTGTTTTATAAACAATCAATCCGAAAATGGCGGTTAGATTATAAATTAGAACATTTTATTTTTAATAAATGTGTCATTTTATTCATGCGAGAGCCATAAATGTTGTATGAAATGCGTATGAATATTTTATCAGAAATAAAGGAAAGAGTGAAGAATTCTGATATTGTATCAGTTCTCCTATATGGTACTGAATGCTGGATAATTCTCTCATGGATGAAGAAGAAACTTGAGGCAATAGAAATGTGGTTCTATAGAAGGATGCTGAGAATACCAAGGACTGAACATGTGAGTCACGAGGAAGTTTTTAAGGCAAATAAAAACAATGACGCTTATACTTAGAGTCAGGAAGAGACACATGAAATTTCTAGCCTTAAGAAAGAGCATCTATTTTATATAACAAATATCTATTAGTTAATATACCTTCCTTGCCAATGCACTTAATTCAGCGGTGAATATTAACTACACAGAGCAAAATTTATAGAGATCAAAGTTTTTAGATCAAATCGATTGGTAGGATTCATTTTTATTTTACTTTTAGAAACCGGTGTTATTTTGTTAATGCCATTTTTTCTATGAATTTAGGTATTGGTTCTTTCTTCTAGTTTTTCATTGCTACGTTTATTGCTGATAGCAAAGAGAATTTGTGAACCAGTTTTTACCAAGTGGGGTAATTTTAGTAAATGGTTCGCGCGAACCGTTGAGAACCCCTTGAATTATGTCATCGAAGAAAAACTTTTGATCCATCTTCGAAGGTAATGAAAATATCTATTACTTGGGTGTTGAACGAACGAATGAAAGAATGGATAAATATATGAATATGTGAATGTGTGTATGTGTGCGCGCGTGTGTGCGCGTGCTTGTTAGTTTTAGAAGCGTAACCGGTGTCGATGAAAATGTACCTGGACTCAAGAAAATATTAACAATAGCAAATATCTATCTATCTATCTATCTATCTATCTATCTATCTATCTATCTATCTCAGCCTGTTTATATCTATCTCAGCCTGTTTCTATCTATAAATCTATCTATCTCAGCCTGTTTATATCTATCTCAGCCTGTTTCTATCTATCTATCTATCTATCTATCTATCTATCTATCTATCTCAGTCTGTTTATATCTATCTCAGCCTGTTTCTATCTATCTATCTATCTATCTATCTATCTATCTATCTATCTATCTATCTATCTATCTATCTCAGTCTGTTTATATCTATCTCAGCCTGTTTCTATCTATCTATCTATCTATCTATCTATCTATCTATCTATCTATCTATCTATCTATCTCAGTCTGTTTATATCTATCTCAGCCTGTTTCTATCTATCTATCTATCTATCTATCTATCTATCTATCTATCTATCTATCTATCTATCTATCTATCTCAGTCTGTTTATATCTATCTCAGCCTGTTTCTATCTATCTATCTATCTATCTATCTATCTATCTATCTATCTATCTATCTCAGTCTGTTTATATCTATCTCAGCCTGTTTCTATCTATCTATCTATCTATCTATCTATCTATCTATCTATCTATCTATCTATCTATCTATCTATCATTTCGTGCGTACTTGTGTGGTGCGTCCGTCCAATGGATAATGATTTACTAGTTGTTTATACAGTAAGTATTTTTATTTTAATTTTCTTCAAACATACAATTTTTTAATTAAAATAGAATGAGATCCCGTTTTGCTTTTTCATCTTGTTGTTTGTACAGTAATTATTTATATTTCAGCTTTCTTTAAACAAACAATATTTTCAATATTTAAAAAATAATATCTTTAAGTTAATCTGATTTAAAAAGTATCTAAAGTAAATAGGAATTCCGACAAGAGCAGAAAATGATAAAAAAAAAAAACGCCTGGAATTGGTGAATAGTAAGGGTGTCGTCTTCCATTATACCTCTTTACTTCCCCAGCAGAAATTGGTACAGCTGAGATGTCCTAGTGCACCTACCGTTGCCATCTTGCAACTTACTATTTATTTTGATCCTTACAATATTCTCTTAATGGAAAGGTGTCCATTTCTCTGCAAGCTTATAAAACCCTCTTAGACCAGAGTTTATCACCCTGAAAGGTGTCATGTTCCGGGAGGATAGATTCATGAAACGAGAGGTTGTATAACAAAATGGCGCATATTACGTTGAATTCCTTTATGTATAAATATCTAAATGCTGTCTTTGAAATTCACTTAAAAAACGTTAAGAATTTTTCTTTCGGACAAATAATTTGCCTAATAGTAATTCGGAGCACAAAATAAAAACAATGTATTTTTAATTTGCTCCTGTTAATTCTCCAAAAAGAATTTCTATGAAAAAGAGAAAATTACTTTAAACGTAAAAATTGTTTTGCAAAATTGCTTTTTTCTAAGTGCAGATGTATTTTTGGGTTCGGATATTAATAATAGAAGAAAGATATTCTTACACCGAACAATGTTAATTGTTCCTACAAATATATTTCCGTATAATATAAAAATGTTAGATGAAGCTTTTCTCCAACCTCATGATGATACAAAAAGTTAAACGTTTCACTATGTTCAATAAATATGCATAACAAATTTGTCGGTTGGATACAAAATATATAAATGAACTTTATATATATCTGTATATATAGATGTATACACAATATATGTTTCATTGAATAATTTAGAAAAGTTTTGTCTACTTATTTTCAATTGGATCTTTTCATATTCACGGGTAAGATTTTGGTGTCATTATTAAAGGAAGAGAGAAAATTACCGTGTTGATAAATATTATTTTATTCCGAGTACTTTCGATATTAACTCAATGTCATCGTCAGCGTGCTGGTTATTTCACGACAAATATTGTAGTGTTTATCATTTCCAAAGTCAAAATTGCTGTGTTCATCTGAAAATTAATTTTTTTTTTATTTCTGAAGTGAAGAACGCTTAGTTGAGTGCTATGCGATAGCTTGAGTAAGGCTTACGAGGCGGTAACTGAATTATGAGGTTGGCGAGAGTTTAAAAATAAGTATAAGTATATAAGTAATGTGTATAAACGCTAAACCAGCAGCCAGAGTGCTCAAATCTGGCGAAGAACTATGCGTTAAGGAGGAACAGCAGCCGTTAAAAAGTCCCTTTCTCCATAGTGCTCAATCGACGAACGAGAGCTTGTGTGTGTGTATGTGTATATGTGTGTGTGTGTGTGCGTACACATACACACACACACACACATATATATATATATGTGTGTATGTGTAGATGCTCGATCAATGAATACTGAAGGTTTCCTTATAAGGAGACGGCTAATATTGTCATTACAATTGCATATTGTAATACAATATTAAAAGCCTAATCCTAAACAGAAAACAAGGGATAAACATGTACTCCTGTTCAAAAGACCGGATAGGCGTGTGAAGCGGACGATAGGTAAAGCTATCTACTCCTGCACGAAAGAGTATTCATATAATAGTCTTACTTTAAACCTTATGGACTGGCGCTACAGAATCGCAAACAAAGAACTCTACCAAATAACAGAAACCACATCACTTGAGGATCTTCAATAGCAGCAAAAACTAAAATGGATAAGAGAAAGATTTTATAAATTTCAATGGGCAGTAGCGCTGGCTGCTTTGTCAATGAATGCCGAATGCTTCCAAAGAAAGAAACGGCTACCATTACCAGGAGAGTTTTGCTTCACAAATCCATTGGACAATGATCTTGTATCATTTCATCTGTTTTGTTAACTTCCTTTTAGCAGACAACAATCGTGATATCGTCCGAATATAAAAGGATTCTATTTAACATACAAATCGAATGAAAGGCGTGCCTTGAAAAACATGGAAACTATTAAACGTCCTTCAGTTTGCTGTATTTTTGCAAACTTATTATAACTTTATCTAGGGACACACATACTGTACATTAGGAAAATAAAAACCTGTTCGAAAATATAACTTTAATATCTAAGACTAGTGTACCCGTGACGTCAAAAATAACGACAATTGTTAGAAATTATCAATATTGAGATGTAATGAAAAAAAGGTTTTGACACAATATATTCAGATTCAATGAAACGGAGACTTCACATCCAGATTCGACAGAACGGAAATCCAGAATTCACAACTTAAATAGAGGAACATGAACAGTTTAATTACTCTTTTCCTTTACTACTGTTTTTTTTAAAAAAATTTATTGTATTACCTTTATTAGATAAAAAAAGACATGGCAATTGCATGTACATCCTTATAGGGCATAATGAAGTTTCGTAATTCACAAATTAAGCAGAAGCCCATGAATTGTTTACAAAATTATTTCCCTTGTTACTGCGTTCACTTGCAATAACTTCATTTTAAAAAATATAGTTGTCTTTGATATCAAAATATCAAGGTCCAAAAAGAGCCTCAGTCCATGTGTTGCAGATCTCAGAAGTTATTCCAGAACTCCCAAAATCTACTGTTATCGTCAATCCGTGTTTTGTGAAGGTTTTGTTTAATTAATTATTCAGATAATTCGTTATTCTAGAGTAAAGTCATTTGTTCAAGGTTTTCATACGATACAACTTTATCTACTAAGTGATCATCTGGTATCAACTTGGTCGTGATATTTGTCGTGTCGTTTCCATTCTGTTTCTAATCTTCCTTTTCTTTCGAGAGGTGTTTCAATTTTGAGTCACTGTTCTGTTGAACACATACAATTTATAACATTAAAAAATATTGAGCAAAATGCGATTAATGTAATGTCAAAAGCAGTCAATATATCATGGATACCGTTTAAAAATATAAATATAATTTTTTCTCAAAAAATTAAATGTCGCTCGTGTCCACGTAATATACATAATCTTATAAAGACTACCGGAAAAATTCAATTTAAATCAACCTTGATAAAGAGTTTCGGTTAAAACCTTAAATTCTACAATTATGAGTAATAACTAAAGACATGACACGAAAGAAATAAATATATATAGTGTATCCGTACCGTCAAAAATGAAAGCTATTTTCCAACAGCTGGTGATTAAACCTCTCTATGAATGAACTCATATATGATAGAATAGGTATTATAGGGCTGGTGACATTTTATTTTACAATGAGGTTCACCATGTACAAGGCCTGAGGGCCACTTGAGGGTTACGATAAGAGACGCTTTTGAACTCTAACAAGACTAGAAAATGAGGTGTGGACAGCTCCTGGCCAAATATGTCAATAGTTTTCCATTTTTGGCCTAAACTGGCTCTTATAAAGGTAGAGGATAGCACGAGGAGTTAGGTATTTACTGGAGCGATACGGGGAGCCGATTATTTTACCTGCATCTTTAGCGATGTTTCGTATATAGGAATTCCACTTGATGTTAGGTGTGAGTTTGAGGCCCCATATCCTCTCGAGATACGGGACCCCCTCGAGGGGACATCCGTTCACCGGTAGTGATGGAGTGTAACCAGTTTGGTTATAGAAGAATTGAATGTGACCGGACAGATTTTTCCCCCACTGGGAAGTTAGTGTTAGATCGGAAGAGAGGTCAGCTGGTAATCACTTATTGTCAAGACTTTTAAAAGTGCGGCCATATATAGTCGTATCATCGCCATAGACCTTTACAAATGATCGGAGTATATTTTTCGGTAGATCAGAAAGAAGTCTAGTCCAAGAAGTGACCCCTGCGGGACGCCTGTGTTGACAACCAGGGCCTCGGAAGATGGGGCGTTACTAACTACCTTCGGGAAGGGTTTTATAATAGAGAAAACCCTTCCAGTGATTCCAAAGCTTTGTGCCACATCTTATCGAAGGCCTTCGAGTTATTTAATGCTATGGTCCTTGCGGTATGTGTCTGTCAAGGACATCACTAATTCTGTATATAATGGTAGTTAGGACGTCGGCAGTGGATCGGGCTGATTGAAACCCTTACTGCTCGTTGCACAAGAGCTTGTTCCCATCCAAGTGCTCAACGCACTTCTTGTTGATGAAGGCCTGAAAGAGCTTACTGATGATACTGAGGAGACTAATGGATCTATACTGGGAGGGGAAAGATTAGTTGCCCGCTTTCTTGAAGACCGGGTATACGCTTGCCACTTTGGGAAAGATTTCTCCTTCAAGTAGCGGTTAAATAAGTTTGCTAGAATCGGGGATAATTCTAGGTTGATATTCTTAAGGAAGACCACTGCAATTTTTTTTCTGGGCCAGATGCTTTTTTGGGGTCGAGGCTTTTGACAAGTTTAGAGAGTTCTCTTGCTGAAATGAGTATATTACGGAGATTGTGTGCAGTGAGACGAGTGAAGTTGGGGGAGTGGATGACCTTTGTCATCTAACGTTGAGTTCATATTTGTGACATTTATTATGTATACCAAACATTAAACTGTTTATACTATAGTTATGTTCCATATATGACACAACATGCATAAAATCTAAAAGCAGAATAATTGCTATGTCATTTTATACCTTTAATATTAATTTTGTCCGATCTAATTACATGAGGTTTGACACGAAAGATATAAATGAATAAATAACGGTAATTATTATATTGTGTTAATATTGTCCTATCTAATTACATAGGCTGTGACACAAAAATATAAATAAATGCAAAATACACAACGGTAATTATTATATAGTCTTGATGTGGGCGTGAAAAAAAGAAAGAAGTTATTTTTTAGAAGTGAATAAACATTTATTTTATATTTTTTTAAAAGTGTAAACACATTGTAATTTTTTCTGCTAACTTACGACTGAATTTTGAAACATGACGAATTAAAAAATGAAAATTTATTGAAAAAAACATTGGTTATATATTGTAAATTTTAAAATTTGACTTCAAAATAAATAACACAGAGGTAATATTTATTAAAATATGCTTTTAAAAATGTCATGTAAATTAAATGTTATCGCTTAAGTATATGCAGTTTGTTAGAAATATATAAATTATCATAACCAATTTCAACATAATTAGTTACATAGACCGTGACACGAAAGATATAAATAAATACAAAACGGCAAGTATTATATTATGCTGATTGATACAATAATTAAAATCAACTGTTTAATTCTGCTGTCGAGTAATCTTAATGTACCGAGAATTACTGACCACAACAAAAAGTATAACGTGGTAGCAAATCACCATATGTCTGTGGAATTCATATCATATAAGTATGTTCAACCTCAGGACCAAATAAACAATAACGAAGCATCTATATAAATTAAAATCGATTCGAACATTTAATAAATGAAAGTTAATTATGGAACTGGCCACTATTATGTTGGGAGAAACGGAAACATAAATAAGGATGGAGAGTAGTAAAAATATTATTTAAAATGCTTCTAAAATCTGATTAGAACAGTGTTTAATTGTAAAGAAATGATACCAGATATTTTATCGCTTTTTATTATTCAGATGTTAAAGTTTTTGAAAATCAGCAAAATATTGACCTCGAATAAAAGCCTAACGCCAATTTTACCATTGAATTATGACACGTAATATCTTGGGTTATACAAGAGTCCTGGCTTTAGGCATTCGGATGTCTAGTCACACCGAGGAGCTGTGATACAGCGAAACAGTACTGTCTGCGAATGACATAATTTAGCTCTTGAAAATATATTTCAGTTGAGTGATAGGCTAATTCTATAAACAACAGCCACCAGCGCTAATGTAAAGCTCTTCAGTAAAATTAATGGAGCACTTTGGCTGATTGGCATTTGTTTACATTTGTAAAAACAATACGCTAGATTTAGCCGTGTAACTCTGCCGAGTGAAAACAGCACTGTGGTAGAAGCTCTGACTGACGCCATATCGGTTGGGTTTCGATCTTGGCTTTAGGCATTTGGATGTTTAGTCACACCGAGGAGCTGTGATACAGCGAAACAGTACTGTCTGCGAATGACATAATTTAGCTCTTGAAAATATATTTCAGTTGAGCACTGTTGAGTGATAGGCTAATTCTATAAACAACAGCCACCAGCGCTAATGTAAAGCTCTTCAGTAAAATTAATGGAGCACTTTGGCTGATTGGCATTTGTTTACATTTGTAAAAACAATACGCTAGATTTAGCCGTGTAACTCTGCCGAGTGAAAACAGCACTGTGATAGAAGCTCTGACTGACGCCATATCGGTTGGTTTTCGATATTGGCTTTAGGCATTCGGATTTCTAGTCGCACTGAGGAGCTGTAATACAGCGAAACAGTACTGTCTGCGAATGGCATAAATATTTATATGGTAAGTATATGCTAAAGGAGACACAGTTCCGTTCTCTGATTTAAAATAATTGCATTTTAAGTTTAAAAAATCTTTTGTCATCTAACGTATCTGGAGGCATAGTAATTTATTGCCTAATTTTCTTCTCATATATAAAAATTTATATATAACATTCTACCAATATATATATATATATATATATATATATATATATATATTTGTATATATATATATATATATATTTGTATATATATATATATATATATATATATATATATATATATATATATATATATATATATATATATATATATATATTACTCTTATGAACATCAGGTGATGTGCACAAATGGGAATTCATCTCTTCAATGTGTCTCCACGGGCGGTGTTAAACTACTGGTGAGTGAACGATAATTTTAATTTGAAAATTTTAAAGGAGACACATTTGTAGTGTTGAAACATTATTGCAATTGTGTAGCGATTTTTAACATGTTTTTGTTTTAATATCCTAAAAGTATATAATATTTAGCTCTACTCTATATTTAGCACTTCTTTAAATTCAAAGTTAGGGACAGTGGAATTATACTCCATTTGTTCTCAGTTTACCTGGATATATATATATATATATATATATATATATATATATATATATATATATGTATATATATATGTATATATATATATATATATATATATATATATATATATATATATAAAATCTTTAAGTATACAAATAGAAAAAATGCCGAAAGAATTTTTGCCGTTAACAATAAAATTTTTTAAAAACTCCCAAAAAACCCAGACGACATGCATTGAACGGATGTCAGAATTCGTTGAAAAATACATCCCCACACATATCTAAACTCAACCCCCTTTTCGGACGTAACAAATAACTGATACAACAAAAGTTAATAAATATGAACACGCTACCACCCCTTGTCTGGATGATTTGATTTCTCTGTATTCTTGGTAACCGTAAATTATGAAATTCCCTTACAGTTAAAACTCTGTAAATTTAAAAAATAAGTTACTCCAAAATTCGCTTGAGGATAAAATGGAATTAATGTTTTTAATTTAATTGCAAAATTAAATTTGAGGTTTTTAGCCTCTATTTTTGAAACATGGTTATTACTGTGTAGCGAAAAAAAACATATTTTAAATCAGTTAATTTATATAATTAATGCTCTGTAAATATACATTGAGCACTAATTTGTAAAAAATAAAAAAACAAAAATATCAATAAGAACACAGGATTACATATCTTACTGTTCTTTCTTTTTATTTAAATATATATATATATATATATATATATATATATATATATATATATATATATATATATATATATATATATTGATTGATTGATTGATTGATTGAAGTTGAAAAAACACTATTCAGTGTAAAGCATTGACGAAGGTTGCAGGGGCACCGGAAATTTTGTGATTTTCCCCAAAATTTACTGTGCTTTCATGCTGACTAAATAAAAAAAAATATGTATAATATACAAACGATATTTTTGTCATGCACGTTTTGTATAATATAAGGAGCATATTTGAATATTTACTGTCGGTATATTAAGAAAATTAATGACATGATGGAAAAGATTTTTCGGAAGACTCGTTTCGTTCTTTTGGACATCATCCAACTTAAGCGATGTTTCATTCGCTGAAATATTAACCTTTTAAAATTAAAATGTTTTTTTTTATAAATATTTGATTGGGTATATAATCATGCTAACTTAACTTAGTTTCTTAATGTTTCTATTAGTTTTTATCACTTTTCACTTTTGTCATTAAGTATCTCACATTGTGATAATACTTCTGCCAAGAAAAATGAAATGTAAGAAACTGGACGCAAATTTACTGTGGATAATCTAGCGATTAAAGCACTTTCTGTACACTTTCATCTTAGTAAATTGCTTTCTCTTTCAATTAAAGTAAGTATTTTCATTTAAAGTAGCATTTTTAAGTTAAAAATTATGGTCAGAGTCATTATTGTGAGCAACTAATTCATTGGGCGTGTTGTTTTGTAAGATATCTCTTTTGCGCTCATGTAATCTTTTATTTAAATTCACCGAGGTTTCTCCTATGTATTCCTTGTGGCAATCATTTCGGGTAATAGAGTATATTCCTACGTCAAGTTTTAGCTTATATGTATGTTTATATGTATGTTTATATATATATATATATATATATATATATATATATATATATATATATATATATATATATGTATATATATATTGTTGAAACTTGACTAATGCATGGAATAATAATGCAAACACAAAATGTAGTTAGAATAAAATGTATTGAACAAGAAAGTGTACACAATATTTACATATAGTCTTTTGTATATTCCTGGGAAGACCGTTCCTGGAGAATGTGTTGACTAAGTCGCAGTCGGGCAGAGTCTCTAGTTGGATCTCTTGATTCGCCTCCCTGTCTTCCGGTACCAAACATATTTATATCGTCGGTACTCCGCTATGCAAATTAGGTGGATCCTACCACAACATATATATATATATATATATATATATATATATATATATATATATATATATATATATATATGATGCGTGCCTGTGTACTTTTGTCTATATGACTAAGTATATAAGATATTTGACTTACTACCAGATGACATATATTTTGGGTATTCGGTGTGCTGTAATGGTTAACGAGGTTACTGTTAGTGATGATCGAGTCCGATGAATAGAAATGCCGAAGGGAATTTTTAAATTTCTAAAATTAGCATGCCGGTTCGAATAAAGGTTCCTTTTCATATCTATCTATCTATCTATCTATCTATCTATCTATCTATCTATCTATCTATCTATCTATCTATCTATCTATCGCAATCTGTTCTTCTATATTCTATACATCTACTCCCTCCGGCTGTGGGTTAAATAGCAGGACTTGTACCCGGAAAAGTCAGTGTTATACTAAAACGTTTTTTCCAAAATGCAATATTAAATCGCAAAATAAAAAACCTTATTCCTACAATCTTCCGGCTTTAAATAACACACAAATGGTTGATAAACCGTAAAAAGCAAATCAATAAATCCATGAATTCCTCGATAAGAATTTATGGATTTTTTTACATGAAGAAATAATAATTTTTTAAATATTGCCTCAAATGCTGGAAGCATTTAATGTTAATGTTCTCAAATATTTCCTTATGCGCTAATTGGTAACATATTTTGCTTACTCTATCTATCTATCTATCTATCTATCTATCTATCTATCTATCTATCTATCTATCTATCTATCTATGACACTCTTCAAATCTATATCATTATGTTAATTGGTATCTGTCTGTCTATCTACCTATGACACTCATCAAATATATCGCATTATGTTAATATCTATCTATCTATCTATTTATGACACTCTTCAAATCTATCTAATGAGATAGATTCGAAGAGTGTCATAGATAAATAGATAGATTAATATTTGTTAATATCTATCGCTCTATCTATCTATCTATCTATCTATCTATCTATCTATCTATCTATCTATCTGTTATGGTCCAAGGTTAGGACCAAGGAAGAACAATACGAACACAAGAGTAGAAATAACAAAGATATATTACACAGAATAATAATACAAGATGTGGAAGGTGTTAGTATGACTGTCATCTATCTATCTATCTATCTATCTATCTATCTATCTATCTATCTATCTATCTATCTATCTATCTATGACACTCTTCAAATCTATCTCATTATGTTAATATCTATCTATCTATCTATCTATCTATCTATCTATCTATCTATCTATCTATCTATCTGTCAGCCTGTTCATATCTATCTATCTCTATTTATTGCAGTCTGTTCCTCTCTATCAACGCACACGTTGATCTACACACGCTATCACACACACACACGCGCGTGCACACACACACACACACACACACACACACACACACACACACACACATATGATTTTTTTTAAAACTCAGACAAAAACGATTAACGAATAATTCGATTTTTCCATTATAAGAAAACCAAGGTCTCTTAAGTAAAAAAAGGATAAAGTAAAGAAAAAACCCCCGCCAAAACACAAAAGAAGACAAATGAAAGAATGTAAATGATATTAAGAGCAAAGCAAGTTAAACAATTCCACGTCTATAATTTTATTTTCTAAGTATAAATTTAGTTGATAAATAGATAAGCAACTTCAAATAATCCAAAAAAGAAAAAAAAAGACGATGAAACTTAATATCTTAAGTAAGAAATAAAAACAATCGAATAAATTAATGAAAAACTTTTAGAAGAAAAGAAGATGCAAATAAGGAGTAAAATAAACATTAAAAAAAGCGAAAGAAACTGAGAGAAGATTGTGAACCTTTTGGACGTCCTCCAAGATAAGAAGATCAATTTGAACAAAAACGAGAACCGCTTTTTATTATTTGATTTCTCTCTCTCTCTCTCGCTCCAAAATAATGTCTAATTTGTGGCCAGACATCGTCATGACGATAAATGCAATTCGAATTCTTATTTGCTCTCAGCAACACGATAAACAGCAAATGATAATGATCACGAATAAGAAAATAAAAAGGAAAGAATCAAATCAACAAAGAAAAGTGAACAAGAAAGCAACATACATCGGCAAGACCTAAATTGGTTTTAAAAAAAAGTTATTGAACTACAAAAAGAATGTTGTCGAATAGAATCGAGAAATACAGGCTTCGATTGTATTCCTTACATAAAGATGAAAAGAAAAGATATGCAAATCGAATAGATTTCCTTCGAGATGACCAAAATTTGCTGAAGGCAGACTCGGGTGAAACAAGAGGTTATCTCAAATGAGCAGCGCATCGCAGTGGCCGGATCAGATTTCTCTTCGTTAACAACGCCAAAGTCGCCATCAGTCAAATTGCATTACAGACACTTCTGAATCTTTATTTCTCTATCTGGATGATCGCCACATCAACTCCCACAAACCAAGGGCGCTTCAAATGTTTAGTGTGATGACCTTTTCCGATCAACAAGATTTTGACGTGATCTTCCCGCATTTTTCATTGTTGTCGGCAACATATCTCAGTTTGCTGCTGTTGTTATAATTTTTTTTTTAAATGTTCTTTACGATGATTTTTTTTTCTTTTAAAACTTTGCTTTTGTTTGAACATTTTTTTTTGACATTATCTTCATGAGAGAAATAGTCACTAGGTTATCGGATTTCAGGTTTTAATCATTCCAACCTTCGTGTTGCTCCCCTCGCTCTTCTTCTTCTTCCACCTTCTGCCATCCCCTGGTCCTCAGCAATCACGCATATAACAACGTAGGATCGTGTTGCGTAACATGCCTCACATGTATACATTTTAGAGTTTCTTATGACATGTATAATGAATGTTAACTTTACAAATACTTTCACGGTAATTGCTCCGAGGAGCTGCTTTCGCTTGTCCCCAGGCCTCATGAATTTAAACGCCCCTCGAGGCTGGCATCCCATTCCCACCCCATCACCGTTGAAACTGTTAGATGTAGACGTCTCTTCTAATCCAATAGCTTCATGTCTCGCACATCTCGCCTGTGGAATTCACTTCCCTATTCCTGTTTCCCTGACAAATACAATCTCCAACTATTTAAGTGTAACGTCAATCGACATCTCCAGCTGCCTTGATCTATCCTCTTCCCTTCTCCACATCCTTTCACCTTTCATTCCCATCTGCTCTCGCTCCAAATCTTCTGTAACCCCCTTGCCTTGATCGATCCACTGTCTTTCTCTTTCTCCACATCCTCTCCTTTACCACTCCTATCTTCTCTTATTCCAACCCTTCTATAACCCCTTGCGTGATAGTGGCCTCCAGCCTTGCTTGTGGTGATACGCTTAAAAAAATATATATATATATATATAAAAGGTCATACATATACACACAAAAAGCATTTAAACTTATAATCTCTACATCCCAGGCTTTCTCTCTCATAAATATACAATAATACCCCCTTATCCGCCGGCGGAAATGGTCAAAGATCATGAAACCATGTATAGTACCAAAACATATTCTTCATAGCTCTTCGCTATGGTACCTAGAGTTTTAAAATTTAAGCGCAGTACGAGACTGGCGTCGGGATCTATACAGTTGAGCCTGCTAGATGTAACCGTAACTTCTATGCTAACAGTCTCTTTTCTCGCACTTCTTGCTTGTAGAACTCCCTTCCGATTCCATGCTTTCCAGCCAATTTTAATCTTCAAAAATTTGAATCCAATGTCAATCGCTATCTACTGTCTGTTGACCATGTTCACCAAATCTATGAATATAGAATCCAGCGCAGTACGTAATCTGTTCAATGAAACAACAACGTTAAAGATTAACACTCCCGAGTAAGACACTCTATTGAATCAGACTATATCGCCAATACCAGTCTTCAGTATCAAAGGCTGGCATTGAATATTCCGGAAAAAAATATGGCCGCCTTTATACACGTCGCATAGAATATTTTGAGCCTTCTGATTGGTTACATCTTCTATTGGTGAACTATAAAATGAGTCAGCTCATTTTGGCTGGCTCACTAGTACGCTAGGGTACCCCAAAACTCCAACACTGTCCTCCTCATTATTTTTTTACATCTTCCCACTCAGTATTAATGTTTCTGTGCCTATTTCTTCCACGCCCTGTAACCTCTTTGTATGTTAGTGACTTTTCTGCCTTCCATGTGGTGATGCCGATTAAAAAAAATATAATGCTAGATCAGACATGCTAGGACGTTCATTTATTTATTTTTCTTGGGAAAATCTACGCAAGGTATCCTTATACCAACCACACATATTTTAAATCATTTAACCCCAAGAAAGACAATAACGTCATTAAGATGCAAGGGGTTATCAGGAGTAGAAAAGAATGAGAAGACATTAGTGACGAGAAAGAACAATAAAAAAACAGAATTCAGGAAGATAGAAGATGACGACTGGCGTTGCTTTTAAAATTTTTGAAGATTTTAGTAAGTAGGGAAGGAATAAATCAGAAGAGTTTTCCACAGGTGAGAAGTGCGAGAAAAGAAACTATTAGAATAGAACTTACGGTTACATCTAGCCATTTCGCCAATAAAATGATGACTTTTGATTGATTCATTTACTACGGCTCGTCAACCCTTTGCAGGTTATTTAAAGCCAGAAAATATTTTTAAAACTGTAAGTATTATTTTTTGGTGATGATAATGATTTAGTGATAGAAATCTTACTAAATTAACCATAGCTGAGAAAAGGTGGATTCATGCCTTTTCCAAGGTTATTTGCACATAAGTGAATATAACGAATCCAATTGAAAATGAAACTCAGCTCTCCGGGTAACTATTCCGAACCACTTATCCATTACACCATCCGCACATCCAAGCTACAACATCTGCTAGAACAGAGTTTGGGAGAGATATCAAAAAGACAAAAGAGCTCCAAGGAAGATGTGGAGGGCCATGATCTCCTACGTCATGAAGGGACACAGCACATAAAAGAAAATATTCCCAAGTGGTTATACATCTAGAGACTGACCAGGCTCAACGTTGCTTGCATCTAGCCATTTCAACAATAAAACGATGAGTTTTGATTCATTTATTCGTTTTCTACTGCTTGTCAACCCTTTGTAGGTTATTTAAAGCCAGAAAATATTTTTAGATTGTAAGAATTATTTTTTGGTGATAATAATGATTTAGTGATAGAAATCTTACTAAATTACCCATAGCTGAGAAAAGGTGGATTCATGCCTTTCCCAAGGGTATTTGCGCGTAAATGAATATAACGAACCCAACTGGAATTAGAACTCGGATCTCCGATTAACAATCCCGAGCCATCATCCATTACACCATCCGCATATCCAAGCTTACAGCACCCTGGTATTTCCAAGCGGTTATCCATCTAAGTACTGACCGAGTTCGACCTTCCTTTACTTCTGTGTTCGTACGGGAACCTGTGTTTTAACATATTATGGCCGTAAGCCCAAAAGGATGAGATCTAGTAAGCAATCTAGTCGTATGTTTGAATTTAAGCGGTCAAGGTACCAAACCCACGGATCTTTAATAATTAAATTCTTTATCACAATATAGGATAAAATGAATTGGAATATGCCGGCTGTAATCTTAGAAAGTGTCCTTCGCAGTAAATATAATCACCGTTACAGATGTTACAAATGTTACTTAGATTATTGATTTTCTTTGTGTAGTTCTTTCGTTGTTACTTTAACGACTCAACTGATTCATTTTGATGCAAGAAACAAAAATTATTTCTTTAGAAATAAAGAAAAAAAATAACGCTGAACTGTTACATGTTATAAATCCTCCTATATGGTACTGAATGCTGAACAATCTCCTCACAAGTGTGGACATGTAAGACAACGGAGATGTACTTGTACAGAAGGATACAGAGAATATCATGAACGGAGCATGTGAGCAACGAGGAAGTTTTAAAGAAAATGAACATATATACTTAGAATAAAAAAGATACAGTTAAAATTTCTGGGACACATAACGAGGTAAGATGGCTTGGAGAATTTGAGGCTCGTACGATATACGAAAAGCAATACTAACAGAAACAGCAAGAAACCTACCCAACGATTTTGTGTAACTGGTTCAATAGAGATTTGAAGGGATGGTAAAAAGACAATTATTACTAAGAACTACAAATGAAAGGAAGTTGTGGAGAGTCGTGTTCACTGACGACGTAAAGGAACGTGGTACATAGAAGAAGAAGAAGAAGAAGAAGAAGAAGAAGAAGAAGAAGAAGAAGAAATATCTTTTCGTTGTTACTTTGTAAATATATACGGGACCCTTTAATACAGTTCGCCACGTTTGTCTGAAGGGAAAGAAAAGAAATGAAAGCGACTTGTCTTTTCTTTATCGATTTTACATTTAACTGGAGCTGCATAATGGCTCAACCGAAATGTTGTGTAATGATAAACGTACACCAAGGAAATCAAATAATACTTGTTACTTTTGAATATGTTGGCTGTAAATGCGCAATGGAATAGCGAAAGATGCTTTCCAAAAGCTAATCAAAGTATTAAACAACAGGAAAATTTTGTTTGAAACAAAAAAAGCGTGCTGAAATGCTATGCCATATCAATCCGACTATAGGGCAGTAATTGTTGGACATTATCATCACGGGTGAAGAAGAAACTTGAATCATCGGCGATATGATTCTGCAGAAGCACACTGAGAATGTAATGGACGAAGCATGTGAGCAACGAGGAAGTTTTAATGAAAATGCTAGCAAAAGCAAACTTACACTTATAATCAAGAACGGACAGTTGAAATTTCTGTTCACATAATGAGAAAAGAGGACTTGAAGAATTTAAGACTCGCAGGATATAATAAAAGCAAGAGTTACAGAGGGAAACAGCAAGTAACCTGCCTAACGAGTTTGTGTAAATAGATGGCTGAATAGGGAGTGTGAAGAATAGTAAAAATATAAATACTATTAAGATAGGAAGTTGTGGAGAGCGATAATCGCCTACTTCCTGGAGGGACACGGCACATACAAAGAGAAGAGGAAATAACACTTAGCCACTGACAGTTTTTCTTCGAAATGTTACAATTGAAAAATATCGAAAAGAGAAAAACAGCATGATGTATTTTTTTAAAAGAATTTTTAATGTCGTTTTCGGAATTTCTTGAAAAGTAAGGAAGCTGATTTTTTAAAGAATATTTTAATTGATAAAACGATAGATAAATAAACAATTCTTTCAGGGATACCCAATTGGACTAAATGAAATACTTCAGGTTCCATTCTCAAGATATACCATGTACTTTCCATGACTTCGTGGTAGTTTTCATTTATATGAGAGAGCATGGTGGGGTTTTATTGTTAACAGACGCACATACCGACACATATATCTTTACTGCATGTAATTTCACCGCTTGCATGCATGGTTTCAACATTTCCATCGTTGGCATTCCTGTTGTCTTTTCTCTCGAGATTTCTAGTCATAAAACTAATCTCATTTTGCCCAACCCATTTGAGAATCCAATAGGACCTTCCAAGCTTTTGTGTGTCAACTATGGCGTTTTAATCCTGACAACCGTCCTCCTTTTTACGAGAGTTTCGCGAATTATTTGAGCCAAGCAGAATTGCTTCTTACTGACCCCTTGGCAAGGGCACACGAACAAAATGGCCGGGGAAGGTGATGTGTACACAAAACAATAAATTCCCATAGCAATGTTTCTCAATTAATCAACTCCTTTTCCTAAATGGCCCGCCCATAAAACACGTCTACCGTAAGAAGCAGTTTGATTTATTGTGAAACAATTTTTTATAATGTTTTTCTCCTGTAGCCGTATACAAATAAAAGACGGTTTAAAACGATCTTATATTAAACAAACTTCGATGTAATAATTATCTTCAAATATTGCGATTCTTTGGTTAGATAAAGGATGTGTATGTTTTATAAATGGCCACATTCTCTGAGCAAATCACTGTCGCCCGAACGATTTTATTTCATTTTTACACAAATAAAACTCTCATAGGGATTGGATCCTCTCGCAATGAACAACACGAGTAACAAACATTTTTTTTAGTTACTACCCGGATAAATAAAGTAGTTTTAGAGAAGAGACACGACAGCGTAGTATTCACTCACTCAAATTACTACATTAAGCCTATTGGCATAATAATAGCGATAAGGCATTTTGCTAAAGTATCTACAGATGGGGCACATCGAAAGAAGTTGTTGTTATGGGTCCTTTACCTATAACTACAGAATGACCTCTTCCTAACACTATGTATACTACGCCTCTCAAGAGAGAGAGAAAGAGAGAGAGAGAGAGAGAGAGAGAGAGACGAATCGAGTCGAGCCGATAGTAGTTCACTCCAAACCAGACTGACAGTCATACTAACACCTTCCACATCTTGTATTATTATTCCGTGTAATATATCTTCCTTATTTCTACTCTTGTGTTCGTGTTCTTCTTCCTTGGTACTAACCTGGACCATAACAGTTGTTTAATCACTTACCGAATTACATTTATTGGAAGGTTTACATATACGGCTTATATATATATATATATATACATACATACGTACATACATACATACATACATATATACATACACACACACATACACACATATATATATATATTTTTTTTTTGAACAATAAAAATTATTAAAAAAATTAATTAAAAAAATTAATTAAATAAATTATTAAAAAAATTAATTAAAAAAATTTAAATCTTCAGACACACTGGGTTGTAGATTAATATTCTTTCGTTTTTATTATGCCCTGATGGAGAAAATGAACTTAGTGTCTGTAGTTTTCATTTGTTTTTTATCTTTTTAACATGAATTTTTCAACATTCCTTGTGTTGGTCAAACAGTCTCTTTTAAGTTGTTATTTGAGATAAGACCTGGATGGATCCATGCTGCTCTGAATTCAGATATATATGTTAAATTCACTATAATTGAGAGAATAGAAAAGTCCAGAGCAGATAACATTAGAAAGATTTTAGAGTTCCATGAAAATAAGTGGATACAACGTTTAAAAACGTACTATCCAGCTGGGCTTAACCATAAATTTAACAACATGGGTAGTATTAATATATAACCCTACAAATCAAAACCTACCCACATTTCTCACCCACACAAGACAGATATGCTTACAGAGGTGTTGAGCCCTCACACTTATACACACACCCACACGTATATACACACTTACACACATCATACTCACTCCCTAATGAGCCAAATGATAACACACACAGTAATATACACGCTTACACACATCATACTCACTCACTCGCTAAGAACCAAATAACACACACACTTAACAGAGACACATCCTCTTTCCAGTAACCAATAATTCTGACAAAATGACCAAGGGAATTCAAAGCAGCATGAATTCATCCAGCTCTTATCTCAATTAACAACTTAAAAGAGACTGTTTGACCAACACAATCACTGAACAAATGTCATGATAGAAAAAAAAAACAAACAAAACAATTGAAAACTACAGACAAAAGTTCATTTTCTCCATCAAGACATTCATTTCTGTAGTTCACTGCTACCAGCAAGCAGAAAATTATTTTTCTCCTGATGATGGCCATGTTGGCCGAAACTAGTCAAGGAATCTAAATGAAATAATAATAAAAACGAAGGAATATTAATCTACAACCCAGTGTGTCTGAAGATTGAAGATTTTAATTTTTAATATTTTTTTATTGTTCAATATATATATATATATATATATATATATATATATATATATATATTTAAAATTGTGTATTTGGGCAGCAAAATTTGATACAAATTTTCACTAAAGACGATTGACAATTAAGCTTTTTATCCAATTTTCCTTCGATTGCATAAGTATTTTCTTTTCTGGACATTATTTGCACACTTTACTTCTAGGAAAGAAAACGCTTATAAAATAAAATAAATAAGCAAAGATAAGTAAAATAAAATTAATCCAGACAAATAAATAAGTAAATAAACGAAGTAAATAATAAACAAATGAACAAATCACGAACGCATAAATAAACATAAGTAAACGTAATAATAAAAACCAACAATAAAATAATGAATAACAATAAAAAAAGTAAACAAACAACACAATAAATAATAAAAATAATAAATACACAATAAATAAATAATAAAAAATTAGTAAATAAACAATAAATAATAAAAAATTAGTAAATACACAATAATTAGTAAAAAATAGTAAATACACAATAAATAATAAAAAAAATAAGAAATAAATTATAAATAATAAAAAATAATAAATACACAATAAATAAATAATAAAAAATTAGTAAATACACAATAAATAATAAAAAATTATTAAATACACAATAATTAGTAAAAAATAGTAAATACACAATAAATAATAAAAAAATACTAATACACAATAAATAATGAAAAAAATAAGAAATAAACAATAAATAATTAAAAATTAGTAAATACACAATAATTATTAAAAATAGTAAATACACAATAAATAATAAAAAAACTGCATCAAGACCCGCAATTATTCTCACTCAACAGCCTCTAGAATAATTTGAAACATAGCTGTTAGCGCTCAACCAATTAATCGTTAGAATAATACAACAGACTACCCACAATGCATCACTGACCTGTATATGTAAATAGTCGCGCAAATACAAAACGCATATGGCTTGATGATTACGTTTAGCATGAAACAGGTTGTCTCTTCTGGGTATTCAATATTCACTTATATATATATATATATATATATATATATATATATATATATATATATATATAGTTGTATTGATGCGAGTTTGTGAACCTGGGTTTCACGCTATTTGTGATCGTCAGACAAACTGATTAATCACCTCTATCACTGATATTGAGCACTTTCCACCGCGCATACCGCGCATATGTAATATATAAATAATATAAGAAATTGCATATATCATATATATATATATATATATATATATATATATATATATATATATACATACATATTTTATAAATATATATACAGACACACATATATATATGTGTGTGTGTATGTGTGTGTGTTTAGAGAGAGTCAAAGAGAGATAGTGAGTGTGTGTGTGTGTGTGTGTGTGTGTGTGTGAGAGAGAGAGAGAGAGAGAGAGAGAGAGAAAGGTCATTACTAATTACTTTTGAAGTCTTCTTTGAACAGTCAGGTTACAGTATACCTGACACGAAACAATGCAGTTATTAAGAGTTAAAATGAATGCTTGCAAAATCTCCCAGTTCTAACATCACTCCTTCATAGTCAACCTGTAAGGTAAGCTTTTCATCCTAAACTCGTTATCTTAAACAAGAATACATATATAGAAAATAATTAACTCTCTACTCAACGATACCGAGGCATACGAAAAATAAAAGAACAAAAAAGAACTACTAAAACACTAAAATTCAACAAAGAAATCAGGAAACTGATTAAAAATGAAAACAAATCATAGTATAGATTCATAGAATATCACCCTAGAAGAGCAAAACATTATGGTCTCCCTAAGACCCACAAAACTGGTATCCCCATACGCCACATCATTTCTGGAATAGGCAGCGCCCAACCCACGAAATAGCTATAGCCATAGCAAAAATAATAACCCTTTCCCTTGGAAGTCCATGGTTCCCAAGTAGGCATCTATACGGACAACACTACTATTTACTCCTGCCTCAAAAACAAATCTAAAGTGTCACCGATAAAACTAACCTGGCCGTTTGTCTTGAAAAGGACCTCCAATCGGTTGTGGACTGGGGCAGGAATTGGCTGGTTAACTTTAATTCCTCAAAAACAAAACTGCTTTCTATTACTCACCAGAGACAACCATCTCTGCCTCCCATTAGAATGTCTGACGCTCAACTCCACGAGAGCACCTCTTTGCGACTGCTCGGTCTCACATTGTCCCCCGATCTGAGATGGAAAGAATACACTGAGTCAATAGCTTCGTCCACCGATTGGAAAGATGGCTCCCTGTGCCGCGCCATGAAATTTTTCTCGCCGGAGTCGATCCTTCAAATCTACAAATCAACCATTCGCCCTTGCATGGAGTATTGCTGCCATATATGGTCTGGAGCCCCTTCTATTTGTCTCAAGGTCCTTGATAAAATCCAAAGACGTATATGCAATGTAATTGGTCCTGATCTGGCATCTCGTCTGCAGCCGCTCTCTCACAGACGTGCTGTTGCCTCCCACTGTCTTCTTTTACAAATACTTTCACGGTAACTGCTCTGATGAACTGTTTTCGCTGGTTCCCAGACTTCATGAATTTAAGCGTTCAACTAGGCTGGCGTCTCGCTCGCACCCTTTCACTGTCGAAACTGTTAAATGTAGCCGTCTCTTCTACTCCAATAGCTTCATGTGTCGCACCTCTCGTCTGTGGAACTCCGTCCCCATTTCTTGTTTTCTTGATAGCAATAATCTCGAACTATTCAAATGTAATGTCAATCGACGTCTCCAGATTCCCTGATATATTCCCTAACCCTTTCTTCATCCTCTCCTCTATCACTCCTCTTTGTTCTCGCTCCAACTCACTGTAACCTCATGCGTGCTAGTGGCTTCCCGCCTTGCTTGGGGTTGAATACTTAAAAAAAAATATAAAAAAATTCAGGAAACCTTTATTGAAAAACCATGGGAAATAAATATGACTGACAAACTCATGACCAGTTTTGATACAAAATCACTTTATACTAATATCCCGGTTGAAAAATACTTAAATCTTTTAAAAAGCATCTAACAAAATCAAAGATAAACTTCTCCCTACCAATAGCTTAAATAATAAAAATCTGCCGTCCCATACCTATCAATGCTTTTTTCACATTCAATGATAATTTTTACAAA
>OZ038488.1:81647459-81649959 GCA_964036315.1 Acanthosepion esculentum
TTAAAGCTGTTCGGTTATGTTTCTATTGATTACTAGTTGCAGGAAATAAGTGAGTCACTTTTTTGCACAGAGTTTTTCCCTAAATGTCATTTATATCCAAAATTATAATTATCAATAGAATACCTTAGGGTGAGTAAACTTTTTTACTAGGTGGTCGGGAAGGGGTCTTTATATTAAAAATTGATTAAAAATTAGTTTGACACTAAAAACAATAGGCGAAAAAAATTTTAAGTAAAAAAATCAGGTGGGTCACTTTTATCGAACAGCACTGTAGTTTAATTTTACTTTCTGCACTAAGTATCACTTTTACCCATTTATATTATCTCAAAATAGTCTTTTACTAGGTACCTCCACGAGAAACTTGACGAAAACAAAATTTTATCGTCTAAATATTTATATTATTATTAAGAGGAAAGATTAAAGTTTATTTTTATTATTTTTAGAAAATCAGCGCTGAATTGTAACATACAAAACTCAATAAAACAAATATATTATTTAATTTCAAATGCTTTTATTTGATTTTAGTTGTTTTTATGAATATGGACAATATTTTCTGAAAGCAAAAAATTTTTCGATTAAAAATGAATTTTTAATACAATTATTTGTTATTTTTTAATTATAATAGATTTTTACATTTAAGTTGTTAAAATATTATAAAATTAGTTAAAAGCCGCATCAGGTTTTGTAAGTGTCATTATGAGATAGATATTTTTTTACTGCGTTGTAAATTGTATCGTTTTGACTAATCAGAAAACCCGCAGTAATTATGAAATATAATTTTGTGTTTATAATCAGGCTCTAATTATAAAGTATGGAAGACCAACCAGAATACAATTAAGTTGCGTTATTTGAGTTAAGCATTGTTCTCTGCTGTTAAGGTCTTTACTTTTGCGAAACACGTGTGGAGAAGTTTATTTGATTTTTCAATTTCAACTGAGAAGGGTACCTAAAAGTATCAGTATCATCTTATAAAATTTATATGATCTTATTTTTATATTAATCTCAGTTATGGCATTTTTTCCATAAATGAACTATCAAAATTAATAATAAAATAAATGGAAATAAATATAACATAGTAAATGTACATAAAATTATAGTATTTTATGTACACTTCTGATAAAATTTCATAAGATAGGTACCTATAAATTATTTAAATACCTTTCTTATGAAATTTAATCTCATTCGTAACAGTCTTATTTTAATTTCTTTATAATATATTTTCCATAAAGCATCGTAAACGCAAAGGTGAAAGCTAAGTACAAAAAAGAAAAAAATAGAGCGCTGAAAGTTTTCCTTAAATATAACGAGGTAAATAATTTGTTCACTTAAATGTAAAATATTTCACTTTTCTCCTTCCGTAGAACAAATTATTCTCATGGAATCCGTCAATATGTCATTCAACACCTGTCAAGTGACGCAAATGTTTATGATGTGCTTTGTTTTATTTTCAAATTACATCTTTTCGGCGCAGAAGCTAAGTTAAGCTTGGTTCAAAATATTTTAAATAAACATAATTTCGGACTTTCTTAAAATAAGTTTTGAAAAAATGATAATTGATACTTAAAAGCATTTAAAACTGAGATTTTCATTGATTCTATAAAATGAAAAAAAATGATCAGTTTTGCTGGCTAAAAAAAAAAAAAACAAGATTTTTAACGAAATTTTCGGACGTGTTAGGAACGATTAAAAAATGCAAAAAATACCCCCAAAATACTTTGATCTTTCCTCTTAATAATAACATAAACATTTAGACGATAAAATTTTGTTTTCGTCAAGTTTGGCGTCTTTTTAATCATGCTATACTCTTTTTGTTAACGATCTCGTGGATGTACCTATCTTTTACCGAGTATTTTCTGTTTTATTCTTGGTTGTAGAAAGCTGTTTTTTCAGTAAGGGATCTAGTTACTGTGTCGTATCCTTATTGAATCAACTGGCACATCGCAAGAAATACTGCTTACTATGTCGTACTCTTCTTGTAAGAACTAACACTTCACAAGGAATACTGGTTCCTATGATTCGTATGAGCCCGAAATGCGATTTGCAGATCGGGAACACTAGAATCAAGCAGACGCGGAAGTTTAAATATCTGGAAGCGTTCTGAGAGAGAACGGTAAATGCAACACTGAGATCCGTAGACGTATTGGGATGGCCAAGAACACATTAAAAAAACTGGGAATTGCGAAACAGGAGGGTTACTTTGGTAACAAAGAAAACAATACTGAGCTGTTACGTGACATCTGTCATTCTTTACATCAGCGAATGTTGGACGATTTCCTCAAAAATGAAGAAGAGACTCGAGGCGACGGAGATGTGGTTCTACTGTAGGATGCTAAGGATAACATGGACCGAGCGTGTGAACAACGATGAGATGCAAAAAAAGGAAGAGGCTTATACTTAACATCAGGAAGAGGCAGCTGAAGATTCTGGGACGCATAATGAGGATCTAGAGAATCTGATACTCATGGGTCGAATAGAGAGAAAGAGAGACAAAGGAAAACAA
>OZ038488.1:81654959-81669959 GCA_964036315.1 Acanthosepion esculentum
CAAAGACATGTGCATAAATCTACAACAGGATACACATGCACAGCTCAAGTAATAATAATAATAATAATAATAATAATAATAATAATTCTTCTTCTTCTTCTTCTTCTTCTTCTTCTTCTTCTTCTTCTTCTTCTTCTTCTTCTTCTTCTTCTTCTATGTGCCGCACCCTATCAAGACACAGGTGATCATGGCTCGCCTCAAGTTCCTATTTTTCTCCCCTTTTCTTTGATCGCAGCTTTCCTCAATCTCTATTGTCCTGAATATGCTTCGTGGGGGGTTAAGTTTTCCAAGGTGTCCGTTCTCATTATGTGTCCAAGGAATTCCAGCTGTCTTTTCCTGATTCTCAGTATAAGTGTTCATTCTGTTGCCATTTTCTTTTAGACTTCTTTCTTCCTTACTCGCTCCGCCCATATAATTCTCAGCATGCTTCTGTAGAACCACATTCCCGATACTTCTAGTTTTCTCCTCACACGTGGCGTGATTGTCCAGCATTCACTGAATAACATAAAGCAGTCCAGTCCTCTTTTCTCTGTTACTAACGAAATTTCTCTGTTTCTCAACGTCTCGCTTAGCTTTTAGATTGCTTCATTCGCTCGTCCAACGCGTCAAGCTACCTGCACAAGCGAATACTTTACCAAATATCACGAAGATTGATAAAGCTGCAACTGTGTAACATCGTGTTATATAGAAATAAAGTGTCGCTGCCGACACTTGAGTTTGAACATAGATCGCCAGTGAGCAAACACAGGCGATCCCATTATTGAATTAAGTAGACCACGTGACCATAGAGGAAACGCATATATAGGAAGTAGCGCGTGTCTAATTGATATTTCTACTCTATCCGTTATTACTATACGGACCGCTATTCTCTACTCTATTCACTATATTATTTCTCTATTCAGGGTGGCACGGTGGAGTAATGAATAGCGGCTCGGATTGAGGAATTGGAGAGCCGAGTTCGAATTCCAGTCGAATCCATTACATTACTAATACCCTTGGGAAAGGTATGAATCCTCTTCTTCTCCTCCCCAACTATGAGTAAATAGCAGGACAGACTGGTCTACTACAGAAAGAAATGGCAACCTACTGCTGGAAAAAAAATCTGCCTCGTCAGTAATGTATCGAAAGGCACATAACTGACTGATTTCTCTATTCAGATCACTATACGGGTTACTATTCGAGCGAGTAATATCGAGCAAGTACTATTAGTGCGTGTGTTATTCGAAGGCGTCTGGCACCAGAATTGTTCAACGGTGTACTATAGTTGTAACTGCAATTACAAAGTCTCTACTACAACGAGCATTACGAAAGAGAGTATTTGTTAGCATCACAAAAGTAGCAACAAGTGTTCGTTGAGTCACAAAACATTGCTAACAGTATAGCTGGAAAAGCATGGACTTTTAGGAAAGCTTGATCTACTTGGGAAGAATGTTAGAATAATCTGGAACTTTATACTGAGAACAAATCGCCTGTGTACGGATAGAAAATGTATTCAGTAAATGCACAAAAATAGAAAGGGGTGTCAGACAAAGATGTGTCTTCTCAATGTATTTATTCAACATTTACAGTGAGGCTATCCCAAGGGAGCTGGAGGTCTAGAAGGATTTATTATCGGTGGGCACAATCTTTGCAATATAAAAATAAACAGTTGACACTATGTTGGTGGCAGACAAAAAAGAAAAAAAGAAAACAAAAAACAAACAAAAACTGGAAGGACCCCAAGACAAGTTATCAAAAGAGAACGAGAAGAAAGGACAAACTATCAACTGTAACAAGACAAAAAGTACTACCAATTGGAGATGTCAAAATCAAATAAGTACAGAAATTTAAATACCTGGGATATGTTTTAACAGATGATAGAAAATACGACAGTAAAAATCCCAATATAGCTAGAGATGCCTTCTAAAAACTAAAGAAATTATTAAGAAACAGGAAAATTTCATTAGTGACAAAGAAAGGTGTGTTGAAATGTTATGTAGAAAAATGAGTACTAGCAATGATAGTTAATTTAAAAAAAAATGCAGAAGCATTACGGTTTTATATATGAAGAAGGCTGAAAAATGAATTGGCCGAAATGTAGCAAAAATAAGAGCAACAAGAAAAATGAGTACTAGCTATGATAGTTAATTTAAAAAAAATGCATAAGCATTACGGTTTTATATATGAAGAAGGCTGAAGAATGAATTGGTCGAAATGTAGCAACAATAAGAGCAACAAGAAAAATGAGTACTAGCTATGATAGTTAATTTTACAAAATGCAGAAGCATTACGGTTTTATATATGAAGAAGGCTGAAGAATGAATTGGTCGAAATATTGTAGCAACAATAAGAGCAACAAGAAAAATGAGTACTAGCTATGATAGTTAATTTTAAAAAATGCAGAAGCATTACGGTTTTATATATGAAGAAGGCTGAAGAATGAATTGGTCGAAATGTTGTAGCAACAATAAGAGCAACAAGAAAAATGAGTACTAGCAATGACAGTTAATTTTAAAAAAATGCAGAAGCATTACGGTTTTATATATGAAGAAGGCTGAAGAATGAATTGGTCGAAATGTGGCAACAATAAAAGCAACAAGAAAAATGAGTACTAGCAATCATAGTTAATTTTTTTTAAATTGCAGAAGCATCACGGTTTTATATATGAAGAAGGCTGAAGAATGGATCGACCGAAATATTTTGGTAACAACAAAGCCAATAAAAAAGATTTCATTAATCTAAACAACTCTTGTAATTATTTTTTTCATTTTTCGATTTATTGAACGGTATTTAAATACCGTTCAATAAATCGAAAAATGAAAAAAATAATTTTTACAATTTCTAAATTCCTAAAATGCAAAAAAATAAATGGTAAAACGAACCAGAAATCTACTTTTTCAACGAATTCTCGTTATAATTAATTAATTATTTGGTAATATGCGATAAAATACGATAAAAGTGACGAGATATTTGTTTTGACGATGTTTTTCTTCAGTTAGTTTTGTAACAATTAAGATATTCTTGCCTTTTCATTTTGAAGTCTCGCAGTTTCTAAGCTTTCTTCTTTTTATTAACAAGAGTTCTCTCTCATTGAATTCATTTGCTAATTTCCAGTTTTTAAATCTCCATAGAGAATTGCTTCTGTTTTGAACGCTGAATACCACTTTTTACTTTTTCGTTAAATCTCTTAGCTATTATGCAGTGTTTTATGAATTTTATTGCTAGCCTCTATTAAATCAATTTTTTTAATGAAGCCTTCAGGTAAAATTCTCGCCATCAACATTGAGTTTTTATTAAGCGGAAATATTTGAAAAGCGATTGGAACAAATATTTTTTGTCGTAAATCATTTTTGTCTCGAGAAGCAGATAATTAATCTCTTAATGTGATCCATCAAGAAATTACTCTAGTGGCAGCTTTCAATAAATTCTGGAATAATTACTTAACACGCGAGCGCCAAATACGAGTCATTCCGAACAAAGGTGCATCTGATTTAACGGTAATGGGCGCGAGAAGTGAAATTGGCGATTCGAATCCTGGCCTAATTTGTGGCGTTATTTTTCGCACTAATGCTCATGTGAAAGGCATGAATCCGGTTATTCCTCCCTCCGGCTATGGGTAAAAAAAACTAGGTCCTCGTACCTTAGTATGGCAACTAATCTAGGAGAAGGACAAGTTTGAGTTCAAAATCAGTCTGGAGTGAGATGGAATAGGTATGGTTCAATTATGATTCTGATGGGTTACGGGAGTCGGAAACGAAACCTGTTATATATTCGGTGATGATCAATTTCATCCGTCATGGACTGAAAAATCAAACCGTTAACCATCACTCTTCTTCGTGTTCCCAGCTATGGATTAAATAGCACGTCAGGCGAGATTCTCAAACCTTGGATGACAATCAGTTTAGGAGCGGGAGCAGTTTGAATGTAAAACATTGGAACAGGCAATGGAAAACTAATCCGCCGTAATTCGTAAACAGTGATAACAATTCCCAGTTAAAGAAAACGCATCTGTAGAGAGGCAGGATCACTTACGTCATGAGGCGATATTATATTAAACAAATCTACCAACACCAGAAATATAATGTTTGGTATTTAAACGTTAACTTAAAATGATGATGATGATGATGATGATGATGATGATGATGAGAAGGAGGTGGTGGTGGAAGAGGAGGAGGTGGAGGATCATCATTCTAAACTGGGTGTCGCCGGATGGTTGCTGTGTTGTGTTAAATAAAGAAGTGTTTTATACTAGCACGTTTTATATTTTCACACACACACACACACACACACACACACACACACACACACACACACACACACACACACACGAGCACGCGCACGCGCAGGCACACAAACACACACATATATATATTGTGTATTTAGGCAGCAATCCATCATTTATACATGTTTCATTAAAGACGACAGACAAGGTACTGCAATTAAAGCTTTTTATTTAATTTTTCTTATATTCGAACAAGTGTTTTCATTTTGGACACAGAGTGTGTAGAAACTGTCCAAATTATTTATGGTTTCGGTTTGATCAGGAACACAGTGCTCCTGATCAACCCGAATTAATAAATAATTACATCGATCACACTACTATATGCCAATCCAGACGACTTACGTGTTCCTGATCAAACCGAACTCATCCAGACGAATTACGTCACACCTATCCGACCACAGCTCTATCAGAACCCATTTAAACACGCACACAAACATATCAGACGCCATCCAAAACATACTAGTAGAAAATACAAGCATAATAACCTTAAAAGATTAAGAATAATGGAAGCCTTAATAACAAACAAAATAAAAAGAAGCTAATACTCTATAATACTAACTACGAACACGACAACAGTGTGCTGACTGTTCGGAAAATAAAACATCCGTATAACTCTAGATACATAAACAAAATCAATACATCCAGTTAAAAATAAAAAAATAAAATCATCCTTGCTAATTGATAAAGGTAGAGCCGAAAGCGCTCGGAATTACAGAACATTTGGATAATTTCTACACACTCTGTGTCCAGAAAAGAAAACACTTGTTCGAGCAGAAGAAAATTGAATAAAAAGCTTAATCTCAGTACTTTGTTATTTTTAATGAAACATGTATATATATATGTGTGTGTCTGTGTGTGCGTGTGCGTGTGCGTGTGCGTGTGCGTGCGCGTGCGTGTGTGTGTGTGCGTGTGCATGTGAAAAGAGAATATCACAAATTGAATGCGGGTGATAATAAAATAGTGCTCGATATGTAATAACAGAGCTAGAATTTATATTAATAATACACATACATTTTTCCTTACCGGTTGCACATGTACAACACAATATAAATATTGGATTAAAAAAACAAAAAAACATGTAATCACTCTCTCTCTTTCTCTCTCTCTCTCTCTCTCACACACACACACACACACACACACACACACACACACATATATATATATATCTGGCCACTTGTATTCGAGGATACTCGTCTTGGCGGCTAGCCAATCCCTATTGCAGTCTCTCGCTCAGGCACATATGTGTTTGTTGAACACCCCATGAGCACACATATGGTTTATACTGCAACTATGCTGAGCAGACATTAGTTACAGTTTCAGGGAGAGAACGTGTTATATAGAATAATTAACAATCTAAACAACAGCACACTCAAACACTCGGTCACGATGACTTGTGTTTTCCTGCTAACACAGCTATCTATGGCCCCAAGAGTTTATATATAAAAGGGAGAGATTATAGTTATTCCAACGAGCTAAAATATATATTTTAAAGAGAGAAGCCGCAAACGTTTTTGGTTATAATATGGATTTTTTTAATATATTATACTTTATTTTCTATAAATTTTGCTACACGTGTTTCGGGTCCTGTGAAATTCATAAGACGAAGAAAGATCATTTCCACATATTATTTAAAGGAATTAATTTTGTCTTATATTGAGTCTTAATCATTGTCTTTTGTATATATATATATATATATATATATATATTGGAGGAATAAATGCGTGTCTTATAGGCCAATACACGCGTGTTTCTCTTATACATTTGGTATTATTAGGAGGCATCTGTTTATTTAGCTAGATAGCGGTAGTGCCCTGTTTGGTCAAAATTCAGTACCTTGGTGTTGAAACTGGAGTGACCTCTCCAGGACGAAGGCCTGGGTGATGGTATATGGAGGCCCTGCGATGCCCAGACCACATGTCCCCATCCCAGCCGTACCGACAAGATCCAAAGGAATACAGTGCAATTCATTTGAAGCCAGTTTGGCTGCAGGAGTTGCAGGAAAGTTGTCAATGTTGACAGGCTTTAGGGCTTTACTCCGATTTTTCTGTCTGAATTTACTTCCTTAGATATGACCGCAAGGCAGCGCAGATCTAATATATGTTTTTCCCCTAGATGGACTGTCTTTCTGGGCTATGGAGCTCCATCTGCCCAAACAGCTGGTTATGAGGCGCCAGTTCTCCGCTTCCTCCGACTTGGAGCTGGACTTGTTTTGGTTATCTGAGATGCATGCCAGGAAAGAATTTTATAGACAGTGGGAGTTTGTCTCCACTATCACCCCCGCCTATGACAACCTTTGTGATATTACTGAGTCCGAATCAATAGACAGGATAAAATCCTTGAGAATTTATTGCAAAATCACGGCAGATGGCCGTCCATTCTTTCATTTATTTCTCAAATTCTTAAAATTTTCGTTTCCGTCTTTGCACTTTATCAATAATTATATGTTAATTATGTAATCAGGTCGGGGTTTAAATTTACATTTTTATTTCTGAGTTTTTGTTTGTAAAACGTAAAAAATATTTTTGTGATTTCGGATTTATTTTCAAGAGCTGAAATGACTGGCTTCTTCTGGAAGCCTTAGATCTTCCTTCGAGATAAACAGTTTTAATTATTCTTCTTTATAGCTTTCTATCACTCTTTTCTTTATTTATGTAAATTTCATGTTCTTTTTCTTTCTTAAAAGAAACGCGAGAGAGAAAGAAAAGGTTACCGAAGCGAAGCCGATGATACGATAACTTTTAAATGATTCAATTGTTGACAAAATTAGAAAGAAAACGAAAAAAACAAATGAATAAAAGAAAGAAAGAGTAATTAAACTGTGTATATTTTAAGAAAAAGATCAGTAACTACTTGAAGTCAAGGTCAACGATTTTTATCAGCCAAGTGCTGCTACATACACAGATCTGCATATCTGTGGCGCCCAATATGAAATCTGTTGAAAATCTGATGAAGCAGAAACTGCAGTTGCATCAATAGTGATAAATAAGGGTGAATAGAAAAATAGAATAAATGTTCGTAAAAAAAAGGATGCTGGTTTCTTTAGAACATTTTGTGTTAGTGCATTTAAGTCTTTTGAGAGAAAAAAACAGGCATAGCGTCACAGTAAAGGGAAACAAAAAGCAAGAACACAAAAAAAAAGAAAACAAGACAAAATACAAAGAAAACTATACTTTGGTCTGATTTAATACATATTTTGAACATTCACTACAGCCTTGAATATTTGAAAACTCACACAATGTCATCTGTAAATTTGTAAGAGTTATACCCTTAGAAACTGATACAGACGTGTCGTCGCCTCCCTCTGTCTTTTATACAAATACTTTCACGGTATCTCCTCCGATGAGCTGCTTTTGCTGGTTCCCAGACTTCATGAATTTAAGCGTTCAACTAGGCTGTCATCTTGCTCTCACCCGTTCACTGTCGAAACTGTTAAATGTTGCCGTCTCTTCTACTCCAATAGCTTCCTGTCTCTCACTTTTCGCCTGTGGAACTCCCTCCCCTTTTCTTGTTTCCCTGATAGCTATAATCTCCAACTATTCAAATGTAATGTCAATCGGCGTCTCCAGATGCCTTGATCTATCCCCTATCCTTCTCTTCATCCTTTCCTCTATCACTCCTCTTTGCTCTCGCTCCAACTCTCTGTAACCCCTTGCGTGCTACTGGCTTTCCGCCTTGCTTGGGGTGAAATGCTTAAAAAAAAATCTTACACATCCGTGAGAGTGTAATTCTTCACAAGAAATAAAACAAGACCAAACGCCTGAATGTGCGGCTGTTATGACTCTCCGTAAGCGTTACTAACATCTCTATCAACCTGGACGGTGTAGCAAAACACCTCGTTCAAAACTGCTTGCAATAATTGGTAAAACGTTCTGAAGAATGCTAAGGTCACCTATACACAGTAAGTCTAAGTCAGATTTGAAAAAGAGAGACATGATTCGCCTGAGTTCTAGAAAGACCCTAACAAGTTTCTAAATCGGTCATGTCCAAACTGCGGTCCGTGGGCCACATGCGGCCCGTTTGTCTTTCTGATTGTCACGCCTAATTTCATGGAGTAAAAATCCTTTATTAAATTCCATTCTCACTTGTTCACTCACACAATCTCTCATGCTCTCTCTGTATATATATATATATATATATATATATATATATATATATATATATATATATATATATATATATATATATATATATACCGGATGTAACAGCAAAATTGTCCAAATCGTGTAAAAGCAGAATTGTAAATTAAGATTTGAACTGTTGAATCTTAGAAACGATTAAAAATATCTCACTGAAATTCTCCGAGGTTTTTATAACACTATTAGACTCTTCTTTGAGCAATAAGAATGTATAATTACTCTCCAAACTTAACAGAAGAATCGTGATAAAATCGATCTTAAACGAAAACGGCATTTCATTAATTAAAAAGCTAAGCATCTGAAGGTCATCAAAGATTGATATAAAGTTCATATATATATATATATATATATATATATTATATATATATATATATATATATATATATATATATATATAATTCCAGAAACATTTTCCAACTTATTCAAGATGATCTTCATCCTTTCTAACTTCCTAACCTTTTGTCCTGTAGTAACAAGGTGCCTCACAGGTTTCACGTATGATTTCATTTTCAAGTCTTTTTTCACTGCTCTTTGGACGGTCATAGTTGAAAGTCCTCTCTCACGTGCCAAACCCCTTATGGACTGAGTTGGATCTTTTCTAATTGATCACTTTAGCTCTATGCTGAAATGATTATCCCTCTTCATGCTATGACCTCCTCAACCAGAGTATGAATGTTGGTACCATTGCTGAAGGCCTGAATAATCTTTTTTCTCTCAACATTGCTCATTTGAGAAGACAGTGGGGCTGACACAAAAAAGTTTTAACCTGTCCTTTTTCTAGCTGAATAACTCAAAGGGTTTCTCAGTGATTCTTACAACAAATGGTCTCAAGATGGCTAAATGTCTTATCTGAAAACGTAAAAAATACACTCAGTTTGTTTAGTGTTTTTTTTATATATTAAAAATTTTGTGGGATGGACAATTATGCTATTATACCCTGTATGTATATATATATATATATATATATATATATATATATATATATATATATATATATATATATATATATATATATATATATATAAATATTGTCGTTTTTTGCATATATATTTTACTTATATTTTAATTTTCACATATACATATATATAAGAATCGGTTTTATTAATCCAACAGAATTTTATCAAATTAAACGTTATTATTGGTAGATACTCGTGTTTGAATAGACGCTCCGTTTATATATTAAACTATATTTATATATACTTATACTTATTAAAGAAAGGTTTGCGGTCTTATGGTAGGAATTGAGCCAGCATCTCTCAGGTTAGAACGTGCCACCTTTTAGCCCGGTGAGCCTTTCCCGATTTGACCACGAAGAGACAGACTCACAGGCGAGTTTAAAGTGATACCAATTTGTCGGATTAATAAAATACATTCTAATAAATTTTCTTTGTTTACGTTTGGCGCGCAGACATGAAAAATTTCGAGAGACAATTGACAAGAGACATTTCGCTTGACAGCATCAATTTTGATTTCACCTGGTCCTCTGTTTTTTCGTGGCCAAAGCGGTATAAGTTGGGGGTCTCAGGTTCAAATTTTACTGCAGGGTGAATATTTTGCTTTAATAAGATCTATCGAATATTCAAAACGGTACACGAAAATAAATATGCCATTTTATAAATAAACGGAGCATCGAATATGAGCATCAACTAAAAATAACGTCTCCGTGAGAAAATCTGTCGATTTAATAAATAAAAAATCTGTCAAGTTCTTTAGAAATTACATATGCTCTTCTTCAGAAGAGTATATGCAATAGTTGCTCCAAGACTATACATCACTTTCTCCTCTTACTCGCATACAACAACCACACTCAGTAACACCCTCGGCTTGTCGCTACATCACGTTCAAACACCGGTACCCGTAAGATCACCGAAGTTAAGCAATGTCGAGCCTCGTTAGTAACTAGATGGGTGACCGCTTTGGAATACTAGGTGCTGTAATCTTGTATGTGCGGATGGTGTAATGGATAATGATTCGGAAATGTTAATCAGTGAGCCGAGTTCCAATTAAATTTGGGTTTGTTATATTCACTTACGCACAAATACCATTGGGAAAGATATGAATTCACCTCTTTTCCCCACAGCTATGGATTAATTAATAAGACTTGTATCACTAAAACATTATTATATCCCCCTCATCCTCCCAAAATCTTACAATCTAAAATTATTTTCTGGCTTTAAATAACCTGCAAAGTGCTGATAAGCTGTAAAAAACGAATCAATTGGTTAATCTTCTTCCTATATCTCAGGACATTGCTCAGTATTCCTTGTCATATAGGAGGACTGATATCAAGTAACAGTTCAATACTATTTTTTCTGTTTCTTAATATTTTGCTTAATTTTAGTAGGGATCGTTCTTTATCCCAATGTGCTTTAGGTGTTGCACTTCACATTTTCTATTAAAACATTTCCCAGATATTTAAATCGTACTTGTTTGATTTAGATATCCCCAATTTGTAATTTACATGTTAGACTGTTCCCTTTTGTTAACAACCATGAATTCTGTATTCTTCCAATTGATGTTTAGTTCTTTCTCCTAGCTTTCCTTCACTAGTTTGTGTCGAAGTTATTGTAGTTTCCTTTGTGTTTGCTATCAATATCAGTGTAATCTGAATATCTTATGTCGTTAATATTGCCGTTAATAAAAATGTATAACGATTCAAAATTCCTGAGATGATTAAATTATTTAGATTTGAGATAAAAGTAATTACACACCTTTAATGGAAAATCTAAAAAAACTTCTACTTCTACTTCTATCAGACGTGGACATTCTACCGAAGAGACGTCCGCAAACTTAAAAGATTCCATCAAATAAAACTTCGTCAAATCCTGCGGAACACGTGGAAGGACCGGATCACAAACAATTAAATTTTCCTCCGCGCAAAAATGGAGACCTAGAAACCCTCATGACTCGCCATCGACTTCGATGGACCGGACATCTTGCTCGAATTCCAGACAAATCCTCTTCTCGAAGCTCGAATCTGACAAGAGACCATGTGGAATCCTACGTCCTCGATTCAATGATCAGCTCAAAAACACCTTACTGGGGACATAAATCTATCCGGTCAATTTGGAGACGGGGACTGCAGAAAGAACCAATTGGAGAAAGGCAGTCCGAAAAAACAACATTCTTTGAAAACATCAGCAGACAAATAGAATAGATGAAGATAGCCCAAAGAAAAGCCAGAGCTCTCTATCCGCTGAACCCTTCTACCCTACTATGTGCGGTGGCTGTGGACATCTTTTCAGATCCAACATAAGCCTCATTTCACACAGACGGAAATGTCGATGAGCAACCAATACTCGGCAACGAGATCCGTAATGACTAAGAGCCTGTGATTCATGCTAGAAAATAACATATGGCCTGAGTATAATTTAATGTCAGTAAGGAAAATAAATTAACCTGCGGGTCGCCCTAATATGCAGAGATAACAAAATAGATTTTACACCCATTGTTACACTAGAGAATCGGAGTAACTAGATGAGTCAGAGGATTCACCTAAAGAGTACCTTATAGCTACCAGGTGGAGATTCCCGCCTCCCAATATGTCAGAGGTTTCCTTCGATATGTAAACAGGTGGTCGACATAGCAGCGCACACGTTGGACAAATAGGTGGGAGGATAATATATATTCGTTCCAACCGAGTAGGGAAAAGACACACAGTCTCAAGGAGAAAATTTACGATCGGAGAAAATCCACGTTCGGAGAAAGCCACACACCTGTATGATGATATTAGTTGACGAAAACCAGAGATGAATAAACACTGATTTTAGGTATGGAGATTCTGACTTTTGTTTATCTCCACAATGATGACGTTACAGAATTAACGTGAGTCAGTCATGATTGAAATACTATATGCTTTCCCCCCCCCCAGATTTTAAAATCTTGTAAAACAATGACATTCTGTTATTTCTATAAAATGCTGCTCGGAATATCTAATAATTTTTCAATGCGGTGACTGTCGCCAAAAGTAATAGGTATTCGCAAATCATATGAATGAAATTGCTGGCATTGGCAAAGACTGATATCTAGGCTAGTCTAATTACCTACCATGCTGGGAAAATCTATTGAATAAGCAAGCGTCTGTTTTCTCTTCATAATTACGCTCGCACAAAGGGCAAGAACGTTCCACTGTGATATTAGATTTCAGTAACACTTAGAACTGGTCTTTGTTGCTGCATATAATTTTTATTAGAGTCTCACAGAAGTAATATTTCTATATTATTGTTGAGGAAGGGTGTTTACCTTGGAACAGTTATTGGTTGGCGCTTACTTCCGTTTTAAGCTGTATAGCTACAGCATTTTATGTTTACTGCTGAAAATCCTTCAACAGTAGACTTTGTAGACTTCTGATGAGAATATAATAAAGAATGTACGCAGATTGGTAAATACTCAGCTGTACTAAAGTTCTTGACAATGTTCGGAATTTTACTGTTGCAGAACTTATATTTATTGCATGTTGGAACCGAATGCTTGTAAAAAGAGTAAACAGATGACATTGCTATGAACTGTTTTTCATTCTGCTCATATCTATCTATCTATCTATCTATCTATCTATCTATCTATCTATCTATCTATCTTAGAATTTAATTTGAGAATCGCTACTACAATAGCTTACAAGTTCATGTTCAAACCTCTTTTCTGATCTTTGCACCGACTTTCACCTATGCTTCCAAAATCGGCTCCCAAAGTAACTATCACAGATAAGAATATATTTTTTGACGAACGAAAGAGCTGGAAAATATAAAAAAGAATTTGACCACCTCTGGCCTGACAAAGGTGTCATAAAGTCGGGTGGTAACGCTCACAACTTGTCGGACCCTTGCTTTCACAAAAACAGCTCCCAAACCTTTGATTCCTATCAGAGATACGAAAATATTTTCTGACGAAAGTTAAAGCAATTTTGGAGGGAAAAGTTCCCCTTATTTCTGAGCCTTCTAATCTCGATGAATACGGAGAATATGCGCTCTTTGGCAGTGAGTATTGGACATCGTCTGTGATAACATCAGGTCGGCGACAGTAACACCAGTCATCAACGAAACTTGTTTCAAAGAAGAAGTCTACATGCTGGGCTCTAAAGACAGAACGTCGGCTCGCTACTAAAAACTAATCGAGATCTGCTTCCTTGGACCTTGAAATTCTTGTCGTCGGTCTACGAACACACTTTACAAACTATGTATCTCCCGTTTGTTTCCCCCTCAACAAGAGCCCTGAAGAAATCTATGTGAGTGTTAATCCCTCCAGAAAAATTTACTTTGCTTAAAGAACTTTAGAATTCTGCTACCACTTGATTGTGTTATATTATTATTATTTTCGATTACCGAAAACTATTGGTCGAAAAATATTTCAATGTATTTTCTATGTAGTAGTTTCTTTTGACGGCAGTTTTGTGCAAACTAAACACCAAAGTGGATCACAGAAGGCTTGAATAATTCTCCGACTTCTGATTGGCCAGTATATGTGAAAAACATTACAACACCTAGGCAGTTGTGTTCAAAGTCAATTTACCGCCCAAATCTGGTTCTGTGTTCGTGAGCCTATCACGTGGTTCACATTACTTCACTCTTCCTCTATTTACTAAAGTTCTCCAAACTCATACACCTTTTAATACACATCACAGTTTATCAACAAGAACATTTCCTCACTCAAAATTCCAAGGACAAGTAAATTTTAGCATTTTAAACACAACTGAATTACTGTCTGTATAATTGTTGTTATCCATATATAAATTCCATTTACTTATGCAACTTTTCTACTTGAATGTTATTCTTCTTGTTTGATTATTCCCTGTTAGCATATTTGTAAAGAAAAAAATAGTACGGATTGAATCGAGGCCGTTCAACCCGCTACGGGACTTTTAGGCGCTAAGAGAAATATTTTGAGCAAGCCTTTACATGAACACTTTTTCTTCCTTTAAGTTAAAGGAATTTTATTCTTTTCTTTCTCGCTTAATTTTATTTTTATATTCCTTTACTCTTTTTGTGCATGTAAATAAACATTTTCTTCTTCTATTGTTAAAACCCGAGCAGGAGTTTTGAGTCTTTATTCTTTCGTCTAAAAGAGAAAAATGTCCGTTATAAAAATTTCAAGCCTCTGTTGCTTATATCGATTCTGTCTGTTTTAACCATAACCCTTTCATGTGGAGAAAACTGGGACACATTTCCCACAATCTACCTGCTTAGTAATTAATATAGCTAACCATTTTCTTGGGAATCATCAGTATCTTCGGGAACTGGCAGTTACTCACGAGTTTTCACTGTTGTCACTAAGGCATTATTAAGTGAGCGTGTGTATTGCTCGTCCTTTTACACATGCTCACTAAACGTTTTCTCAATGGTCCCATATTGCATCAAAGGTACGCAATCGGTTATTATGTGTGTGTGTATGTATGCGCGTGTGTGTAAAATTTAGATATAAATAAATGTATCTACATACACAATATTAATAAAAGAAGTGGCAAGAGGAAAGACTTTAATGCCGATTCTTTTCTTTGGTTGAGAAAATTTACCAATTGAAAGATATGCTTCTTCTATTCAGCTGAACAAAATATCAAAAAATTCCTCCACTTAGCCTTCTCCATATTTTTTAATCAGTGTCACCAAACGC
>OZ038488.1:81674959-81719959 GCA_964036315.1 Acanthosepion esculentum
CGAGAAAAATAACAGCACTCGTGGCCTGACGATTGCATCTAGCATGAAACAGACTGCCGCCTCTAAGTATATAAATATATATATATTTATATACATATATATGTGTATATACATATATATAAGTATACATAATATATATATATATATATATATATATATATATATATATATTCAATAATTCAATAAATATTCAACGGCCTCACTGATCGATTCTACGGTGAAACAGACGATTTGACGCGAATCGATGGAATCGGTAAATAAGAATAAGGCTCTTGACCGTCTATTTTTCTATTGAGCATTCCTTGGTAGAAGTTCTGCAAGTCTGAAAATTGCTCTAAATACTAGTAGTTTGTACGCATTTGTAATAGTTATATTTGAATTTTATTATAATTGTGTGTATAATACTTGTAATTACATCAGAATATGGGCGTGTTGCACCTATGAAAAGTATATACCAATGTGTTTATTACAGAAAATCTAAATGCGATTTTAAATAATGAACAACTGCCAAAACATTTTTGTTTATCAACTGCATCAAACGATTTCATGAGTGAATCAGTAATCGTCAAACCTTGCTATCATCTCAATTGTTGGCAACGATTTCTCTAAGAAACGGTAACAGTCGAGTAATATTGAATTAATATCGTTAAACCAAATCCAAATTGCATTAAAAGGTTCAATGCAACAAACAAAGGCATCTGGGAAATTCAATAATCCACTGGTGGAACGCGTGGAAAATCTACGTTTATTGCCAAATGTAAGATTTATATATTTATGTAATTGTTTTAATAGTTGTGTTGAAGTGATTCATTATCTGATGAATGTGTAATGCATTCACCCGCCTCGGATAATTAAACACTGTAGTCCACGCAACGGAATTAGATTAAGAAGATCAGTTAATGACACACATAAAGTTAAAAACTCAACTTGCAGATCGAATTCTCCCGATAATGCCCATTTAACTTTCGTGGTCGTGGCATGACAGCATCCAAAGTCGTATTTTATGTCAACATCTGAAATAATACTGTTAAGCAACACCTATGGACATGTTAACTATAATGATGGTGAACATGTACAGGATGATGATGGTGAACAAGGTAAGTAAGATGATGATGAACATGGTCTGTATGATGATGATGAACAAGGTAAGTAAGATGATGATGAACATATTCAGGATGATGATGATGATGATGAACAAGGTAAGTATGATGATGATGAACATGGACTGTATGATGATGATGAACAAGGTAAGATGATGATGAACATATTCAGGATGATGATGATGATGATGATGATGAACAAGGTAAGTACGATGATGATGAACATGGTCTGTATGATGATGATGATGATTATGATGATGATAAACAAGGTAAGTAAGATGATGATGAACATATTCAGGATGATGATGATGAACAAGGTAAGTACGATGATGATGAACATGGTCTGTATGATAATCATGTTGATGATGATGAACAAGGTAAGTAAGATGATGATGAACATATTCAGAATGAGGATGATGATGAACAAGGTAAGTGCAATGATGATGAACTTGGTCTGTATGGTAATAATGAACATTTTAGGTATGATGATGATGATGATGATGGACATGCTAATTATGATGATGTTGAACGAGTTCTGTTGCGTGTGTCCTCCAAGGCCCTCTAGTGGGTCCTACGCTGATTCTGATTTTCATCAATGATCTTCCTGATGTCATCAAATCCCAAGTAGGCATTTATGCAGATGACACAACCATTCACTCCTGTCTCATGCAAATCCATTGACCTGGCCGCTACTCTCGAAAAGAACCTTCAATCAGTGGTTAACTGGGGCAGGAAATGGTTTGTAAATTGTAGTGCTTCCAAAACAAAACAGTTTTCAGTTAACCACCATAGAAGCTTCTCTGCCCGCCATCAGCATGGCTGATGCTCGACTCCAAGATAGCATATCACTGCGCCTACTTGGCCTTACTTTTTCAAATGTCTTGAAGTACAATTACATTAAATCAATAGCTGCATCTACTGCAAGGAAAATTGGTTCAATTTGTCGTTCCAGAAGTTTTTTTTGCCAGAGTCAATCTTGCACATTAATAAATCTACCATTCGACCGTGCTTTGAATACTGTTACCATATCTGGTCTAGTGCCCCTGCTATTCATATCAAGTTTCTTGACAAAATCCAAAGAAGGATATGCAATGTAATCGATCTTTATCTGACATCTCGACATCAGTCACTTTCTCACAGACTTGATGTGGCTTCCTTCTGTCTTTTCTACAAATATTTTCATGGCAACTCTTCTGTCGAGATGTTCCCCCTGCTGCCAGGCTATATGAATTTGATCGTGCTACTTGATTGGAATCTAGGACACGCCGCTTTACTGTTGAAATAGTTAAATGTAACCGCCACTTTTACTCCAACAATTTATTTTCTCGCACTTTCCGACAGTGGGACTATCTTCCTCTTACTTGCTTCCCTGATAACTACAATTTTCAAAAATGTAAATGCAACGTCAACCGCCATCTTCTGTTGACTAGAACCACGTCCATGTTTTATCCTTTTTGTCAGTCCCCCTATAACCAGTCTTTTCTCTCACTTTCACTCTCTGTAACCCCCTGAGTACTAGTGGCACTCTCGCCTTGCTTGGGGTGAAATAATTAAAAACAAATGGTAACTATGTTAGGGATGACGACGATAATAATGATGTTGAACATTATACGAACGGCGTGGTGACTTTTTAATCGTAACTTAGATATGGTAGAAGGCCGAAAGTATGGGACACCCAGAGAGAATTGAGCTCACTACTGGCACTTAGTTGTTATAGCGAGACTATTACACTACGCCGAGATGCCCCATTTTATAGAATAGTGTCATGGATATGATGATCATTTTCATCTTACTGGTTATGAATCACATATCCATTAAGTTTTCCCTCCACGACACTTTCGACAAACAACGAGAAATAAATATTTGATGTGTAAAATAGTGGATGTGCGGGTGGTGGAATGGATACCGGCTTAGAATGAGAAATCGGACAGCCGAGTTCAAATTACAGGCGGCCTCGCCTACGTACAAATGCCCTTAGTTAATGCAAAATTTAATCGAAAGAAAAACAATTATTCTTATAATCGCCTTTAAACAACTGACAAAGGGTTGATAAGCTGTAAAAAAACGAATCAGTCAATTGATATATACAATAAACTTTTTTCATCGCTAGACTGTGGGTGTAGTGATTTGGATCTGTGTATGTATACGTAACTGTGTGTATAAATTAACGCATCCGTGTACTTCTATACATACACGGGAATAATCTAACGGTAGTAAATTTCAGAATAGCACTAATTAATCTATAGTTGAATCGACATTCGGACGTAATTTATCGAATGATTCTGTCTATGATCGGACAGCGAGCAGACCTAGACCTTTCACCGATCGCTAGGAACGAGTGTTCACTGCATGAGGCAGCGTGCCTTGAGCGCTTATTGGAACTTAAACTCAAATCAAACCTCAAGTTGAGCTAAAGATGCTGGAAAAATGGTCGGTTCCCTGTACCGCTCCAGTAAGTACCTGACTCTTCCCGATATTCTCTACCTTTACTAGAGCCAGAACAGGCCGAGAATGGAATACTGCTGCCATACATAGGCAGGAGCACTTAAAAGCCTTTCCACGTTCTTGTGGGTAACGAATTGTTTTCTGCCCTGTAATCCCTTGCTCACAAGTCGCAAGTCCTTCACTGCTTTATCGCTATTTCCATAGAAAGTGCTCAGACGAACTACATTCCTTAGTTCCACCAGTTCTAACCTTCACGGCTAAGATCCACCATGCCACGCACATTGGTACGAATCTGCCTCATTCCCTTCGAATTCCATTGGTGAGATTATGTTCCACTTGAGAAGCTTTTCCCCATGAACCGCTTTTTTGTGGAACCGACTCCAAAGGGGATGTTTCCTCGATCAGTAACCCCTTGCATCTTAGTGATTTTACTGCCTTGCTTTGGGGGGAATGATTACAAATACGTAATCGAATACGCATGCACGCAACTACCTACATACAATGATACAATAGAATGTAATGTTTATCAAAATTCCAAATCTTTCCAGACACTGAACCTATCATTGTTAATGTCTTGCTTATCTTCCTCCATGAGGTGAATGCCCCTCGGGGTCAAATAACAGAAATACTCACCATAACTCAATACTCTTCTCAGTCTGAATACTGTTAATAATTTTCTTTAACGTAGGATTTTTATTGGCGTTGTTAATAATAAATTTGGCTCATAGCACATTCCATTACTTTTGTTGATTGAGATCGGAAAATAGAATAGAAAAGTTTAATTGAGTTTAATATAAAAGAAATTTCTATCGGCTACAATTGGGGTCTCTTGAATAATGTCATATCTTCATCTCACCAGAAACGAGCAAACATTCATTCGAAGAAGAAACCACCTTTTCTTTTGTGCGACGCTTCTTTGTATTGTAAATGAATTCTATTGCCCGGGTTCTTCATTTCACTTACTGCAGGGAAATTATGACCCATATACAATTTCTAAACATAGCAAACATAATCTATATTCCTCTCTCTCTCTCTCTCTCTGCCATTCTGCTAGAAAGTTAGAGATGACGGCTCTCCACAGCTTCATATATTTCATTACTTTCAGCAATACTTTCTCCATTGTTAATCCCCTTTTTTCTGCACCAAGTTGTCGATTTTTGATATTTCCCCCCCACCCCGTTTCTTTCGTCTTCAGTGTACCTTGTGAGTGTTAAATTCTCCAGGCCTTTTGGACCCAAAATCTTAATTGTCTCTTTCTAATCTATATAACTTATTTGTCCAGCTCACATTCTTCTTAGAACATCCTAGTTCCTCGCATAGTCTGTCAGTGGTATGTTTAGAATTTCACGCTACAAGGTTTCAGTTGCATTTTCATTCGTAACGAAAAAGTCCAGATATCACTGTTATATCGGCTGCAAAAATACAGCAGTTTAGCGCTTTTTTATAATTTCATTCTAAGCAAGGCGACAAAGCCACTAAGACGCAAGGGGGGGGGTTATTGCGAGTGAGAGAAACTGAGATAATGTAATTGAGGAAAGAGGACAATAAAGGTATAGGATTCAAAGTGATAGACGTTGATTATTGATGCTTCATTATTTTTTTTTCAGTTGACATCAAAGCAAGAAAGAGAGAAGTGGGAGAGAAAAAACCCAGTCAGAATAACATTTATTATTACATTTACTAGTTTCAACGTTTAAATGATGAGACCTAGCTGCCAATCTAGTACTACGCTTAAATTAATTCTCAGTACCAATAAGGAAAGCACATCAGAACAGTTGGAAATATTTGTAGGAAAAGTACAGTGAAGCTGCATCTCAGTGCTTGGAAAGTGATTGAAGCCGAGATGCCAGGTTGAGAGCCATGAGAGTTTTTTTCGTTCGAGTTTGTCCAAAATCTTAAGATACATAGCAGAAGCACCAGGCCATTGCGCAGAGGATTGGTAGACTTATAAATGTGCAAGACAGATTCCAGTTGCTCTAACATTTGTCCCTGTTCTACTATTCATTAATGCAAACGTCTCTCGCTGTCTTACCTTACTTCTCCTGCATTCAGTATGGCCTGTAAGTGTTAGATTAATTGGGTCATCTTGTTTCATTATGTGCCCTAGAAATTCCAGCTGTCTCCGATTGTAAGTATGAGATTTCTTATAGCTCTTTCTTCGCTTAAAACTTCTTCGTTGCTACCATCTTTTGCCTATGCCGCTTTCACTATCATCAATAGGACCATATCACTATCGCTTCATTTATGTAGAGATTATCCACTGCCATCTTCTACTACCATATATACTCGTCTATAAGCCTATTTAATGTATAATGCAACCCCTAATTTTTTTTTGTGAGAAGTCTGATTCTTTTTATATAGCTTGGGTATAATGTGATCCCAGATTCTGAGCAATACTAGTAGGCCAACCTTAGTTAAATATTGTAGTACTGAGCATCATAGTAGATATATTTTATAGCAAATAAATTGTGTTCATTCTTTTTTTGTACAAAGGTATCCCAAAATGGTGAGAAAAAACACCATAAAATATCTGATACCTAGATTTAGGTACTCTACGTTCGTTTTCGTTCATGTCTGACTACGGTAGCTCTTTTACACTAGATCTGCCGCCTACGTAGCCTAAGTTTCTTACGTTTCGTCGCTACATGAAGTCCAAAAGCTCATCCACGTTTTTTACCTCTGCAAAGATTTACATGTGTATATTTCGAACTCTTAATTTTTGCGCAAACTGATCATAAAATGCCGCACTATACTAGAATGTATACGGTATATGTCATGTCCCTTCAGGGTGTTGGCAGTCATGACTATCCACGATTTTCTGTTATCTTGTTATCTCTCCTAAGCATTGTTAATTTACACATTAATCGTTAGGTAGGCTATGCGCTGTTTTCCTGTCCCTCTTGCCTTCAATATGTCCTTTGAGTATCAGATTTTCTAAGCCCTCTTTTCTCATCATGTCTTGCTTGAAATTTAAACAGTCTCTTTCTTACGTTAAGTATAAGTATCCTTTTTTGTTTCATTTTTCTCAAAAACTTCCTCGTTGCTCACATGTTCAGTTCATGGTATTCTCAGTATCCTTTTGTAGAACCACACTTCCGTTGCTTCAATTCCCTTTTTCATCCGCCCGGAGTTTGTTCAGTGTTCACTGCCATATAGGAGGACTGACATTACGTACTAGTTCACTGTTTGCTTTTTGTTTCTAAGGAAATTTTCCTGTTTCTTAATACTCTGTTTAGACCTTGGAAGGCATCTTCCGTTACTCCAATGTACTTTCTGATTCCAATGTCTCACATTTTAGTCCTCTGTTAAAACATTTTCAAGACATTTAAATTTTGTATTTGCTTGATTTTAGCATCTCCAATTTGTAATTTTCCTGTTACACTGCCCTTTTTGCTGTCAACCATGCATTCAGTCTTCTTGCAATTAAAGTTTCGTCCTTTCTTCTTGCTTTCCTTTATTACTTTATCTTGCAGCTCTTGTAGTTTCCTTTCTGTATCTGCTGTCAACACTGTTTCATCTGCATCTGATGTTGTTAATATTGTGGGCGCCAATAATGACTCCTGATAATTCTCTCAGAATCGCCTCATTGTACAGGTTGAACACGTCTGGCGACCCTTTTCTATTCTTGTATATTTACAGAAATCATTTTCCGTCCGTATGCAGGTGGATGGCTCATGGTATAAGTCATGGAGTATTCTAAAATATGCCATGGTTATCTAGCATCTCTGATATTTCATTTGAACGTACTGTTGTTTCTTTTTTAAATCCGTTTCACCCCATTCAAGGCAGAAAAGCCACTAAGACACAAGGGGTTACTAGGCGTGGAAGAATCAGAAACAGAAACATTAACAATGAGCGGAAAGAGAAAAGAGTAATCAGAAGGACAGTAGATAGCGATTGACACTGCATTTAAATGTTTGCAGATTAAAATTGGCTGGAAAGCATGGCACAGGAAGGGAGTTCCACAAGCGAGAAATGCGAGAAAAGAAACTGTTAGAATAGAACTTACGGTTACATCTAGGCAGCTGAAGGGTAAATTGATAGGATCTCGACTCCAGTCTAGTGATGCGCTTAAATTAAAAAAGTCTAGGTACCATAGCGAAGAGATCATCCGAACAATTACCATGAAAGTGTTTACGGAAAAGACACAAAAGTAACGTTTTGGCGGTGGGTAAGTTACTGAAGCCGAGTCGCTAGATCAGGACCGATAATATTGCTGATTCTTCTTTAGATTTTATCAAGTAGCTCAAGGTAAATAGGTAAATTGAGCGACCTGCTGTATCTCTTGTTATTGATATGAACTGGAATTGTTTAGTGTCTTCCGTGACAAATGGAAGTGATTGAATGAAAAGTATATATATATATATATATATATATATATATATATATATATATATGAATATATATATATATATATATATATATATATATATATATATATATATATATATATATATATATATATTGTGTTAACCACATAAACTCCCAGTAGACAATAGTGGACAACAGACACTCACAGACACATAGGCTACATGTATGTGTGTGTATCTGTATTGGGAAAATATATGACAAAGTGGAAATGTTTAATACATAGAAGATTATATGAACCCAAAAGGGATCTTTAACAAATCAATATACACTGAATTCATTAGGTGTCCACTGTATTGAGTCTAACCATAATTTTGATTTTAAAAGATCTTACTTTTTTAAAAATCGATTTCACACCAAGCAAGGCAGTAAAGCCACTAAGATGCAATGGGCAACTGGGCGTGGAAAAATTAGGAACAGAAAAAGAGTAATTAGGAGAACAGTAGATAGCAATTGACATGGCATTTAAATTTTTGGAGATTAAAACTGACTGGAAAGCATGGCGTCGGACGATATGTGGCAGCAATATTCTAAGCATGGACGAATGGCAGACTTATAGATATGTAAGATAAATTCTGGAGAGAAAAATTGTCTCGCATGACACAGTGAACCAACCTTTTTAGAAATGGATCAATATAGTCTTTCCTCTTCATGTCAGCTGAGACGTTAGCCTGAGAAGGTGTAACGAGTCACTTTCCTGGAGTGCATCAGCCATGCTGATGGAAGGGAGATAGTGGTCTATCAGATGATTAATGGAGATCAGTTTAGTTTTGGAGGCGTTAAAATTACAGGAGATATGACATAGCAGTTACGTGTTCATTTCTTTGTTTCTAAGGACATGTCGTTATGTTTTAATATTTTCTGTTACATCCTTTTGTCATCTCAAAGCAGATAGTTAAATTTCTATGCCTAATTTATTTTGATATTCCCAATACAAATCCCACACCTTGGGATCTCTATTTTGTTGATATTCATAGATTTTGTTTTCTTACAGATAACAGACATTTCTGTACGATTTCTTTCACTGTCATGGCTAAGAGATATTTCCGCTTTTTCTTCTGAGTCTGTTATCAGTGCAGTTACATCTGCGTATCTTATTTTGTATAGATTCGAAATGTTGTTGTGTTGACACTTTTGTATCGAAATAATAATTTGTCAATCCCGGGGAGCCAATGAATGTCCCAGAATTATAAATAAAAGTGCGTTTAGAAGTGTGATTTTAAATATGTTTATTTATTTGGTATTTTTAAAAGCAAATTTTGCACCAGAACATGAGAAGAAAATAAACTTGTAAAACAGCAATCATATTCATTGAAAGCTATTCCGTGAAGTTGATTGGTGGGTTTTGTTCAGCGTCATATCAACCTCTATCAGTTATTTAATGCCGAAATCTAAAAAAAATAACATAATCTTATGAACACTATTTACATTGTTCGGACTATCATCCTCATCTTTGTTGTCATATTTATCACAACGTTTCATCCGTTGTACGCCCCGGCCTTCTTCAGGTGGTTGGAATGTCGAACTGGACCCTTTATTTCGCTCGCTGGGGTAGACTGTTTAGTTCCACCTGCCATGTCTAATGTATGTCAGTTATCTCCAGTTAATTCCACCCACCAAGTTCTCCACCACCTCAACCAGGTATTGAACTCATACTTTTTGGGTCCTGTCACTGGATCTAACTAACTCCTTATCCACTGTGCCATGTGCCTTTATGACGTCATATAAATATATTTTGAAAACAGTTGTATTCCTTCAACTATAGATAAAATGTATGTTGTTAGTTTTGCTATAAAATGTATTGTTGGTAATTCTATTATAATATGTATTACCGGTTATTTTACTATAAATAAGTATTGTTAGTCATTTTACTATCAATAGGTGTTTTGGTAATTTCTAATAAATATATTGCTAGTATTTTTACTATAAAAATATATATTTATACTATCATGGTGTTTTTTAAAATTTTTTTTAAGGGGGTTCATTAATTGCCGATAGCTGGGATATTTACACTTGCTGCCATCCCGATTGATGGTGGACCTGGGAACAACAGCAATTAAGAGGTGGTTTCACGCTTCTTAAAACCTACACTCTCCTGATCAGAGGTTTTGCTGCTCGATGGAATTCATGGTCATGCGAAGAAATAATTCTGTGAAGTAAATGACACATCATAATTAAATTCTGGTGTTTATTTTACGTTAAATTTTTAAAGAAAGGGTAAAGTCAGCTGGACAGAAGTATTGCAGAATCAGAATGAACCAATGTTATATACAGGGTGACCCCAAAAAACGGGAATTTTTGAAGTGCGTATTGCCAGACATGAGCAAGTGGCAACACTGCGAGACAGTGACCTTGAGCAAGTAAACATTTCGCCATTTTAGTAACAAGAATGAAATTCACAGTATCCCAGCTAAGATGTTGCAGCAGTCCATGAGGAATCTCAACAGCAGATTTCAAGAATGCATTCGTACAGGAGGACGCCATCTACAGGAGGTAATTTTTAAAATATGAAAATTCCATCATTGTTTCTTAAATGGCATGTTTTAAGGTTTCATTTACCATGAATTAAATATTTTTCTCCGTCACTCTTGGTTTTATTGAATTGTTAAAAAGTTCCCGTTTTTTGGGTCACCCTGTATATATATATATATATATATATATATATATATATATATATATATATAAATATATAATTTATTACTCTAATTTCGCTTTTGGGAATCGATGGACTTTGAATCTCCTTGAATATACGCATTCAATAAAGGCACAGATATACGCATTCAATAAAGGCACAGATACTCATATACATCCTTGTGCAAATTAATTGAAACAAAACAAATAATTACGTTATCATTTCCTTTTTTTCGTATTTTTTCAATGAAACATGTGCCAGTACATATGTTAGTGCTTCGTATGTCCATTCCGAGAAGTCATTCCTTGTGAATTTACCACACATTCTCGATTGGATTTAAATCAGTTTCCGAGCCAGCCGATAGTACTTTGATTTGCTCACTGGTAAAGCTTGCCACGGTGTTTGTGCAACGTTACAGTTTTCGTACGCTTCCTTAGAGTAATGTCCATCGCAAACAATGACCGTAGGATAACTAATCGACAGTCGAGACAATAGTATCTGGGTGTGATGAAAATCCGATGCAATCACGGATGACGCAATATTTTTCAAGGCCAAACTAATTTCATCATACAACCTGAAAATAGATTCATTTTACTGAAAACCACTGCAAATGACCTAATCTGAGAAAAAATAGAAATCGATTACGCCCTGTCACTCCAGTGGGTCTAAAACTGATTCTAAGGTGAAATAAAGAAAAGTAAAGCAGTTGCTTCAATTAATTTGCTCAGGGGTATATATATATATATATATATATATATATATATATATATATATATATATATATATATATATATTATGCGCGTGGTGCTTATTGAAAAGTGTTCAATATCAGTGATAGAGCTAACATATTCATTTCTATAGATATGAGATTGTGAACTTGGGTTTCAAGCTTTTGCGATTATCAGACAAACTTTGTTTGTGACTGTGGGTTTCAGGCTTTTGCGACCATCAGAAAAAACTTTGATGATCGCAAAAGCGTGCAACCCAGGGTCATAAACTCATATTCATACACATGAATATATATATATATATATATATATATATATATATATATATATATATATATATAGTCATTGGCAGACGGACTGATTCAGTGTGGCTAGACGTCCCATTGTTTTAAGCCGGGATCAAAACTCGACCGATTTGGCATCTGTCAGAGATCCTACCTCTAAGCCGTCGGCGCACGGCACAGAGAAGGGGAAATTTTAGCGTTTGCTATGCGAAATACGCGAGCTGCTCAGAGAACTCAATTCGTACTTGAAGAGTAATGCATTCATAGCAGCAGCAGCCACTGCTTTTATTAAATTTACCCTTTTCTCTAGAAAGCTCTATCGGATGAACTCCGAGAGCATATATATATAGTCGTCCACAGACAGTTTCGCTGCATGACAGCTGTGCAAAGAAAGACTCAAAACTCTGGAATAATTAGTTGGATTTGTATCAGTAACAGATTATTATCTAAAAAGATCATACAATCTAAAAATATTTTATGGTTTTAAATAGCATGCAAAAGGTTGTTAAACGTTAAAAAGCAATCAATCAATAGCAGTCACTCATATTTTTGACGAACAACATTTCTTATATCGATTTCTGCCACTTATCGATTGCTCATTTAAAATCGATCTATTTAATAATGGATTTTTCACTTATCCAGATCTGGGTGCATCCATCCAGATAGACACCAGTTGAATCGTAGTTGTTTATATGTTAAATAACAATTCTGTAAACCGAGCTTTAGAAGCTGTTGTTCTGTACGATCATTTACCAGTCGAGTTCGTTCTAGTTACTTTCACGCCAATACCCTCGGGAAAGTTATATTTCCACCTCTTCAACCCACAGCTATGGGTTAAATAGTAGACAGTTTATCTATAATAATCATTGTTATCTTTAAAAAATTGTTAATGAAATATTCACACGCAAAATATCATTATTCGTTAATGCAAAATATGTTTCCGTTTTAATCCACAAAAGGGTGATAATCCGTAAAATAAATCCATCAACTGCACGACTATTTAAGCTTGTTTTATTTGATATTCGCGTTATTGTTTGGTGTGAAAATACATTTCTTCCTGTTGTTGTTCTAACGTTTTAAAGATTATACTTAAATTATTTTTTTCAGCTGTTCAAAATATTGAAATGGCTCCAAAGCACGGAAAATAGCAATGATTCTGTGAACGAAGTTATCTTACTCCAAAATGGAATAAAGTAGACAAAATATCGTCAAAAACGCTGTTAGAACTTCCTGGGAAGGCCGTACAAAACAAAAGTTTTAGTTTGGCAATTTTCCTGCTGCTGTTCACTATTACTTCATCACTCTTGGGTACACTAGTAACAAAGACATATTTTCATTTGCCATTAAACCAAATTTCCTAACTTAGGCAGGTGTGGAGTTACAGTTCAGCCTAGACTCCACGTTCGTTGACAAGGTAAAATTTCTTCCAGTCAAATGCTTGTTGCTTAAAAATTACCCTTCGGCCAGATCGTTATCAACGAGTGAAGAACAAAATTTCTTGCAGTAAACAAGATTTTATTCTTGGGTTGTAATCTATTGCTATAAGCGAGCGAAGTAGAGACGAGGCAGAAGTGAGCGAGGAGATGCACAGTTCAGTGGCCGTCTACCTTGTCCGTTCTGTAAGGCCCGCTTCGTTCTTTATGTGAGCTTTACGCCGAATTATAGATAACAATTTTTTTGTTGTCTTGTCATATTCGTCTAAAATGTAATAAATCTTCCTTCATTACTTTCTCTCAATCTGAGCCCGTTGTTGTGTTCCCTTACTGATAACCATTGGTTGAAAGTACATGTTCCGTATCGAGTTTTGCGACAGGTGCAGCTGTTTTTCAATTTAACAATACCTCAGCTGACTCATATTGTTACACAGTCAAAAGAAGGACGCGTTCATTTCTAGAATCTGATTCCAACAGAATTAGCCTTTGAATTCAATCGATTTCGGTTGCCAATCAAGCTAAGCTTTGCCATGATCATCAGCAGGGTAAAAGTTCATTTTCTCAAAATCGCAAGAATTAACCTGATCTTTCTGTGCTTTTCCCATAGAAGGCTCTATGGTGATTATTTTAGGTTTTGATCCACAAGCAACATTCTCATACTGGCACCCAATAAGAGAAGTAATAATGCAGTCTTCCAAGAAATCAATGTCACTCCAAGTGACAGCATAATTTGTCTTATTTACATTATTTATATTCGGACTTTTGTGCTCATATTTGCTGTTGTTATCACAATGTTTCGGCTGTTGTGTCATCCGGTCGTCCTAAGGTATATATCGATCTTGGTAACCTCTTTCTAAAGTATTACCGTAAATACCGGAAGCATTTATTATTCTTCTTCGTCTTCTATGTGTTTGTCACTTCAAGAAATTGGCGATTAAGTTTCTCCACAATTTCCCGCCCTTTGTAGCTCTTAATAACTTATCTTTTTGCCATCTTTCCCAAACCCAGGCAAGTTGTGTGTTGCTTTCAATCTGTCTCTCTTACTTTCAATCTGTCCTGTGAGAATCAAATTTTTCAAGCCCTCTTTCCACATGCGCTCCAGAAATTTCAACTCTCTCTTCCCGATGTTAATTATAAATATCCTTATTATTGCAATTGTCTCTAGAACTTCGTTGTTGCTCATGTGTTCGTTTCATGGTATCCTCAGCATCCTTCTGTAGAGCCACATTTATGTTGCTTCAAGTTTATTTTTTATGTGCGACAAGATTGTCCAGCATTCACTGCCATATTGAAAAACTGATTCTACATAACAGTCCAATACTTATTGTTTTTTGGTTGTAAAGATATTTGTCTATTTCTTCATACTTTGATCAGCGTTTGAAGGCATTTTTCTCTATCCCAAAGAGTTATTGAAGCTTTCTTTCTGCGTCTACTTTCAAAACTGTGTCATCTGCATAACTTATGTTGTTAAGATTGTGGTCACTGATAATGATTCCTGGTAGGGCTTCTAATCTCAGAATGGCATCGCAATATAGATTGAGATGGTCTGGTGGGAAGACGCATCCTTGTTTTACACCCCTTTTTATTTTTGTGTATTTAATGAACTCATTTCCTATTCGTACGCAGGTGGTTTCATTGCCAGTATATGTTCTGCATTATTCTAATATCCTTCCCGCATAAGTCAAGTTCAGCAATCAGTTCCAGCAATTCTTTTTGACGTATTTTATCAAACGCTTTTGAATAATCTATAAAACATAGATATAGATCCTTTTGCATTTCTATTGCGCTTTCTGGTATCATCCTTATATGGGTCCTTACCTATAACTACAGAATGAACTCTTCCTAACACTATGTATACTACGCCTCTCAAGAGAGAGGGAGGAATCGAGTCGAGCCGATAGTAGTTAATTCCAAAACAGACTGACAGTCATACTATATTATTATTCCGTGTAATATATCTTCGTTATTTCTACTCGTGTGTTCGTGTTGTTCTTCCTTGGTCCTAACCTGGACCATAACAGTGGCGACGAGGATATTGAAGAAACGAATTCTACGCGGAGAATCTAAAAAAAAAAAAAAAAAAGAAAGGTCGTTCACGATTTCCTACAAATTAGTGAATCTGTATTTTCCGCAACATTTTAAATGTATTGTTCAACCCTATCCTTGTTATAAAGAACAGTGACTCACCTTGGAATATATTTCTTTTATTTTCACCTCCGCTAAGTACTGTCCTATTGCGGTTAGTTCAATTTTCAAATTCCCCCTTAAATTTATTATGGAGTTCACTACATGTCTTGAGAATTTTAACACTAGACATTTTTTCGCAACACGCTGACGCATCTTGAAATCCTTACAGTATTTAGTAATGTTGAAGTTATCGCTAACATTTTTGTCGAAATTTGCAAACACTACTCTCCCTACTGTGTTTATACTTACAATGCTACTATGTGCATTATATTTTTCCAGAAAAAAATATATTAAAAAAAACTTTAAAAAAAGTGTTAAAAACTTTAATATATAAAAAAAAAACTTTTTAAAAAGCGTTAAAAGTGTTATAAAAGTGTGGGTCCTTACCTATAACTACAGAATGAACTCTTCCTAACACTATGTATACTACGCCTCTCAAGAGAGAGGGAAGAATCGAGTCGAGCCAATTGTAGTTCACTCCAAAACAGACTGACAGTCATACTAACACCTTCCACATCTTGTATTATTATTTCGTGTAATATATCTTTGTTATTTCTACTCTTGTGTTCGTGTTGTTCTTCCTTGGTCCTAACCTGGACCATAACACATCCTGAGCATAAATATAACATTCCTTGTTCTCGTGTCTTTAACGAATCTCACTGTTCTTGCCCTACTTCCGGTCTGATTCTGCTGCACGCTCTATTTATCAAGATTTGGATAAGTTTTATTACATAACTCATTAGACTGATTGTCCGATGGGGTTCGAATTCGTTTGCAATTGCTTTCTAAAGTAGAGTTATAAATATAGAGATACTTAGGTCTCCGGGCATATCACCATTGTTATATATTTCATCTATTATATCTGTAAACTTGTCAATGCTGAAATCGTCTAAGGCTGCGAGCATCTCTATTACAATTGCATCTGAGATCCTGTTGCTTTGTATCTGTTCAATTTGACCAGTGCTGATAGCACTTCAGATTTTAATATTTCAGCTCCTTCGATATTTCTGTGTATTGACGGTTGCCTTGATTTGTCAAGGAAGATCTCTCCGATGTATTCATTCCATCTTTGAAGTATTTTTTCTTTCTCTAATCTCATTGTCTCGTCTTTGGATATAATGCTTCCATGTTCGTATTCGTTTTGGGCGTTATTGAAACCATGGCGACTACCTGACCATTCACCGTGAATCATTTAACCCAACTTTCTACGCATTCATTGCGTGATCAGAGTTCGAATTTGTCAATGCTCTCAATTATTTCTCTGTGCATTAATGTTCATTTTTAACCACCACACATATCGATATTTATAACTAATTTCGTTAACTCTATCTATCTATCTATCTATCTATCTATCTATCTATCTATCTATCTATCTATCTATCTATCTCAGCCTGTGTATATCTAACTCAGCCTGTTTCTATCTATCTATCTATCTATCTATCTATCTATCTATCTATCTATCTATCTATCTATCTATATATATATATATATATATATATATATATATATATATATCAGCCTGTTTATATCTACCTGAGCTTGTTTTTATCTATCTATCTATCTATCTATCTATCTATCTATCTATCTATCTATCTATCTATCTATCTATCTCAGCCTGTTTATATCTATCTCAGCCTGTTTATATCTATCTATCTATCTATCTATCTATCTATCTATCTATCTATCTATCTATCTATCTATCTATCTCAGCCTGTTTATATCTGTCTGAACCTGTTTCTATCTATCTATCTATCTATCTATCTATCTATCTATCTATCTATCTATCTATCTATCTATCTATCTATCTATCTCAGCTTGTTTATATCTATCTCAGCCTGTTTCTATCTATCTATCTATCTATCTATCTATCTATCTATCTATCCATCTATCTATCTATCTATCTATCTATCTCAGCCTGTTTATATCTATCTCAGCCTGTTTATATCTATCTATCTATCTATCTATCTATCTATCTATCTATCTATCTATCTATCTATCTATCTCAGCCTGTTTATATCTATCTCAGCCTGTTTATATCTATCTATCTATCTATCTATCTATCTATCTATCTATCTATCTATCTATCTATCTATCTATCTATCTATCTAACGGCAACATCACTTTAAAACACCGGTTCCCGTACGATCACCGAAGTTAAACAACGTTGATCGTGGTCAGTATCTTAAACTGCTTGGGAATACCAGGTGTAAACTTGGATGTGCGGGTGGTGTAACGAATAATGGTTCGAAATTGCTAAACGGAAGCACAAGTTCCAATTTCCGTTAGATTCGTTATATTCACTTACAAACAAATATCATTGAGAAGGTATAAATCCACCGATTCTCTCCCTAACTATGGATTAATTAGTAAACATTCTATCACTAAAGGTTTTATTATATAAAAAAATCCCCAAAATATGTCTGGCTTTAAATAACCGGCGAAGGATTTATAAGTTCGAAGAAAACGAATCTATCTATCTATGTCGATCTTGATATCTATCTGTATGTATCTCTGTGTCACTCATCAAATCTATCTATCTATCTATCTATCTATCTATCTATCTATCTATCTATCTATCTATCTATCTAACATTCTTCAAATTTATCTATTTATCGATCTGTATCACTTTACAACTCTATATATCTATATCACTCTTCAAATCTATCTATCTATCTATCTATCTGCAGTTGTCTATCCAACGCATTTTACAGAATGTAACCAATTTCGACATTTCCATAATGTGATCTTCCTATCATTTTCTGAAGCGTATGAACACTTTCCGTTGACATTATATGCGTAACTACACAGACTAGTACGTGACTATACATGCAAATCTAAAGTCACGTTTTAGCGTGTGCAGTTATGCCCCTATCCTCACCGCTACGTGTATTTGATACTTGTAAACATCTCGTGTGAAAATCATAACTTCATTCAGTACTAATGTGATATATAAGCGCTTCGTTGATATAAAATCATTAGCGATAATTACCGAGTAACTTGTGGTCGAAAAACGGGAACTTCTTGAAAGTCGTCAGCGCTTCTCTAATCTTATCTCCTTGCACAAATCATTTAATCTTTATATGACATATTGCCTAATGTGTATTTAAGCATCTTTCACAGTTTGCGGAACCGTATAAATTTTGGACTCCATCTGTGCATACATGAATACAGACACTAAATAACATGATCATGTATACAAAGATAAATGTATATAAGTTTTTGTTTGTTTGCATCTTTCTTTCTTTCTTTCTTTCTTTCTTTCTTTCTTTCTTTCTTTCAACTCATTCTTTCTTCCTCTCTTTCTTTCTTTTATTTCTGTCCAGTCTTGCTGGTCTTACTTTCTGTTCTTTCTTTCTTTTTGATAATACTATCCGTTCTTTCTTTCTTTCTTTCTTTCTTTCTTTCTTTCTTTCTTTCTTTCTTTCAACTCTTTCTTTCTTCCTCTCTTTCTTTCTCTCTTTTTTTCTTTTATTTCTGTCCAGTCTGCTGGTCTTACTTTCTGTTCTTTCTTTCTTTTTGATAATACTATCCGTTCTTTCTTTCTTTCTTTCTTTCTTTCTTTCTTTCTTTCTTTCTTTCTTTCTTTCTTTCTTATTGATATTTCAATTAATTTTCTCTATTCTTTCTTTCTTATATTTTTATACTTACTGCCTGTTCTTTCTTTCTTTTTGATATTCCATCCATTTGTTATGTTCTTTCTTTCTTGTTTGTTTGTTTCTTTCTTTCTTTCCTATATTTTCATACATTCATTCTGTTCCTTTTGTACCTTTTCTTTTTTCTTCCTTTCTTTTTGATGTTTCTATCTTATATTTCTTTCTATCTCTGTGACAATATGTATAAAAATGATACTGGAAAACATTGTCACATTCTCATGGGCAGCCGCGCACGCGCGCACACACACAGACACACTCACACAGTTACCGACACAAATACTCACTAACACACACACACACACACGCACACACACACATATATATATATATATACATACATATATATATATATATATATGTGTGTGTATGTGTATGTATGTATGTATATATGTAGGTATTTATGTACTTATGTGTGTGTGTGAGGAGATAGAAAACAACGTTTATTTCTTTCTGTTCTTCACATTCTTTCTTTCTGTCTTTAATGCACGCTCGGAGCAAATTTATGTAAATGCATGTTCGACGATCGATGTGATTTGGTCGAAAATTTTCTCAAATCACTTCCTATTATCTAGTTACACGACTTTCTACTTACTACTATGATTTCACTTAAAATTCTGATATATAATTATAAAGAAAATATGGATAGAAATGGTGATGGGAAACATTTTCATTTTCGCGTGGGTACACACACACAAATATATATATATATATATATATATATATATATATATATATATATATATATATATATATATATATATATAGATAGATAGATAGATAGATACATGTATATATATATGTATATATATATATGTATATATATATATATATATATATATATATATATATATATATATATATATATATATGATGGGTTTTCATGTGACATTGCAAGTCACCATGCGGAATTCTATATCTACACGAGTTTTAAATAAATATATATATATATTTAAAACTTCTGTAGATATAGAAATATATATATATATATTTCTGTATCTACACGAGTTTTAAATTTATATATATATATATATATATATATATATATATATATATTTAAAATTCGTGTAATATAGAAATCAATTCCGTATGGTGACTTGCAGTGTCACACAAAAACCCATCATGAGACAACAGTCTGATGAACGTTTAAAGAGTGAAACTACACTATTGATTTCAGTTTCTACACTGTTCATATCTACAAACATTCTACCTCCATTTTTATACAATACACACAGAGCCACGCAGACAGTCAGACAGAAAGAGAGAGAGAGAGAGAGAGACACACACACACACACACTCATGCACACATACATATGTGCGTATATGGGAAGCAAGTTAGATTGAAAAGTCATGTATTTAACACCGTTGTGTTCGAACCTAGTGAGACTTCCGATCTATCTATCTATCTATCTATCTATCTATCTATCTATCTATCTATCTATCTATCTCTCTCTCTCTCTCTCTATATATATATATATATATATATATATATATATATATATATATATATGAGAGTTCTAATATATATATATAGTTAAGTATATATATATATATACATATATATATATATTTATGTATATATATATATATATATATATATATATATATATATATATATATATATTAGATATTCATAAGTTTCTTAAATATTATGCCAAAATATATTATGATGGCAATCTTGATATGTACATAGATTCGACGGCCCCCGAGGCCAGTAAGTTAGCTTAATACCAACTTCAAAGAATTTAGACCGAACTCTGTCTTATTCCTCATATTTTACTTACTTCAGATATTTATCTCGATGCCACCGGTGAAGAATGCAATTATTCATTTTGTTGGAATTTTACACCTTTGACATCTTTTGAATTCCTGAAGACATTAATCATGGCATTGGACATCCTCTTGTACATCCATCTGGTGCGAGTGACTTTTCCTGATCTTGTCGTTCAAAAATTAAACACCAGCCAATTTTGCCTTACATCACTCTTTTATATACTGGCTAGATAAGTGTTTAAATGTCTTCAGTCAGAAATTACTGTATATGATTTACGTTACATTGATCTGTGAAGGCCAATCCATGATGTTTTACCCAGAAATCATGAATTTACTCTATACACATTTCGAGTGCAGGTCGATTCAAGGTGAGTGAAACCAAATTAATTTAATAAGCCACAATATGGTTTCCGTTCTCCATTGGCAACGTTCCTGCTTTGCACTTTCAATGTTGTGGATATATGTGTAAGTTTTTACGAAACTTATCTGCTGTCGACATATCTTGAGATTCTTGACAAAATCCAAAGAATAATCCTGACCTGATATCTTAGTCTTTTTCCCATCGCAGTGACGTGGATTCCCTATGTCTTTTCTATAAATAATTTTCAAATTTTTCTTATGAACTCACACCACTTGGTTCCTCGACCGCATGAATTTGTTTGGGGGTAAAGTGGTCTACCGACACGAAGATGAGTGATTGTATAGAATTTGTTGCTAGGTTTCATGGTCGGAAAGCTGGTTAAAAATTTGCGTGTCAGATATTTTTTCTCGTTTGAAGTTATCATATATATTGATAAGTTTACCATTCGTCTGTTCATCGAATATTGCTGTCATATCTGGTATGAGATTCTTGCTATATATCTCGAGATTCTCGACAAAATCGCAAGAATGGAGTCTAATGTAATCGGTCATTTTGCATCGTCGTGACGTGGCTTTCCTGTGTCTTTTCTATAAATACTATCATAGCAATTTCCCCCCATCTCCTTGGTACCTTGACCACATGAATTTAGACGTTAGAATGGCACGGTGCAGTAATGGATAGCGGCTTGGATTGAGGAATCGGAGAGCCGAGATCGAATTCCAGTCAAATCCATTACATTCACTTACGTGCTAATATCATTGGGAAAGGTATGAATCCTCTTCTTCTCCTCCAGCTATGGGTAAATAGCAGGACAGACCGTGTTCTATAGCCTTGTGATGGCAACTGCTTTACCGCAGAAAGAAATGGAAACCTACTGCGGGAAAGATCTCCTTCTTCAGTCATGTATCGAAAAATACATGATCGCTTAAGCGTGTATCACGCATGGCACATAACTGACCGACTAGAATGACAAATAGGCATATTCGTTGTACTGGTGAAATATCGAGACATTCTAAAAAGTTTTTTTTCTCGCACTTCTCGCTTGTGGAACTCTTTTCCGTCTTCTTGCTTTCCTGGGGCCTACGATCTTCTAAAGTTTAAATGCAACACCAATCGCCATTTTCTGTATTCCTGAATCCTGTTCTTTTATTAACTTTTTATCCTTATTAAAGTCTTTTCATTCTCTTTCACTCCCAGTAACCCTTGCGCCTTATTGATATTATCGCCTTGCTTGGGGTGAAAGGTGTAAAAAAAAAAAAAAAAAGGTGTAAATCCAGATTCCCATGTATAAACCAAAAGGAAGGGATCTACTTTGTAATTAAAAAGTCATGTATTCAAGACTGTTGCGTTCGAACATGTGAAATCCAGGATTTAGATTCTGATTGTCGAGAAACGAGTTCCCTCGACTTTTGACACAATATATATCTCATAACATTCACTTCTGCCCGCTGAACCTTATGTCAAAAAAGCAGGGTGATTCAGTATCTTTTGGTGGCTTACTTGAGAAATTACTGTTGGTGTAGCATCTCAGCTTACTCCTCATCCTAGTCCCAATTTGCCCCAGACCGTATGAAGGTGGCTTGCCTATTTCATACGTTGGGTATAGACTAGTTCGAACTATAACCACCTATACCAGTTTACACCCCCTTTTACTATTAGTAAAATAAACTGTTTTTTTTTAAAACTAGGATGTTATATTGATTTTCTAAGCGTAGCTTAGATGTGGCACATGGCCGAAATTATGGGACACCCAGTGAAGATCGAACAAGCTTGCTAACCATTACACCGCCCCTAGTTGCCAAACTAGTATGTTATAAGATGGTTCCAGTCTACAAACTGCTAATGACAGCTGATAAGAACTCACTTAACAATGATAAGTTATCTATGGTTCGATCTATGGTTCGATTGCAAAGTGACCGCTCGTTAGTCATTTCAAATTGATTGATTCGTTTTCTACGGCTTATCAAATGTTTGCAGGTTATTTAAAGCCAGAAAAGAGCTTTTTAACCCATTAACTGCCATCAGCCGCATTTGGGGATCTGCTAAAATTAAACTCATTACATGTTATTCCTTGTATTTGCATTGAATTGCTTACATACACTGCATTTGCAGAGGTATATTTTACAACACTTAGCCTTTAAAGTTTTTATTATTAGCCGTAACTAATCATAGAAGACACTTTCTGTTGTAATTTTACAGTTCATGAGTAAAAAAAAATAATGACTATTTTGTAAAGTATTTTTTTATTATTTCTAATCAATATTATTTTTTGATGTTTTATACATATATTTGATGTTCTAGTTTCTATAAAGTTTCAAAGTACTAGCTATTCGAAGAAAATTTTAATATTGTATGTTGTTTTAACTCCTATGACACTTGTCTGGGCCAAAAATGCGCATTAAAAAAATTGGCAGTTAATGGGTTAAATTGTAAGATTTTTTAAAAGATCATAATGGTTTAGTGATACAAGGCTTACTAATTGTAACCAAGAAAGGGTTACTGAACGAGCAATAACCAACAAGAAGGTTGGAAATAGAATGGTAATCTTTAAAACATCAACAAAATACAATACTCGCCAGCGTCGTGAATTAGGTAAACCACTGCTAGTGGCGGACTACTTAGACAGCATATTATCCCCACTTACAATAGAGTTCAACGTATTTATGAGGATTGGGACATATCCATTAGCGTTCATAGGTACTGCATATAACACTAATTAACCCATAACTCGGGTAAAAGAGGTGGATTCATACCTTTGTCCAAAGGTATTTGCACGTAAGTAAATATAACGAACTCAACAGGAATTGGAACTCGGCTCTTTGATTAACAATTCCGAACCATTATCCATTACACCATCCGTACATCCAACCCTACAGCACTGAGTATTCCCAAGCAGTCACCCATATAGTTACTGACCATGATCGACATTGCTTAACTTCGGTGATCTTATGTCGCCATAAGCCATTTAAAAATTCAAATTCGTCCATCTTGAACAGGCGACTAAACCCTTGCCACACCAATGTGTATATCAAACTTTCGCAGAGAATCAATATTAAATTGTTTTCTGAAGACTGCGGACACAAAGCGACAGTGATCAATTGCTAAAATGGCCAATCTTCAATCATTTTGAGCAAAATCAACAGACATCCAGAGGTTAGGCCTACTAATGTGTAAACCAAGAAATCAGAATAGAATTGCTGGCGGGGCAGGGGGCTGTAATATGCACATAAGAAATCTCTGCAGACCTGTGACTCTACATGACGCATAGTAACCCCAACTACCATTATGTGGGTAAACTAATATACGTCTTATTATATTCGAAAAGCAGTGCGTGTATTCTAGTGTAGGGGTTTATATTATAATGTAAACAATTTTATACGCAAAGGCATAAGCTAACTTATACCCAGGTCATAAAACAGACTAGCCTAGATTAAGCGCAGGTATACTTTGGGCGAGCCGTATACCGTGGCCAACGGTCGATGTTTGAGCCCAGATAAAATAATTTGGAAAAATGATTTAACAGGAAGTCTGGCGTTATACAGTTGACTTTTCTGTTACCTTCATTTATCACTGAATTCTGTTAAGTAAATATTTGTAAATAATTAACATGGGGGGATTACTTAATTGGTTGATTTTGTTTAGCGGCATATCAAAATATTGTGTTATCTAAATATTTTGTACACAATTTCATGCTTTCAACTACAGATATTGTGAACGGAATTTTATGCCTTTAGCTACAGATATTTTGTACATAGTTAAATACTTTCCGAGCAAACGTATTTAAAAAAAAATATATTGTTCATAGATATATAAAAAGCATTGTTGATAATTTTAAAAAATATGTCGCTGGTAATTTTTTTTATAAAAATGTATTTTCAACATGTTTTTAGGGTTGTGTTGATTGTAATTTTACTATAAAATCTATCGTAGGACATTTTGCAATAAATTTTGTATTGTTGGTAATTTTACTATAAAAATCTATTGTTGGTAATTATACTATAAAAATATATTGTTGGTAATTTGACTATAAAAATCTATTTTTGGTAATTTTACTATAAAAAAACTATTGATAATATTTATTTTAATAAAAACATATTGCTGGAAATTTAATTACAAAAATGTAATCTCAGTAATTTTTTAACTAAAAAGTACTGATGGTACTTTTACTATAAAAAAGTCAATTAGTGTATTCATCTTTGTTTGGAGGTTCACTATTTGCCTATATATGGGAACCTCACAGGTGCTACCACCCCTAGTAGAGATGGATGGCTGGGACAACAGTAATTAAGATATGGTTCCACACTCTTCAAAACCGCCAATCTCCCAATCAGACGTTTTGCTACAAGATGTAGTTTATTGTCAAACTCAGAATAACATAGTGGGAGAGTAACTTTTAAGTGTGGATATTACTTATATACAATTTATACGTACAATAAATGCGGCAAAAGGGCTAAGATTGAGTTCCGTGAGGGCTGGTCCCATCTGTCCTTAATTTTAATCTAGCGAGTCCATCATGGTGTCTTAATTCGTCGCATGAGAACTATTTTTTTGTGGGAAGTGGGAGATAATGATTGTTACTTTAAAAAATGTTTCTGAAAACATTTTTAAAATGACAGAAACTTATTTACAAGACAGAAATAAAATAATGATTGTTAGTATTAGAAATCACCCATGATCGTAATAGTGGTAGAAATAACAGTTAATAATTAGAAAAAAAAGAAATGCTAGATATAAACAGGGGAATACATTATTCACAAACATATGAATTATTAAAAAAAAAAGAAAAGCTGGATATAAACAGTAGAATAAATAATTCACAGACGTATGTATTATTAGAAGAAAAAGAAAGAAATGCTGGATATAAAGAGTAGAATAAAATATTCACACACGTATGTATTATTTGACTAAAAAGAAAGAAATGCTGGATACAGACCGAAGAATAAATAGTTCACACACGTATGTATTATTAGAAGGAAAACAAAGAAATGCTGAACATAAAACGTAGAATAACTTATTCACACACGTATGTATTATTAGAAGAAAAAGAAAGAAATGCTGGATGTAAAACGTAGAATACATTATTCACACATGTATGTATAATGAGAAAAAAAGAAAGAAATGATGAATATAAACCGTAGAATAAATTATTCACACACGGACGTATTATTAGAAGTAAAAGAAACTAATGCTGGATATAGACAGTAGAATAAATCATTCAAAAACGTATGTATTATTAGAAGAAAAAAGAAATGCTGAATATAAAGAGTAGAATAAATAATTCACACACGTATGAATTATTAGAAGAAAAAAAGAAATGCAGAATATAAATAGTAGGATAAAATTATTCACGCACGTATGTATTATTAGAAGAAAAGAATTAATGCTGTATATAAACAGTAGAATAAATCATTGACACACGTATATATTATTAGAAGAAAAAAGTATTGGACATAACAGTAGAATAAATCATTCACACACGTATGTATTATTAGAAGAAAAAAATTAATGCTGTATATAAACAGTAGAATAAATCATTGACACACGTATATATTATTTGAAGAAAAAAATATTGGACATAACAGTAGAATAAATCATTCACACACGTATGTATTAATAGAAGAAAAAAAAGAAATGATGGATATAAACAGTAGAATAAATCATTCACACACGTATGTATTATTAGAAGAAAAAAAGAAATGCTGAATATAGACAGTAGATTAAATCTTTCACATAGTTAGGCATTATTAGAAGAAAAAAAGAAATGATGGATATAAACAGTAGAATAAATCATTCACAAACGTATGTATTATCAGAAGAAAAAAAGAAATGCCTAATATAAACAATAGAATAAATCTTTCACATAGGTATGTATTATTAGAAGAAAAAAAGAAATGATGGATATAAACAGTAGAATAAATCATTCACAAACGTATGTATTATCAGAAGAAAAAAAGAAATGCTGAATATAAACAATCGAATAAATCATTCGCACACGTATGTACTATAAGAAGAAAAAAAGAAATGCTGAATATAAACAATCGAATAAATCATTCACACACGTATGTATTATTAGAAGAAAAAAAGAAATGCTGAATATATACAGTAGAATAAATCATTCACAGACGTATGTATTATTAGAAGAAAAAAAGAAATGCTGAATATAAACAATAGAATAAATCATTCGAACACGTATGTATTATTAGAAGAAAAAAAGAAATGCTGAATATAAACAGTTGAATAAATGATTCGCACACGTATGTATTATTAGAAGAAAAAAAGAAATGCTGAATATAAACAGTAGAATAAATCATTCACACACCTTTGTATTATTAGAATAAAAAGAACGAAATGCTGGATATAAACAGTAGAATAAATCATTCACACACGTATGTATTATTAGAAGAAAAAAAGAAATGCTGAATATAAACAGTAGAATAAATCATTCAAACACCTATGTATTATTAGAATAAAAAGAACGAAATGCTGGATATAAACAGTAGAATAAATCATTCACACACGTATGTATTATTAGAAGAAAAAAAGAAATGCTGAATATAAACAGTAGAATAAATCATTCGTACACGTATGTATTATTAGAAGAAAAAAAGAAATGCTGAATATAAACAGTAGAATAAATCATTCACACACCTATGTATTATTAGAATAAAAAGAACAAAATGCTGGATATAAACAGTAGAATAAATCATTCACACACGTATGTATTATAGGAAGAAAAAAAGAAATGCTGAATATAAACAGTAGAATAAATAATTCACAGACGTATGTATTATTAGAAGAAAAAAAGAAATGCTGAATATAAACAGTAGAATAAATCATTCACACACCTATGTATTATTAGAATAAAAAGAACGAAATGCTGGATATAAACAGTAGAATAAATCATTCACACACGTATGTATTATTAGAAGAAAAAAAGAAATGCTGAATATAAACAGTAGAAAAAATCATTCACACACCTATGTATTATTAGAATAAAAAGAACGAAATGCTGGATATAAACAGTAGAATAAATCATTCACACACGTATGTATTATTAGAAGAAAAAAAGAAATGCTGAATATAAACAGTAGAATAAATCATTCACACACCTATGTATTATTAGAATAAAAAGAACGAAATGCTGGATATAAACAGTAGAATAAATGATTCACACACGTATGTATTATTAGAAGAAAAAAGAAATGCTGGATATAAACAGTAGAATAAATCATTCACACACCTATGTATTATTAGAAGAAAAAAAGAAATGCTGAATATAAACAGTAGAATAAATCATTCACACACCTATGTATTATTAGAATAAAAAGAACGAAATGCTGGATATAAACAGTAGAATAAATCATTCGTACACGTATGTATTATTAGAAGAAAAAAAGAAATGCTGAATATAAACAGTAGAATAAATCATTCACACACCTATGTATTATTAGAATAAAAAGAACGAAATGCTGGATATAAACAGTAGAATAAATCATTCACACACGTATGTATTATTAGAAGAAAAAAAGAAATGCTGATTATAAACAGTAGAATAAATCATTCACACACCTATGTATTATTAGAATAAAAAGAACGAAATGCTGGATATAAACAGTAGAATAAATCATTCACACACGTATGTATTATTAGAAGAAAAAAAGAATTGCTGGATATAAACAGTAGAATAAATCATTCACACACGTATGTATTATTAGAAGAAAAAAAGAAATGCTGAATATAAACAGTAGAATAAATCATTCGTACACGTATGTATTATTAGAAGAAAAAAAGAAATGCTGAATATAAACAGTAGAATAAATCATTCACACACCTATGTCTTATTAGAATAAGAAGAACGAAATGCTGGATATAACCAGTAGAATAAATCATTCGTACACGTATGTATTATTAGAAGAAAAAAAGAAATGATGGATATAAACTGTAGAATAAATCATTCGCACACGTATGTATTATTAGAATAAAAAGAACGAAATGCTGAATATAAACAGTTCAATAAATGATTCGCACACGTATGTATTATTAGAAGAAAAAAGAAATGCTGAATATAAACAGTAGAATAAATCATTCGCACACGCATGTATTATTATTAGAAGAAAAGAAATGCTGAATATAAACAGTAGAATAAATCATTCGCACACGCATGTATTATTAGAAGAAGAAAAGAAATGCTGAATATAAACAGTAGAATAAATCATTCACACACCTATGTATTATTAGAATAAAAAGAACGAAATGCTGGATATAAACAGTAGAATAAATCATTCACACACGTATGTATTATTAGAAGAAAAAAAGAAATGCTGAATATAAACAGTAGAATAAATCATTCGTACACGTATGTATTATTAGAAGAAAAAAAGAAATGATGGATATAAACTGTAGAATAAATCATTCACACACGTATGTATTATTAGAAGAAAAAAAGAAATGCTGAATATAAACAGTAGAATAAATCATTCGTACACGTATGTATTATTAGAAGAAAAAAAGAAATGCTGAATATAAACAGTAGAATAAATCATTCACACACCTATGCATTATTAGAATGAAAAGAACGAAATGCTGGATATAAACAGTAGAATAAATCATTCACACACGTATGTATTATTAGAAGAAAAAAAGAAATGCTGAATATAAACAGTAGAATAAATCATTCGTACACGTATGTATTATTAGAAGAAAAAAAGAAATGCTGAATATAAACAGTAGAATAAATCATTCACACACCTATGTATTATTAGAATAAAAAGAACGAAATGCTGGATATAAACAACAGAATAAATCATTCGTACACGTATGTATTATTAGAAGAAAAAAAGAAATGATGGATATAAACTGTAGAATAAATCATTCACACACGTATGTATTATTAGAAGAAAAAAAGAAATGCTGAATATAAACAGTAGAATAAATCATTCGTACACGTATGTATTATTAGAAGAAAAAAAGAAATGCTGAATATAAACAGTAGAATAAATCATTCGTACACGTATGTATTATTAGAAGAAAAAAAGAAATGATGGATATAAACTGTAGAATAAATCATTCACACACGTATGTATTATTAGAAGAAAAAAAGAAATGCTGAATATAAACAGTAGAATAAATAATTCGTACACGTATGTATTATTAGAAGAAAAAAAGAAATGCTGAATATAAACAGTAGAATAAATCATTCACACACCTATGTATTATTAGAATAAAAAGAACGAAATGCTGGATATAAAGAGTAGAATAAATCATTCACACACGTATGTATTATTAGAAGAAAAAAAGAAATGCTGAATATAAACAGTAGAATAAATCATTCACACACCTATGTATTATTAGAATAAAAAGAACGAAATGCTGGATATAAACAGTAGAATAAATCATTCACACACGTATGTATTATTAGAAGAAAAAAAGAAATGCTGAATATAAACAGTAGAATAAATCATTCGTACACGTATGTATTATTAGAAGAAAAAAAGAAATGCTGAATATAAACAGTAGAATAAATCATTCACACACCTATGTCTTATTAGAATAAAAAGAACGAATTGCTGGATATAAACAGTAGAATAAATCATTCACACACGTATGTATTATTAGAAGAAAAAAAGAAATGCTGAATATAAACAGTAGAATAAATCATTCGTACACGTATGTATTATTAGAAGAAAAAAAGAAATGATGGATATAAACAGTAGAATAAATCATTCACACACGTATGTATTATTAGAAGAAAAAAAGAAATGCTGAATATAAACAGTAGAATAAATCATTCGTACACGTATGTATTATTAGAAGAAAAAAAGAAATGATGGATATAAACAGTAGAATAAATCATTCGAACACGTATGCATTATTAGAAGAAAAAAAGAAATGCTGAATATAAACAGTAGAATAAATCATTCACACACCTATGTATTATTAGAATAAAAAGAACAAAATGCTGGATATAAACAGTAGAATAAATCATTCACACACGTATGTATTATTAGAAGAAAAAAAGAAATGCTGAATATAAACAGTAGAATAAATCATTCGTACACGTATGTATTATTAGAAGAAAAAAAGAAATGATGGATATAAACTGTAGAATAAATCATTCGCACACGCATGTATTATTAGAAGAAGAAAAGAAATGCTGAATATAAATAGTAGAATAAATCATTCGCACACGCAAGTATTATTAGAAGAAGAAAAGAAATGCTGAATATAAACAGTAGAATAAATCATTCACAAACCTATGTATTATTAGAATAAAAAGAACGAAATGCTGGATATAGACAGTAGAATAAATCATTCACACACGTATGTATTATTAGAAGAAAAAAAGAAATGCTGGATATAAACAGTAGAATAAATCATTCACACACGTATGTATTATTAGAAGAAAAAAAGAAATGATGGATATAAACTGTAGAATAAATCATTCGCACACGCATGTATTATTAGAAGAAGAAAAGAAATGCTGAATATAAACAGTAGAATAAATCATTCGCACACGCATGTATTATTAGAAGAAAAAAAGAAATGCTGAATATAAACAGTAGAATAAATCATTCACACACCTATGTATTATTAGAATAAAAAGAACGAAATGCTGGATATAAACAGTAGAATAAATCATTCACACACCTATGTATTATTAGAATAAAAAAAGAAATGCTGAATATAAACAGTAGAAGAAATCATTCGTACACGTATGTATTATTAGAAGAAAAAAAGAAATGATGGATATAAACTGTAGAATAAATCATTCACACACGTATGTATTATTAGAAGAAAAAAAGAAATGCTGAATATAAACAGTAGAATAAATCATTCGTACACGTATGTATTATTAGAAGAAAAAAAGAAATGCTGAATATAAACAGTAGAATAAATCATTCACACACCTATGTATTATTAGAATAAAAAGAACGAAATGCTGGATATAAACAGTAGAATAAATCATTCACACACGTATGTATTATTAGAAGAAAAAAAGAAATGATGGATATAAACTGTAGAATAAATCATTCGCACACGCATGTATTATTAGAAGAAGAAAAGAAATGCTGAATATAAACAGTAGAATAAATCATTCGCACACGCATGTATTATTAGAAGAAGAAAAGAAATGCTGAATATAAACAGTAGAATAAATCATTCACACACCTATGTATTATTAGAATAAAAAGAACGTAATGCTGGATATAGACAGTAGAATAAATCATTCACACACGTATGTATTATTAGAAGAAAAAAAGAAATGCTGGATATAAACAGTAGAATAAATCATTCACACACGTATGTATTATTAGAAGAAAAAAAGAAATGCTGAATATAAACAGTAGAATAAATCATTCGTACACGTATGTATTATTAGAAGAAAAAAAGAAATGCTGAATATAAACAGTAGAATAAATCATTCACACACCTATGTATTATTAGAATAAAAAGAACGAAATGCTGGATATAAACAGTAGAATAAATCATTCACACACGTATGTATTATTAGAAGAAAAAAAGAAATGCTGAATATAAACAGTAGAATAAATCATTCGTACACGTATGTATTATTAGAAGAAAAAAAGAAATGATGGATATAAACTGTAGAATAAATCATTCACACACGTATGTATTATTAGAAGAAAAAAAGAAATGCTGAATATAAACAGTAGAATAAATCATTCGTACACGTATGTATTATTAGAAGAAAAAAAGAAATGCTGAATATAAACAGTAGAATAAATCATTCACACACCTATGTATTATTAGAATAAAAAGAACGAAATGCTGGATATAAACAGTAGAATAAATCATTCACACACGTATGTATTATTAGAAGAAAAAAAGAAATGCTGAATATAAACAGTAGAATAAATCATTCACACTCCTATGTATTATTAGAATAAAAAGAACGAAATGCTGGATATAAACAGTAGAATAAATCATTCACACACGTATGTATTATTAGAAGAAAAAAAGAAATGCTGAATATAAACAGTAGAATAAATCATTCGTACACGTATGTATTATTAGAAGAAAAAAAGAAATGCTGAATATAAACAGTAGAATAAATCATTCACACACCTATGTCTTATTAGAATAAAAAGAACGAATTGCTGGATATAAACAGTAGAATAAATCATTCACACACCTATGTATTATTAGAAGAAAAAAAGAAATGATGGATATAAACAGTAGAATAAATCATTCGAACACGTATGCATTATTAGAAGAAAAAAAGAAATGCTGAATATAAACAGTAGAATAAATCATTCACACACCTATGTATTATTAGAATAAAAAGAACAAAATGCTGGATATAAACAGTAGAATAAATCATTCACACACGTATGTATTATTAGAAGAAAAAAAGAAATGCTGAATATAAACAGTAGAATAAATCATTCGTACACGTATGTATTATTAGAAGAAAAAAAGAAATGATGGATATAAACTGTAGAATAAATCATTCGCACACGCATGTATTATTAGAAGAAGAAAAGAAATGCTGAATATAAACAGTAGAATAAATCATTCGCACACGCATGTATTATTAGAAGAAGAAAAGAAATGCTGAATATAAACAGTAGAATAAATCATTCACACACCTATGTATTATTAGAATAAAAAGAACGAAATGCTGGATATAGACAGTAGAATAAATCATTCACACACGTATGTATTATTAGAATAAAAAGAACGAAATGCTGGATATAAACAGTAGAATAAATCATTCACACACGTATGTATTATTAGAAGAAAAAAAGAAATGCTGAATATAAACAGTAGAATAAATCATTCGTACACGTATGTATTATTAGAAGAAAAAAAGAAATGATGGATATAAACTGTAGAATAAATCATTCGCACACGCATGTATTATTAGAAGAAGAAAAGAAATGCTGAATATAAACAGTAGAATAAATCATTCACACACCTATGTATTATTAGAATAAAAAGAACGAAATGCTGGATATAGACAGTAGAATAAATCATTCACACACGTATGTATTATTAGAATAAAAAGAACAAAATGCTGGATATAAACAGTAGAATAAGTCATTCACACACGTATGTATTATTAGAAGAAAAAAAGAAATGCTGAATATAAACAGTAGAATAAATCATTCGTACACGTATGTATTATTAGAAGAAAAAAAGAAATGATGGATATAAACTGTAGAATAAATCATTCGCACACGCATGTATTATTAGAAGAAGAAAAGAAATGCTGAATATAAACAGTAGAATAAATCATTCGCACACGCATGTATTATTAGAAGAAGAAAAGAAATGCTGAATATAAACAGTAGAATAAATCATTCACACACCTATGTATTATTAGAATAAAAAGAACGAAATGCTGGATATAGACAGTAGAATAAATCATTCACACACGTATGTATTATTAGAAGAAAAAAAGAAATGCTGGATATAAACAGTAGAATAAATCATTCACGCACGTATGTATTATTAGAAGAAAAAAAGAAATGATGGATATAAACTGTAGAATAAATCATTCGCACACGCATGTATTATTAGAAGAAGAAAAGAAATGCTGAATATAAACAGTAGAATAAATCATTCGCACACGCATGTATTATTAGAAGAAGAAAAGAAATGCTGAATATAAACAGTAGAATAAATCATTCACACACCTATGTATTATTAGAATAAAAAGAACGAAATGCTGGATATAGACAGTAGAATAAATCATTCACACACGTATGTATTATTAGAAGAAAAAAAGAAATGCTGGATATAAACAGTAGAATAAATCATTCACACACGTATGTATTATTAGAAGAAAAAAAGAAATGCTGAATATAAACAGTAGAATAAATCATTCACACACCTATGTATTATTAGAATAAAAAGAACGAAATGCTGGATATAAACAGTAGAATAAATCATTCACACACGTATGTATTATTAGAAGAAAAAAAGAAATGCTGAATATAAACAGTAGAATAAATCATTCGTACACGTATGTATTATTAGAAGAAAAAAAGAAATGATGGATATAAACTGTAGAATAAATCATTCGCACACGTATGTATTATTAGAAGATAAAAAGAAAAGCTGAATATAAACAGTAGAATAAATCATTCGAACACGTATGTATTATTAGAATAAAAAGAACGAAATGCTGGATATAAACAGTAGAATAAATCATTCACACACCTATGTATTTCTCCTGATACATAAATCCGTAGTTTTGTACTCGGAGGAGAAAGAGAAAAAGAAAAGAAATAGAAAGTGTGTAGAATGAGACATGGTATTTGCGTAAAAGTCATTTGACACATAGGCACATACACACTAGCACAGAAAGAGAAAAAAACAATAAATCACCAATAAGAGTTCCAAATTAAGCCATTTATTAATTAATTAAATCTAACTTTGCATAAAAATAACAAAAAAATGAGAAACCCAAACAATTACAAAATCATTTGTTTACGAAACTCTGGAGTTGCGTTGTTGAATATAAAACAATTCACCTAAATTACAAATTTTATATTTTATGTTTTCGATATCTCTCTCACTCTCCATCTCATCTCTGTACCCATATATATATATATATGTATATATATATATATATATATATATATATATATATATATATATATATCACATATGTCTTGCAGTTCAATTTATATTACAATGAATCATTCGTAAAAAAAGCCGATTAGTAAAGTTAATGATATAAAATGGAGAAATCCCTTCGCTAACAAAATTTAAAGGTGCATTAACCTACCAATCACTCGATGAATGTTATGATCCTTGTTATTTCAATTTATAAGCTGTATTTAAGAAATACCTTATACAGCTAATAAATTAAAAAATGGATCATAACTATTAAATACTTGTATCTATAAAAAGAACGTTAAACATAATATATATAAATGTCTTTAAATATATATATATATATATATATATATATATATATATATATATATATATATATATATATATATATATATATAAAGTGATCAATTAGAAAAGATCCAACTCAATTCATAAGGCGTTTGGCACGTGAGAGAGGACTTTCAACTATGACCGTCCAAAGAGCAGTGAAAAAAGACTTGAAAATGAAATCATACGTGAAACCTGTGAGGCACCTTGTTACTACAGGACAAAAGGTTAGGAAGTTAGAAAGGATGAAGATCATCTTGAATAAGTTGGAAAATGATTCTGGAATGATATATATATATATATATATATATATATATATATATATATATATATATATATATATATATATATATATATATGAACTTTATATCAATCTTTGATGACCTTCAGATGCTTAGCTTTTTAATTAATGATATGCCGTTTTCGTTTAAGATTGATTTTATCACGATTCTTCTGTTATGTTTATATATGTATATATATAAATGTAAAGAACGAAGAGAAAAATTTCAACGTTCAATATATTAATTTAAAACAGGGCTCATTACAAAAGTAGAGCAATAAATATTTATCTATTATGCACTGTTACATTAGAACCTGCACATACCCGCTACAAAACTGTACATCTTGTTTCAACGTTAAAAATTAACATTTCTTCAGGTGGGAAAACATAGTCGGGTCGTCATTTCTATTTCACGCAGATATTGTATGCTGCAATATTAGATCAAGTCGCTTGATTTTTATTCCTAACAGTGTTTTTCTTGAGCGTAGTGCGGCACCCACACCATGGGTAATACTGTATACAATTTAGTAACAAGTAGGATTTTTATTCGATTCCTGAACCTGGTTTGAATTCAGATTTGTTCAAGAGTTGTTGCTATTCAAACGAGGATAGTATGTCATGACAAATGTCGAAAAGGTTGTTTCTTCTTTCATCTGTCGATGTGGATGACCGTTTTTATCTACAGCATATAATTCTTTGGACCTGTGTTTGTCTCCTTACTCACCCCCAGTCCCTGATTTGGCATCTATTTATACAAGCTCGTTAGGTAGGTTAAAAGCTATTTCCTTCTGCCTCTGTTGTCTTTAATATAATCTGTGAATATCAAATTCTCCTATCCCCCTATGCTCTATGTGTTCCAATAAATTCATTCGTCTCTTTCTGAGTCTAAGAATAAGTGTCCTTTTTTTTGTTTCCATTTTCTTTGAAACTTCCTCGTTGTCTACATGATCCATCCGTGATATTCTCATCATCCTGACGTAGAACAACATTTCTGTTGCCTCAAATTGTTCAGCATTCACTGCCATCAGTTCTGCACATTTTTTAATTTGTTTCTAACGATATCTTCCTGTTTATTAACCCTTTACCTTTTGTAATGTATCTTTCACGATAATATCACCTTATACAAATAAAGGCTGTGACGTGCGTATATCTCCGAGTCAAGTTAAACATTTTATAGACTAAAGCGTCGTAAATTTTTGTTCTCTCGGTAGCGAATCATATAAAATCTACCCTGCGCGTATGATATTAAAGATCTCTAGTAAAACCGGTTTAAACCAATTTTACTCCTACTTTCACTTTCAGTTTTCACTCCACGTATTGCTCCGTTGGTCACAAGTTTATTTCCTGTCTTGGAATCATTGAACAAGACTGAACCACCTCTTAACCAATGATCGCTTCGCTTTTTCCGCAACATTTAACTGATTTTCTACTGTGATTTACCCTAATGTCGACCAAAGCATCGCACCTGCTACTGCTCAATTTAATGAATAGGAAATACGTGAGACGGGACGGGTGGGTAGAAAGACAGCCGTGCATACATAGTCACATACTTTCGCATCTACCCTGATATTTCGTACATACATACGTATGAAATAAGATACCGGGTTGAAATCAAATGAGATGGAGAAATTCAAAGAAGAAGGGAAAGAGAATGAGCCTGGCAAAACAATGCAGAAAGATAAAATAATAGATGTTGGTGTATGCATGATATCGTAGAGGGGGGAGACTGAAAGGAAAAGAGAAGATATGACTGAGAGAGTAAAAAGCGAGAGTAGAAGGGGAATAGACAAAAAGAAAGAAAGAAAGAAAGAAAGAAAGGTGATCAATGTATAGATAAAAAAAAGGAAAGCAGTTTTGGATTGTTGCCGTTTAGCGCGAAAATCAGCAAGCGGTGTTCGAATCTAGTATCTTCTTCTTACTTTCCCCACCCCCCGCCTTGGTCTTTGAACTATTATAAGCTTAGTGATAATGAGTAAATTAGATAAGATAGGATGACCGGTAGGGACTAGTATTTATCTCTCTCTCTCTCTCTCTCTCACACACACAGACACTTTCTTTCTTTCTTTCTTTACACACACACACACACACGCACACACACACACACACACACACACACACACACACACACACACACACACACACATATATATATATATATATATGGACCTGCGTTCCCCTAGTGGAAACCGTTTGATCTGGCGCGCTTTGAAATCTCGAAATAAACATATCTGCTTAATTTCCTATCCTAACGTAAAAAAAGCAATTTCTAAAGAAAGCGATGGATTTTTTTTATATTAAACAGATAGATTGTTATTACTTAAGCGTTATTTTAGTGGATAACGCATATTTTTCTCTAATAAGATTTCTCGAATATTCATTCCGGTAGACATAAATAAATAAATATACTGTTTCATAAATAAACAGAGCGTCTACTCAAATACGAGTATCCACTAAAAATATCGCTTAAGTAATAAAAATATGACGGGTTAATAAAAAAAAAATCCATCCCTTTCTTTAGAAATTGCTTTGTTTACGTTAGGATACCAGACTAAATAGATATGAGAATTTCGAGAGTCATAGAAAAAACTGTGTTTAAAGGCACTATTCAGCTTTGATTGATCATCGATGCATTTCGTGGCCGAAAAGTCCAAAACACGTCAAACACACAGATACACACACACACATATTATTTTTATATATGCAAAATAATTATTTAAGTATATATAGCTGGCCACTCGTATTCGAAGATACCCGTATACATATATATATATATATATATATATATATATATATATATATATATATATATATATATATATATATATTATAAATTAATAGATTTAAAATATGGTTTTACCGCTACATAGTGATAACCATGTTTCAGAAATGGAAGCTAAAGCCCCTGAATTTAATTTTGTTATTAAACCAAAGACATTAGTTCCATTTCATCATCAAGCGAATTTTGGAGTAACTTACTTTTTAAAATTTATATATATATATATAACTGGCCACTCGTATTCGCGGATACTACGGCAGCTAGCCAATCCCTATTGAAGACGCTTGCTCAGGCAATTTTGTGTTTGCTCAACACCCACAGAGCCCACCTGTGATTTATACTGCATCTATGCTGAGCAGGCCTTAGTTACAGTTTCTGGGAAAGAGCGTGTTGCCTAGCGTGATCAACAATCTGAATAAGGCCAGCATGCCCAAGCCCTCGGTCACGATGACTTGTGACTTCATGCTAGAACAGAATATTATGTATGTATATATATATATGTATATATATATATATATATATATATATATATATATATATATATATATATATATATATATGATAAATACAAATGTATAATTTGTCACTTAGATCATTGATGCTATATTATGTTCAGAACCCCAGCTCCAGAGTTTTGAAGACGAACATTTCTTGTAATCGTTCGGTCCCCCGGTCGAGAGGTATCAGCATCTCACTGCTAATTTTCTCGTTTTCCTTAATTTTAATATTAAGTTAAAAAATTAATGTTTTATGCGCTTTTTATTGGTGTTAAATTGATTTTTTTCTTTTTCTTTGTGTGTATGTATGTGTATTTACGCACGTGTTTGTGTGTGTGTGTGTGTGTGTGTGTGTGTGGGTGTGTGTGTGTGTGTGTACGGACGTGTATGTGCACAATTGTAGAATATCGTGGTTATTTCTTCTTTTCTTGATCTTCTTGTCTCCTCATACCCTCTCACTATTCCTTTTCTTTTTTTATCTTTCTGATCTGAATATGTAAACACACACACACACACACACACACACACACACATATATATATATGATAAAAATATAATTTTAGATATGCTATATTTATAGTTAAAAGTGCTCACTATCAGGGATAGAGCGCATGGAAAATATAAAAATAGAAACTGCGGTCAACACCGAGTGGCAACAGTTTGTTTCATGATTCAACGCATGAAAACTGTGTGGTCGGAATTCAACACAGACACCACATTGGTTCTTGAAGATGGTCGAGAGTACTTGAACCAAACAATAACAAAATATGAACTTTGGAAAGTTTATCCACAACTTCGAGCACGATACTGAACACATTATCCGAAAATAGGAAAAAAAAAAAAATAACAGAAAAAAATACAACAAAATTTTCTCAACGGAATTTCCATGTAAATGCACTTAATGAAATAGATATTATTAATCAAATAAACTATAATATATGATTTATTATAGAGGAAAAGAAGCGCGTGTATTCTGGTCTAGGGGTTCATGTTCTAATCTAGACCATTGTATGTATAAAGGTATACGCTAACATACCCCGTTCATGTAACAGACTTAGCCTAGATTAACCGCGTGTATTCTCTTGACCAAACTAATACCGTTTCCAACAGTCGATGTCCAAGTTCAGATAAAAGGGTTTTGAATACTAATTTAACAGGAAGGCTAACGTTGTCAAATTCAGTTCAGAATTTCCTTGTGAATGACATTAATAAAATAGAGAATATTAATCAAATATTATCCAAAAATAGTTTTAAAATTTTAAAATTCTGATATTAAATGCGTGTTAGGCTACGGAAATATTGATCCCTCTAAACTTGTACGCGCGCGTGAACACACACACACACAAAAACCAACTTTTGTGTTTTTCTTTTTACGGTCGCATGCACACAAATCCATCTATTTATCTATCAAGAGAGAGAGAGAGAGAGAGAGAGAGAGAGAGAGAGAGAGAGAGAGAGAGAGAGAGAGAGAGAGAGAGGGAGAACGTGATAGAGAAAGGGAGAAAGAAAAGAGATGAAAGAGTGAGTGCGAGAGAGAAAAAGATATAGAAATGAAACAAGTCTAATAGTGAAACCAAACAATTCCATATTGACAAAGATCGAAAGGAAACCTTGAATCTTGAGCTAAAAACAGAAAATATATATACAATATCAAAGATAAGGCTGAAATAAATTGATAAACAGAAGAAAAGGGAAAATGAATCTATCTATCTATCTATCTATCTATCTATCTATCTATCTATCTCAACCTCTTCAGTTTTCTATCTATCTATCTATCTATCTATCTATCTATCTATCTATCTATCTATCTATCTATCTCAACCTCTTCAGTTTTCTATCTATCTATCTATCTATCTATCTATCTATCTATCTATCTATCTATCTCAACCTCTTCAGTTTTCTATCTATCTATCTATCGATCTATCTATCTATCTATCTATCTATCTATCTATCTCAACCTCTTCAGTTTTCTATCTATCTATCTATCTATCTATCTATCTATCTATCTATCTATCTATCTCAACCTCTTCAGTTTTCTATCTATTTATCTATCTATCTATCTATCTATCTATCTATCTATCTATCTATCTATCTCAACCTCTTCAGTTTTCTATCTATCTATCTATCTATCTATCTATCTATCTATCTATCTATCTATCTATCTATCTATCTATCTCAACCTCTTCAGTTTTCTATCTATCTATCTATCTATCTATCTATCTATCTATCTATCTATCTATCTATCTATCTATCTATCTATCTATCCTTGACTGTAGAATGTTTAATAGTAACCGACAACAAAAGTGAAGATGGCGAAAAAGGTTATGAATGGTGTATTTCGCCGACGTCTGTTGTTTTTGGTTTCTTTAGTCTTGTTTTTAATTCCAACTCGAAGAAGCCGACACGAACAGACATCGGCGAGACGCGTCGATTATAAGCTTTTTTTTCACTATCTATCAATCTATATCATATTGGCAGACAGAGAGATAGATACATAGAAAAGGTTGAAATAAAGCAAAATCTGTATTGTGAGAAATGACCAGAGATTCTGTGTGCGTGTGCACGTGTGTGTGTGTGTGTGTGTGTGAGAGAGAGAGAGAGAGAGAGAGAGAGAGAGAGAGGGGGAGAAAAGGGAACAATGGGTGATTGAGGAAGTTTAGAGCAAAAGCAAGTCAGGACATATCGATTCATTCACTTAGATACGATTACAGGTTAAGGGGCAGATAGAATGAGAAACAAAGTGAGTGAGCGATATATATATATATATATATATATATATATATATATATATATATATATATGTGTGTGTGTGTGTGTGTGTGTGTTTGTGTGTGTGTGTGTGTGTGTTCGTGCTTGCGTGCGTGAGGAAAAGAGATTAAAAATTTGAGTGAGTTGCAACATCGATGGATTTAAATAAATTACCGCATACCCTGTGCTGGATAGAGCAAGATATGAGACAGATAGAGATAGAGATAGAGAGATAGATAATAGAAGAAAAGATATATGTTACAAAATAAGGTCATAAAGTTAAAATATAAGGTCACACACACACACACACACATATATGTATATATATTTAAGCAGCATATCTTCATTGAAACATGTTTCATTGAATAATATGAAAATATATTGTGCTTGCTTATTTTTATAATAATCCTTTCCTGTTGTTTAATCAGTTTCTTGATGTTAAGATGAAATTCATCAAAAAAGGCGTCGTAGTTATTTTTAGTACTTTCGACATTTTCTAATATCATCTCATGAGGTAAATTACAAAGACGATCTAATTGTAACTTATTACTTTAACTAATAATCTTTGAATTCCATCTTAACATCAAGAAACTGATTAGACAACTAGAAATGACCAGAAAAAATAGACACGATATGTGTATATTATTCAATGAACTATATATACATGGACGCGCGTGCGCGCGCTCGCACACACACACACACACACACACACACACACACACACACACTCACACACACACACACACACACACACACACACATATATATATATATATATATATATATATATATATATATATATATATATATATATATAAATAAAAAGGAAGAACAGTAAGATATAATATCCGGTGTTCTAATAGATATTTTTATTTTTACACAATAGTGCTCAATGGAAATATACAGAGCATTAATATTATAAATTAATTGATTTAAAATATGTTTTTTCGCTACACAGTGATAACCATGTTTCAAAAATGGAATCTAAAGCCTTCGAATTTAATTTTGTTATTAAACAAAAAACATTAATTCCATTTCCTCGTCCAAAATTCGCTTGACGAGGAAATGGAACTAATGTCTGGTTTAATAACAAAATTAAATTTGAAGGCGTTAGCTTCCATTTTTGAAACATGGTTATCACTGTGTAGCGAAAAACCCATATTTTAAATAAATTAATTTATAATATATATATATATATATATATATATATATATATATATATATATATACTAGCCAAATTACCCGCGTCTTGCTGCGTCTCAGACATTTTTTTAAAGAAAATGATGATTGATTTTAATATGTGGAGAAAAATGATGCATTGCAATATTATTCAATAATCGTGTTGTGACATTCATCTTCTGGCTTTCTCCTTCTATATTTTGCGTAGCAGTCATTCTCTTGTTCAAATTTAATTTAAATCAAAGAGAAAAAAAGTTTCAATGGGGGTTGTGATCCTGGAGGACCCCAATGATCAAAATGAAATAAACATATGCAAGTATCCTAGGAGTCATTTCCTTGTACAAATTTAAATTTATGTTAAAGGGAAAAAAGTTTTCAGTGGGAGGTTTGTGCTCCCCGGGGATCCCATTTGATCAAAATGAAATATACTTATCCAAGTACCCTGGGTAGTGTAATAATGAATATATAGTATTAGGGGGTGTCTATCTACAAAAAAAAAACCTATGAGGAGTACGAAAAAAACAGACAGAGGCTTCAACTTTATATATATATATATATATATATATATATATATATATATATATATATATATATTATTAAAAATATTATGCTCTACGTTTTATTGAGCACTTTAAAAAAGTAAAGGATAAATAACTGTGGATTCGAAATCTGTTTGTTCTTTCTCTCTCTCTCTCTGTATATATATATATATATATATATATATATATATATATATATATATATATATATATATGTTTGGGTATGTGTATATGTGTACTTGTGTGTGTGTTTATGTGCATATGTACATGTAACAGACATAGAAAGAGAGAGAATTGAAAGGCAGTAAGCTAGGAGGTATATCGATTGACAGAAATAGACAGATGCCTCTCATTAAGTGGACAAAATGAGAGAAAGAAAGAAAGAAAGAAAGAAAGAAAGAAAGAACGTCATGTTGAGTTAGTTGGTATGTATATGTATGTGTTCATGCGTGTCAAGGAATGCGGATAAGAGAGAACGAGAGAAACGGGGTGGATGAGCCGAGAGAACGCAATCGAAAGAGAGAAGAATCGTCGTTAATGTCCCCACCAATCTTAATGATCTTCGTTGAAACATTCGCCGATACAATAAATTTTTATCGATTCTTTTAACTCAATCATCTCAGCGGGCGATGATAGCAGCGAATGGTTGGTGCGGTGGAGGGATCCCCTGTTCTCAATAGTGGCTGACGGCTTGATGTGGCCAGGGACGAGTAAGAGAGGAAGGTATAATGACATTTGTATGAGGTATTCTCTCATTCGTTCGTCTCGAAATCGTTTCGCAGTACTTAGACCGCTCTTTAGAATGTTGCAGGGTCTCACCTCGGAAGACTGATTAGTGCCGTGGGGTGGTGGTGGGTGTTGTTGTCTTTAAGGGGACTAATCATATTTTGGCGTACGTGGGGGGGGGGGTGAATGAAGCAAGAAAAGTTGGGAGAGGAAAGAGTAAAGGGGTGGCTAGATTGATAATGACGGCGACGAGAATGTAAAGGAGGAGGAGGAGGAGGAGGAGTGGTGGGCTGAGTGGAAACGCAAGGCAGGTGGCGTCTTCAGCGACAACGTTCGGCACTTGATGTGTTGTCTGTCACCAACTTCGTACAAAGTTAC
>OZ038488.1:81722459-81774959 GCA_964036315.1 Acanthosepion esculentum
GGAGTGATATGGTTATAAACACGCTTAGTCTTGAGTGGCTATCAGTAAGCTTTCTGTATCATGTTTCATTTCGCCTTCATAATAATAATATTAATTATTATTATTATTATTATTATTAATATTATTATATTATTATTAAACCATTTCACCCCGCCTCAGAGAATCTTTGCGATCATAATTTGTTTTGTAGTAGATACCTTTATATTATTTTCCATTGAAAAATGCTTTTTACAAATGTTTTTGGCCGTGACCCTGAACACGTTTTTTTTTATTATCTGGCGACTCCATAAACATGATTTTAGTGTTTTCTTCTTTAATACAAACGCTTGACTTCAATTTAATAATCAACAGATCCCGTCATTTCTCATATTAACCGAAAACGAAAGACACAACTTCATGTAAATGTTTCTCGTGCCTATCATGGTACAGCGGTGCCAGAAGTGAGTAACAAAATCATACCGAGATTGCGTCAGCTGACTACTGAGTTCGTTACTAAGTATAGCACATTTTGTAAAATCATCTTATCTTGCTGTGTGGTTTTGCTAATTAGCTTTCATTCCGCAGAGGGTTAGTGATCTATCCTTCTCCCTCCAGGTATAATCAGCCGTAGTTTCATTCCAGCTCACCCACTGCTGCTAGAATTTGTGATCTCGCTGAAATCGTTAGAATGTATGAAAGCTTGGAGTCATTAGTTTCATAGATCAAACGCTTGAGATCATGGATTATATGAACGTTTAGTAACAAATAAGAAACGTTACATGTAGATGGGATGAAGAGAAAATCTGCCATTCTCAAATTTTATAATCTGAGTGAATTATATATATCAGGATTCATTATTAGAGGCCACAATCTTAACAACATAAGATGACATAGTGTTGATAGCAAACACAGAAAAAAACTACAACAACGCCTCCAGAATGTAGTGAAGGAAAGCAAGAAGAAAGGACTACGTATCAATTACAAGACTGAATACATGATTGTTAGCAAAAGGAACGATCCAACATGCAAAGTACAGATTGGAGGTACCAAAATCAAACAGGTGTAACAATTTAGAGATCTGAGAAGCGTATCACCAGAAGATGGAAAGTGCGACGCGTAAATCCGAAGGCACATTGGGATAGCAAAAGGTGCCTTCCAAAAACTGAGCAAAGTATTAAGAAACAGGAAAATTTCGTTAGAAAAAAGAAAAAGAAATGTGCACTGAAATCCTAACTAATATCAGTCCTTCTATACGGCTGTGGATGCTGGACAATCTCCTCAAAGATGAAGAAGAAATTTGAAGCAACAAAAATGATGTTCTGCTGAAGGATGCGGGGAATACTATGGACCGAGCATGTGAGCAACGTCGAAGTTCTAGAAACAATAGCCACAAAAAGGAAACTTATACTTCACATCAGGAAGAGATATTTGAAATTTTGGGGGCACATAATGAGGGAAGAGGGCTAAGAAAATTTAATACACACAGGAGAGATTGAATGTAAGAGTGACAGAGGAAGGCAACACACAATCTACCAAGCGAGCTCCAGATGGCAGGGCAGGGTTTTGGAGAGATAGCAAAAAGACAAAAGTTATTAAGTGCTACAACCGACAGGAAATTTTGAAAGCCATGGTCGGTCAGTCAGTCAGTCAGTTATGTGCAATGCGTGATAAACGCATAGGCGATCACATATCTTTCGATACATGACTGACGAGGCAGATTTTTTTTCTCGCAGTAGGTTGCCATGTTGTTTCTGGAGTAGACCTGTTGCCATCCAAGGCTATAGAACGCGGTCTGTCCTACTATTTACCTATAGCTAGAGAAGAAGAGGATTCATACCTTTCCCAAGGGCATTAGCACGTAAGTAAATCCGAAGAAATGCTAACACATCAGGATTCTGTAGTAAATTAGTAAAATTCAACATTTTAGTTAATACGTTTGCTTCTGATCCTAGACATAAGCGTATACTTTGTGTTTAGGACGTCTTTACCAGACAAGCTACACTCCAAACCTCAGTATTATCTATGCCGTAGCAATAAAAGCTGTAAATCACTCACTTGGTATTACAAATTTTCAAATGATACGTGTCATATAATATAGCGGGAAAGATAGCGAATATATTAGCGGCAAAAAGTAATAATTATGCTGGTAAAAACGTAACAGAAGAACACGGCAAATAAATAGAAGAAAATAAAAACGAGATTGCGTTTATTCATCTTATTATTACAAATGATATTTGATGTCTTCGCATTTCGGCAAAATCTCGCGAGAATTGCGTTGTCAAATGAGATATCGTCTTTCGCGAAAATGGTCACCCAATCCTGTTCGCACCAAGCAAATTCACGTAAAACCTTCATAATAAAGTTAAGTTGAGAGTATTACTCTAGTCATCGGCCTTAAGAATATAAAATAACGGATAAAACAAAATCGACTCATTTGTACGCCAAGGAATATTTTACTGCATACCACTTAAATGGCGACTGGGCTTGGACGTGCGTATGAGTAAACGTTCATACACAATTCATAGATTTTGGGGCGTAGAAGAATCTTTTATTTAATACAAGCTATGTTTTCTCATGCTTACATGATTTTGTTTTTACTAAATGTTAACACAATACAAGGCCCAAGAGCCACTGAAGATAGAGGGTTACTGAGTAATTGGTTTATTGATTTGTTTCCAAGGGCTGATGTGGCCGTAAACCTAGTTGGTTACTGAGTGAGGTTGTTGTGTGGGCGAAAGATAGGGAGAAGTCAATGCATATTATGAAGATATGTAGGATAGTTAACGGTTGAATTGAAGTGGTTAAGATTATAGGGATCGGGAAAGCATATTCTTGGGAGTCTGTTTTACAAAGTAACGTCTCTCAAGAAGACACTTTTTTGCAGGTTATTTAAAGCCAGAAAATATTTTTAGTTTGTAAGATTTTTTGTTTAAAGATAATAAGTCTTTACTGATACAGGTTTTACTAATTATTCCATAATCGGTAGTTTGTTTTGGAGAAGGAATTTGCACGCAAGTGAATATAACGAACCCAACGGGAATTAGAAACCGGCTCTCCGATTAACAATTTCCGAGCCATTATCTATTACATCACCCGCATATCATCTCAGCTTACAGAATCTGGTATTCATAAGTGTTTACCTATCAAGATACTGAACAGTCTCAATTTTGCTTAACTTCGGTGATCATATGGAAACTGATGTCTCAACGTGATGTGGACGTAAACCGAGTGGGTCACTGAGTGAGGTTGTTGTGTGAACGTAAGATAGGGGGAAGTCAATGTATATTATGAAGATATGTAGGATAGATAACGGTTGACTTGAAGTGGTTATGATTATAGGGATCGGGAAAGCATATTCAATTGGGTGTCTGTTTTACAAAGTGTTGTGGACACGGAATAGGTCCGAAACAAAAACTCGAACTCAGCAATTCAGTGAAAACGTATTATTAACAAAAAAAAAAAACGAATACAGAAGTGTTGCACGTCCGACTGACGGCTAAGTACCGTAGTTAACTCGTCAACTGTCTACCGTCCTCTTGCGAGGCATAATATAGTCATAACACGAGTCTATTTTGTTTTTACTAAATGTTAACACAATACAAGGCCCAAGAGCCACTGAAGATAGAGGGTTACTGAGTAATTGGTTTATTGATTTGTTTCCAAGGGCTGATGTGGCCGTAAACCTAGTTGGTTACTGAGTGAGGTTGTTGTGTGGGCGAAAGATAGGGAGAAGTCAATGCATATTATGAAGATATGTAGGATAGTTAACGGTTGAATTGAAGTGGTTAAGATTATAGGGATCGGGAAAGCATATTCTTGGGAGTCTGTTTTACAAAGTAACGTCTCTCAAGAAGACACTTTTTTGCAGGTTATTTAAAGCCAGAAAATATTTTTAGTTTGTAAGATTTTTTGTTTAAAGATAATAAGTCTTTACTGATACAGGTTTTACTAATTATTCCATAATCGGTGGTTTGTTTTGGAGAAGGAATTTGCACGCAAGTGAATATAACGAACCCAACGGGAATTAGAAACCGGCTCTCCGATTAACAATTTCCGAGCCATTATCCATTACATCACCCGCATATCATCTCAGCTTACAGAATCTGGTATTCATAAGTGTTTACCTATCAAGATACTGAACAGTCTCAATTTTGCTTAACTTCGGTGATCATATGGAAACTGATGTCTCAACGTGATGTGGACGTAAACCGAGTGGGTCACTGAGTGAGGTTGTTGTGTGAACGTAAGATAGGGGGAAGTCAATGTATATTATGAAGATATGTAGGATAGATAACGGTTGACTTGAAGTGGTTATGATTATAGGGATCGGGAAAGCATATTCAATTGGGTGTCTGTTTTACAAAGTGTTGTGGACACGGAATAGGTCCGAAACAAAAACTCGAACTCAGCAATTCAGTGAAAACGTATTATTAACAAAAAAAAAACGAATACAGAAGTGTTGCACGTCCGACTGACGGCTAAGTACCGTAGTTAACTCGTCAACTGTCTACCGTCCTCTTGCGAGGCATAATATAGTCATAACACGAGTCTATTTTGTCCATGAAGGTAGGTCCCCATAACATCCCCTTTCCCAAGCCTTTACCTCCGCAGGAGTCTCAATATCGTCTCCTTTTTGGATTGATGACGAGAGGGTCCGTAAACTTCGCGGTTCCGTATCTGCTTGGGGTATTTGAAAGGTCGAAGGTGTCGTACATGGTATCCATCACCTCTTCTTCCTGGGGAGTATTGCTGCAGTCATTCAACAGTCGTTTTTTGATTTGATTCAGGTGTCTCTTATGAGGGAAACGAGGGCCTTGGATTATGTAGACCATATTTCCAATCTTCTTTTCTATCGTACCATGTTCCCAGAAATATATATTATTTTTAAACATCTTAAAGAATATTTTCTCTCCTGGCCTGTACTTTTTTTTGGTACAATAGAGGTCGGACCTTGTTTTGTTTGTTTGTGCAGCAATTTATCGAAAACGGATCTTACTTTACGCGCAAACATTATTTCTGCCGGACATAGTGAAGCTGGCGCGTTAACATTTGGCGTGATCCTGTAAACTTGTAAAAACTGCTTTTTTAATGTTTATACGTTCTTTTTATAGATACAACTATTTAAGTAAATGCTCTGTTTATAATAAACAGTATTAATCAGCCTGAATGTCCGAGAAATTTTCATAGAAAATATGCGTTTCCCGATAGGAATCGAACCTGTATCCTATACGGAACCATCATATAGCCTGACATGCCTTAACCGATTGGGCCACAGAGGAGCGTTCGGTTACCAAGGTCGATTTTACTGTTTTTAAACACAATTCTCCAAGATTTTCTCTCATTCATTCATATCTGCTCAATGCGTCTCCAAATGTAAACACATGACGTCATACATTATGAAATGGACAAAGTCTGACAATTATTTTTTAAGACATTATTTTATGTTTATATATATATATAACTACAATAAGACCACTTCTAAAACATTTTTGTAGGAAAATGACAATCAATAAAGCACTAGAAAGTATAAAAATACATTTTTATAATAAAGTACCAATACAGTTAACATCTCCAAACTATATATATATATATATATATATATATATATATATATATATATATATATATATATGTATATATATATATATATATATGTGTGTGTGTGTGTGTGTCTGTGTGTGTGTGTGCGTTTTGAACAATAAAAAAATTGAAAAATTCAAATCCTCAGACACAATGGATTGTATATTAATATTCTTTTGTTTTTATTATTCCAACTAGATTCCTCGACTAGTTTCGGCCAGCATGGCCATCATCAGGAAAAAAAACTGTTTGTTTTTAGCAGTGAACTACAGAAATGAATGACTTGATGGACAAAATGACCTATATATATATATATATATATATATATATATATATATATATACACGTTTGCCCTGAAAGTATAAAATGATGTAAATTATATATGTAGTTGTAGACATGAAATTGCGTACAAAATAATTAGATTTCGGCATTAAATAACCCATAAACGCTGATATGCCACTAAAGAAAAACAACTAACCAACCAAAAGGCACGAAACACGAGTCGTATAGAAATCAAAAGTCACAAGTGCGGCATCAAAATCCAAGAAGCAATATAAAATATGATAAAAAAGAATCCAACTTACAGATTCTAACACAGCGAACTTACTCTCGCTCACAAACCAAAAAATACACGCACTCCTCGTCAAGAAAAGCAACGGCTTTTATTAAGGAATTTTTTCCGACTGATCGCGATAGTCAGGGAGGACGAAAAAGTTACCGTATGTGAACAATGCTTAAGGCAGTAATTATCTAGTATTTATTTTTTTCTGTTTCTTCAGCAAATCATGTGCAGGTCACAAACTCTTTTTTTGAGGTCCACTCCCGTATACTATAGTAATAGAATTAGTAGGAGTTTTGTTCTCTCAGGATCGGTGTGGCAACACACCCAAAGTACGTCGTGATATCTGTTACATCAACCCTTCTGAAGGCCGACTGGGTATGCCTAGCGTTGCTAATCGTCAACAACAAGCTTCACGTCGCAATAGGATGGTGACGGCGAATTCTGGAAGGAAGACGTCCGTAAGAACTTCCCATCCCTGAGAAGTGTGCCCTCATGAGAGGAGGAGGCCCCCCGTTTACCCCGTGGAGAGTACTCATTCTATCGTGAATGTTGGGTCGTTGTCATGTGCGACGAATGGTCTCTCCAACTTCCAGGCGTTTCCCCGTAAGGCATTATATCCCGTGCAAGTTAGGAGGTCGGTTTAAAATGATCTGATAGACGAGCTCGGTCTAACGAAGCTGGAGTCTCTATCCATATGGCCTTCTGTGTCTGGGTTGAAATAACTCAATAACGATGAAGCATCATTCAGCTGGCTGGTACTGCGAAGGGCACTCTGGGTCGGCAAGAGAGTGTCCGCTGCGCTGAGTTGGTGGAGACCTAGGAACACATTTTTCTTCCACTGCAGGGTCGTAGACCCATTGTTCAAGTTCATTGAAGACATCATGGTGCGCATGCTGACTTTACTCTCGAGGCCAGTTCTGTCTGTAGTAATGTGATGCTGTTGTTGACTAAGGATGGACACTATGTGTTCTTTTACTTACTAGGCGTTATGCGAGTCGTGATATGGATGACACGACAGAAGGATTTCTATGAGGATGAGAAATTTACTTATTCCCAACCGATCTTGTAGTTTAAACAGAAGCATAAAGTCAAGATTAGGAGGAAAAGACAATGATTCACTCTACTGGGATTTGGCAAAAGTGGATGAGTCTTTCGCGTTCATGTCGAGTAAAAGGTGTTGCCTTGAATTGGCATTTTGATGCCGGTAGAGGAATTAGGATATCGTTTATTTGTGTTGAATTTTGGCAACCCCGCCAAAAATAGGATAGTTTAGGTTTGTTTTATCCTTAATTTCTTCCGTCAGAGTTAATTTAGGTAGGGGATGTATATTCATTTTCTTTAGTTTAATCCCCCTCCGCTCCCCCGTTAGGTGATAGGAATATCAGCTCGGGACGCCTTTCGCATTTTTCCTTGATGTATCTGAATGACTTTATGTTGTTGGTCGAATGAATGTTTAAATTATTTAAGTCCCGCATTAATTTCGTCCAGTTAAGTGATGTTTCTGCCACAATTAAGGATTGTGGGCTTTTTAAAAAATTACTAACACTATTTTGTTTATTTTCTTGTACATAAAATTGTACACATTGTAAATATTCATTAGAGGTTATTTTTAAAAGTTGTTATTTTATTGCCTACCACTACAGACACATTTTTCGTATGGGAACTAGTTAGGACTTCAAAGAGACTCCGAGGTATTATGGTGGCTGTAGTAGGAATAGTAATTAAGAATGTGTTGTTTTAGTGAAAGGAATTCTGTAGTGTGTTTCGATCAGTGATTATGACTAGCTAAATTTAAGTATAAGACAGATAAAAATCAGCATTTCCCAACCCCACTTTAGGCCTTATGGCACGTGTTTTGCATTTACAAAAATAAATATCACTCTTTTTGGAGGCTTGGTAATTTTCCTGTTCGCCACATCTCCCATTGGTTGATGTTGACCAGCCACTCTTCAAAATTAGGCCTAACAAAAATAACTGTGATGTTTTACTTGAACCCTTGAAATGGCACGCTTTAAGTGTCTCATTTTGAACATTTTAATTGCTAGTCGAATCTTTTTGAAAATCTTGCGCCTCCGATAGGCTGTGTCTTGAAGCGATAATGCCTTCGACGACTCTCGCTTTGCTCAGGTCTATTCAACTCATTTCCGTTATATTTTTCCCTTGGGTTTTATCTTTCCGATTTCAGCTGACAATAAAAATCACCAATCTATTTAACTTGGCCTCCTAAAGCTTTCAATTTCTTTCTATTTAATGCCTTCCATTTATTCCAGCACCGACTCTTCATATCTCCAATTTGCACACTTCCCATGCAAAATGTGATGTAAGGTGTTATACTCCGTTTCCTTACCATTATTATCCTCGCTTCATGCTGACCACACGTGCACCTAGATACAAAAAAAATCAATATACCTTGACTGATTCACCAAACTTATCAGAGGTGTTATTAGAGAAACGATATTTCGGTCAAGTACACTCTGGTCATCTTCAGGTGTGCTTTACTTTGGCTGATATGGGTTATAAAATGTATTAATATAAGGTTTTAAAAGCAGTTTCCTTATCATATTTATTCCCACTTTATGCTGCCCACGCGTGTATCTAAGATTTCTAAAAAATCAGTATATGTTGACATAGTAATACTAATATTACCATCTTGATTATTATAGATGTTTAGTTCAAGTAACCTTTGGCTCTCTTCAGATATCTATTATTTTGGCTGATATAGGATATAAAGCGTTGATAATTGTGCTATTTTATCCATATGATATCATTTCTTGTTTGTTCGTGTTGAATCAAATTGAATTATTTCACTATTTGACTTAGGGATTGAACCCACATCTAGTTTATTGATAGCAACATGCACAACCCTTAAAACGTCAACCTGAAAATCTTTTCTTAAATATCACCTTCAGATGGAGAGTTTGATATTGATGTCATACATGGTGACAATCCTGTTCAGAAATATCGAAACTGTCAGTTCTATACAACCGTATTCTTAGATTAATGGTTAAAATAGGTTTCAGCGTGTGAAGCTTGTGGGTGTTGGCGAATATCACACTTCTTCGAACTTTGTGGACTGGCGCGATAGAATCAAACCAAAAACTGTACCAGATAACAGAAGCCACATCACTTCAGGACTACCAACAACAGCAACAAATAAAATGGATAGCAGATCTAACTCGAAGAAAAAAACAATGTCAGTGAAGACGTTGATATTCCACACTACTTCAAATAAAAGGTTACGATGGAAACTTAGATCAAACCTGGAAAGAGCAATGACAGCTTTTAGACTTGAGATACCTATTTTTCCTGAAATATTTTTTAAGCGAATGATTTTATAAATGTCAACCGTCAGTATTATTGATAGCTTGGTCAATGAATGCCAAATGTTTCCTTGGAAGGAAATGGCTAATATCATTACCATTATGTCCAATATGCAACTGATACGAAGGACAACAAAGGTGTATTTTGGAACGTTTAATTCAAATCTCGGACGGCTAGAGACATTTTTGTTTATCACAGCAGGTATATCAGCCTCTATGGATTATTTAATGCCAAAATTGAAAAAATCTGAATACAATTTTATGGCTTCAACTAAATATAATTTGAGCGCAATTGTATACGTTCAACTACAGATAAAATGTATTGTTGGTTATTTTGCTTCAAAAATGTATTGTAATATTACTATAAATATGTATTGTTGGTAATTTTACTATGATTATAAATTGTTGGTAATTATATAAAAATATAATGCTGTATTTTTAATATAAAAAAATGTATTTTTATATTTTCATAGTGTTTTGTTATTGTCTGGGGGTTTACTAGTTTCATATAATTGGGAACCTAACAGGTGCAACTATCTCGGGTTAGGGCGGACCTCGGAACAACAGCAATTAAGAGGTGGTTCCACACTCTTCAAAACCTCTGCGACTAGATGTATTTTATCGTCATACCTACGACAGTTTCTTTTTTGTTTAACGAAATTTTCCAGTTTCTTAATACTGTGCACAGCTTTTGGAAAGCACTTAATGCTTACATGCGAACATTCAAAAGAGCCGTGAAATATGAATTTAATGCACATTCTTACTTATATTTTGTCTTTATTATTAGTATTCATGATCTGAAGAACTTACTCAAAGGGAATAGGATGAATATAAAGTGGAAAGAAAAGGATATTTCTTAGAGAGGCGCGTTTCTGTAGAAAACATTAAGGAAAGGACAGTCGTTGGCCAATAGTTATTAAGATACAGTATTTTTGTCCACTATTTACATTATTCGGACTATTGTCCCCATCTTTGATGCCATATTTATCACAACGTTTCGGCCGTTGTACGCTCCGGCCTTAAGGACACATAGCACAGTGGATAAAGGCGTTGGTTAGATCCAGTGACAGGACCCAAAGAGTTCTGAGTTCAATATATCTGGTTAAGGAAGTGGAGAACTTGGAGAGGTGAATTAACAGGAGATAACTGATAACTGACATCCATTAGACATGGCACGTGGAACTAGAAAAGTCTACCCATTGAGCGAAATAAAGTGTTCAGTTTGACCTTCTAACCACCTGAAGAAGGTCGGATCGTATAACGGCCGAAACGTTGTGATGAATATGGCAACAAAGATGATGACAATAGTCCGAATAATGTAAATAGTGTACATAATACCTCATCTGAGAAATATAGATAGATACTGGAGTATTTTTGTCGTTTCGAATTCGTTCTGTAACTCGGCGCCCCTTGTAACCACTCACACATTCCCTCCAAGTAATTGTGACAAACATTTTAATATTTAATTAAGCTTAGCTTGAACATTGCTAAATTGTGGTTTATGAGAGTAGAAAGATTTTGCTAGGTCAATCTTCCAAATGGTCAGGGCCTGACTTTAGAGAAAAATGGTTCGGAATTTTGGTGATTTGCACCATGGCTCGAATAGTGATCCGGAGAACAGGTTGAACATGTACAACCGCGTAGTGACACTAATATACTTGTACCCTAATGATGAATAATGTGTATATTTTACAGAACAAATATCTTTACATTTCAATGCATTTAATTCAGTGGTGACTATTTGTTGTAACCTAGAAAGGACTACTAAATGAGGAATAACCAAAACAGAGGTTGGAAATGAAATGGTAATCTTTATAGCATCAACAAAATACATTATATTGTAAGGTAACGGCTGATTAGAACAGAAGGTTGCAATCTGCGAGATCACAAAACAACCAAAAGGAAGCTGAAAATCTTTGACAAGAACAAAAGGTTACTGAATGAGGAATAACCAAACAGAAGTTGGAAATGAAATGTTAATCTTTATAACATCAAACTAATACAATACTCGCCAGCGGCGTGAAGTAGGCAAACCACTGGTAGTGGTGGACTACTTAAACAGCATATTACTCCTCAACGTATTTATGAGGATTGGGACATACCCATTAGTCTTCATAGGTACGGTATATAACAATATTGATAATGGAGATTTCACATGATACAGTGAAAATTTCAAATCAAAATCAATAACTATGTGCCAAGCTATAGACTTATTGATCCGACAATTATATTTGATATAAACAATTTGTGTGATATTCCGCAGGTATTTTTATACTATTTTCATCAATTACAAGGCCCAAGAGCCACTCGAGAGGGAGGGCTACTGAATAAGGCTGTTGTAATTGCGTAAGATAAAGGTGCAATCTTATGGTTATATGTAGGGCAGATAAAGTTTGACACTAGATTTGAAGAGTAGTGATCGAGGAAGCATCCTTTAGAGAGTCTATTCCACAAAATAAGAGTTTCGTGGAAGAATCTGTCCAAGTTGAACTTCCTCCTTACCAGTAGCATACGAAGGGAATAAGGATGATTCGATCCTGAGTACGTGGCAAGGCGGGGTTTAGCTGAGAATGTTTCAACTGGTCTAGCTCGTATGAACATTGCCATGTAAATAGAGATAGAACAGCGAGTTTCCTTTAAATTATTCGTTATTTCATCTTAATAATTTTGGATATTCATAGTTTAACTTGTGACAAAACTTACATTTATAATTACTTAGTCTTAATTTTTATTTAGCATCTATTCATTTATTTAAGCGTGCTGATATAATGGTGACGTCAGCATCAGAACGGGATTTGGCTTTAGAATTATGTGTGCTATTACCCACTGTCCTATGTCTTCAGTATCAACGTTATCAGAAATAAGTCTTATGCATCTATCCTGGCAATTTTAGCAACCTTCGCTGACCTACGCATTTTTCGTTTGGTCTCTTTTGCCACTAGCACAATCGTCAGCAGTTTTAGATTAGCATCAGGATTAACGGCTGAATAGAGTTTTCTTTCAATCTGAAAAAGATTTTTACTACGATTTGTTGGGTTGTTCGTTTTGACATTTGTTTTCACCTCTGGCCTTGTTCCGTTCCCCCAGCATACCCAGCAGCCACTGTCAGCTCCAGTCTGTTCTTCTAACCCCTTGGCGACAAGTTACGTATATGTACGTCATCAGTTGGTTAAACACCAGGGCATATCACGTCAAGGAAAATTTTCCAAACCTTCCAAGTTTTCATGATGTTTTAAGGCGAAATTTCATCCTTTATCTTAAAGTCAGAACAAAATATTACGATTCAACCAGAATATTTTGAATTCCATGTTCCAGAATTAAATAATAGGAAAAAGTCAAATTTAAAAGTGACACTTGGGTCATAAATAATATTTAGTTAGATTAGTTGTTAAATTGTTTTTGAATAGTTATAAAATAAATATTATTTTTTTTATTCATATAAGTTTTTTTTTGTCAATGTGATTGGAAAGTCATGTTTGTGTTTTGTTGAAATCATTTCGAAATCATGTTTTGGTTCAAGTAATAAGTCAGGTTTTTGTACGGAAAGGTCAGTTTGAAGTTACATGTTTTTGTTTAAGTAAATTCATTTTGAAGCCATGTTTTGGTTTAGATAAGTTCATTTTGAAATTAAATCTTTTTTAGGTAAGATCAATTTGATGTTTTTGAAGCAACATTTTCATAGGTAATTTCATTTTGAAGTCATGTTTTTATTTAAGATCACTCTGAAGTCATATATTTTTGCTCAGGTAACATCATTTTGAAATCATGTTTTCTTTTTACGTAAGATCATTTTGAAGTCATCCGTTTTTTGAAGGTACGGTTATTTTAAAATCATCTTTCATATATCTGGAGCAGATCATCGATAAGAATGGTAGAAGGCCAGACCCAGAGCGAGTAGTGGCTATAAAAGACATGCCGGCTCCGAAAGATATTACAACTTTACAAAGTTTTTTGGGATTAGCTAATTATTACCAAATGATCTGCGGCAACCATTAAATGAATTACTAAAGAAAAGAAAACCCTGGAAGTGGACTAATGAATGCCAGAAAGCATTTGAAGAGAAAAAGAAAGGCAACTGACCATTTAAAAATGGATCCAAAACGTAGGAGATACGCTACGATGTTGCTAAAAAAATGAAGTTTTTTTGTTTTGTTTTTTTCTTCTCCTTTTTTCTGTAAAAAAAAAAAAAAAAAAATTTAAAACATTTTACTCCTACGGAGTAAGTTTTAGGAGGGGTGTGTTATAGTAGAAGACACCTTGTCTAGATAATAGACTCTCCCACCTATTATAAGTAGGAGTCAGTAGGTAGTCGAGGAAGGAGTAAGTTATCAGCGACCACAACTCGATTACTCTGCGTAACACTTAATTACAAGTTCCTAACGTTTCTGTACGTTTACCCCATTTAGGACGCATTTAGTCCGACTACAAGTTCTATTGTGGAAATAACTCCACAACAGCTACTGAACAGAAATGCATAAGCGCTACTAATATCCAAACTGCACAAGTGTACTAATTAAATTAAATAAACAAATATTGCGGCATACTTGATGCAATCTTACCAACCAGGCCAAATGTCCTTCATAATCATGAAATCTATGTGCGATTTTCTTTCAAAACTGCTCAGTGGAAAATGTTATGATGCCATATATATATATATATATATATATATATATATATATATATATATATATATATATATATATATATAAAAGTGAACATATAAGTCAGCACTTAGAGGCGACACTCTGTTTCATGCTAGATGCAATCATCAGGCCTGACGATTGCATACTGTCGCATCTAAGTGTTGACTTCTATGTTCACTTTTATATTTACACATGCTCTATCTCTAATATTGAGCACTTTATCCCATAAATATAGCACATCTTAAGACTATATTTCTTTATATATATATATATATATATATATATATATATATATATATATATATATATATATATATATATCAGTAACGAAAAAGAACAGGCAGATTAATCATTTACTTGAATAATTGTATATATATTGTTATATACCGTAGCTATAATCACTAATAGGTATATCCTAATCCTCATAAATACGTTGGATACTATTGTAAGTGGGAGTAATATGCAATTTAAGTAGTACACCACTAGCAGTGGTTTGCCTACTTTACGCTGCTGGCGGGTATTGTATATTGGTGATGTTAAAAAGATTACCATTCCATTCTCCGTTTTGGTTATTCCTCATTCAGTAACCTTTTCTAGGTTACAACGCGCACACACATATATATATATATATATATATATTGAAGTCAACACCCAAAGGTGACAGCCTATTTCATGCTAAACGCAAGCGTCAGGTCATATCGTATACCTTAAAACCATATATATATATATATATATTATAGTAATTCGTCGAGCTTAGAATCCTCAACAGAATGCACTGGACGGCCGTTTCGTCCTATCTAGGACTCATCAGCAGTGCGCATCCACTACCGAGAATCGAAACCGGATCGCTTCGATACAACACGAACGTCATACCAACTGTACCACGAAGAAGACATAAACTAGACTCGATATAGCGCCGCTAGTCACTCAGTTCCGTTTACCGATACCCATCCAAGTATACAGAGTTACCCAGAGTCCCCGAATAACCTCGGAACCTGTGCGTTGTATCGAAGCGATCCGGGTTCGATTCTCGGTAGTGGATGCGCACTGCTGATGAGTCCCAGATAAGACGAAACGGCAGTCCAGTGCATTCTGCATTCTGTTGAGGATTCTAAGCTCGACGAATTACTATAAAATTAGCCTAAATCCCTAAATCAATTACTAGAATTGTTTGCAACATGCGTCAGCGTTTTGAAATCCTCACTGTATTTGGTATTGCTGAAGTTATCGCTAACATTTTTTTTGAGATTTACAAACTCTACGTTTCGTTCAATTTCGCAAACCAATCGATGAAATTTAAACAAACTGATTTGGTTGGAAAATACTTTGACAGTATAATAATTTTAAAAAATTTTATAGGACTTCATAATGAAGAAAAAATTCTTAGGATTTCTTACTCTTGAGCATGCAAAATAAAACTGGCCATGCGTAAATATTTCTTTCTGGAGACAAATTCCAATATTTTGAAGCATTTGCCCTTGTGATTTTTTTTGTAGTTCTCGCTAACGCAGAGCGAACTGGAAACTGGATTCTTGTATATATATATATATATATATATATATATATATATATATATATATATATATATATATATATATATTTACCATATATTACATTTTTATTAGATAAGTATTTGTCATATTATCATTAAATTGTTTTAAAATAGTGGGAGTATTTTGTATGTTAAATAATAAAACATTAAAATTTCCCCTCAAAACTAATAAAAGTTTATCATACTAAGCTAGCACCCAAATAAACCAATTGTACTTTGTGCCCCCCTAACTGTTTACACTTCTCCACAAAATTTGGTTTCAATAGGTCAATGTCTGGCGATCTTGCAATATGTGACGGACGGACAGACGGACTAACGGAAGTCACAAAATTTGATATATAGATTAGTGTTATTTTCCGAACAACAAGTAAGGTAGTATCGCGTGATCAATTTCGGCGCGGAATAGACGAATCGCGTTCGAATTTTATATTCTTTTAATCTAGGATTTAATCTCGGACATTTCTGCTGCCAATTCTATAGTTCATCATGTACATTGAAAGTCAGATAGAAATACCGAATTATCAAAAGTCAGTACTTAATGCATGAGTTACTTACAGAGAAATCGGGATCATATATATTCTATCTGTGCAAATCTTTCCAGCAGTGATGAACCTGTTTTTAACTGTGTAGACAGTCTCTTGTTTTCAAAAAAAAAAAAAAAAAAAAGAAAAAAAGAAAAGTCCGCTGGAAACTTCAGCACACCAGATAATATAATTCTTCTTTTACCCTTCGGATGAAGAGTGTAGGTGAAACTTATCATAATTTCTGTCTGTTATACGTGTTCCCAAGATACACAGAGAGCAGATGTTGCATAAAATTGTTTTGCAGGTGTTGTCAACAGCCCAGGAATGTGTGACTAATAACAATAAAATTTCATTTTAGTTACAAGTATGCAACCCCCCCCCCCCCACAAAAAAATAACAAACTTCAGTCTGTGTTATGATTATTCGATCTAATTGGTACCGTTATATACTAGAAGTGTTTGAAAACAGTAGTAAATGCTAGTAGACAAAGATAAACGAGTAAGTAAGTAATAAACACAATATAAAGTATTGAAAAATGACTGTTTATCAGCTATTCGTAATTTGCTGGTATCGTGGATTTGTTATCAGTTAACAAATAGTAAGATTGTTTAAATTGGAAATTAACCACAAATGTATATATGAAAGCACATGGAGTTGATAACTTCTTTCTTCTTCTTTTCTGTAGCCTGTCTCTTCAGGACGTGGGCGAACATGGCTCTCTACGACTTTCTCTCTTGCAGTACTAAGCAATGTTTTTCCCCTTGTCATCCTTCCCTGGTCATGTTCTGCTATGCATTTAACCAAGATTGTAAGGTAGCTTATTTGATGCTTCACTCTCACCTTCTGCCATCAATATGTCTTGTCAGTGTCAAATTGTCCAATCCCTTATTTCTCATTATCTACACCCCAAAATTCCAAGTGTCTCGATTTGAAAATGTTCCTTAACGTTCTTATTTTTTTAATCATTTCACCCCAAGCAAGGCGATAACGCCATTAAGACACAAGGTACTACTGGGAGGGAAAAAGAATATGAAGACGTTTGAAGGAACCGGAAACTCAATCCTAAACAGGAAACAAGGGATTAACCTCTACTTCTGTTCAGAGAGGTGTGTGAATCGGGCGATAGGCGAACATAAAATTTCTTCGTTGCTCATATGTTCCGTTGATGGTAGAACGACAATTCCATTGTGGTTCCACAGAAGAATACATTTCCAAGCACTCACTGCATTCGGATGCTAGATGTTGGAGATACGTTATTTGTAAAAATAGACAATGTGGGCATTGAAATCAACACTGCAAGCGATTTTCAGATCAAACTCTCTCCCTCTCTCTCGCTCTTTCTTTTTCTCTCTTTCTTTCTCTCTCTCTCTTTCTCTCTCTCTCTCTCTATATATATATATATAGAGAGAGAGATATGAAATGAGAACGAATCGTGTATAAATTCAAACGTTCATAACATTAATTTGATATGGGGTTCAATAAAATCCAACAGTAGAGCAATATTCTTTAGTATAGGATATTACATTCAAACATGTAGAAACAACGCTATATAATTGCACTCATGTTTCGATGTGCATCAACACATCTCATCAGGCGTTTGTAAATGACTGATTGTTACGATTATTAGGATTTATTACATACAACCTCTTTTGCCGCGAGAAAAAGGAAAGAAAAGGAAAGGAGCAAGAAAGAAAGACAAAAGATATAATCTCATTTTCCAGAGAAAAGGAAGAAGAGAAAACGAAAATATAAGTGAAGTATAGAAATGTAAAGTAGCAAGACTTGTTATGTAATTAAATACTAATAATCGTAATAATCCGTCATTTACTAACGCCTGATGAGATGTGTTGATACACATCAAAACATGAATGAATTTATGTAGCGTTATTTCTATATGTTCGAATGTAATATATTATAATATATATATATATATATATATATATATATATATATATATATATATATATATATATATATATATATAGATAGATAGATAGATAGATAGATACAATATTGTTCGATTATCTTGTCTCTGCTCTGAGATTCGCGAAATTGTATCCAATCTTGAGACTTACGGTAAAACTTTACTATAAACCCTCCTGAAACATGGATGTAATTCCGCGCAGTTTAAGATAGTGACGAATAAGTTAACATATTTTGTTTTAATTATTATTAATGCTCTAAACAATATCTTTTGATAGCGAGCACTAAAATAAACAAAATCCGTTTACCTTAAAAAACATTATCTTCCAGAATTACTCTGATCAACATTTTTTTATTTACTTTTTAGGAAAAATGCAATATTTTTCATTATATATATATATATATATATATATATATATATATATATATAGATAGATAGATACAATATTGTTCAATTATCTTGTCTCTGCTCTGAGATTCGCGAAATTGCATCCAATCTTGAAACTTACGGTAAAACTTTATGATAAAACCTACCTTAAAAAACATTATCTTCCAGAATTACTCTGATCAACATTTTTTTATTTACAATATTTTTCATTATACATATATATATATATATATATATATATATATATATATATATATATATATATATATATATATATATATATAGATCGTCTTGCAAAGACCCTCCTATTCTAACAACTACATTTTGGCCCAATGGAAAAGATGCAAGAATGCCCTAAAAGGACGCTCGTTTCTTATGGATTCATCAGCATCAAGAAAAACAGTAGCAGTTGACAGAGCGTGGCTTGGAGAAACAGGATAATTCGGGCTATCTACTTATCAGAACAAAAAAAAAAATTAAAAAACCCACCCGCTAGGCTACAAAGTTTCAGTATCTAATGCAGTCAATGGGGAAAGGAAGGTCTTTCCCATAAACGCCTCAATACCCTTCTAACATCCTGCAACATACGTGAAAGACATTCCCAAATTTTCGATTACAAACCAAGTACTATATATAATTTTTCTTTGAATACCATATCCCTTCAGGACACGGGCTATATTGGCTTTCCATAAATTCTTTTTCATTATTATCTATAAATTTGGTATACCTTCATGGAAAGATGTTTGGTTTATCGTTGACTTCTCAACCCTTTTGAATACTTTCTTTCCACCCAAAGCTAGATAAGTCAGTGTATCCTGTTATTTAACCCATAACCGAGCACAGAAAAGATGGATTCAAGCCTTACCCAAAGGCATTTGTGCGAATGCGAGCACAAATGACGAGGTCGGTATTTGAACTTGGATCGTCGGTTGTATTACTGATATATATATATATATATATATATATATATATATATATATACACCCGATGCGATGAGAACGAAAGTAATATATAAATTCTAACGTTCACAGCATTAATCCAAAAGAGGGCTCGATACCGATAGTGGAGCGATAATTATTTATTATAATTTTATCATATAGACAAAACCATTTTACTCACTACAAAGATGCAACTTCGTTTCAGTGCATTTCGACTGCACTTCGACGTGTGAGAACCGAAAATGTTCATCCGATTTATCTATATGATAAAATTATAATATATATATATATATATATATATATATATATATATATATATATATATATATATATATATATATATATATATATATATAAGTGAAAATAGAAGTCAGCACTTAGAGGCGACAGTCTATTTCATGCTAGATGCAATTGTCAGGCAACGAGTTGCAACTTTTATATTTACACACGCTCTATCTCTGATATTGAGCACTTTATCCCATAAATATAGCAAACTTCAAGACTATATTTCTTCATATATATATACATACATATATATATATATATATATATATATATATATATATATATATATATATATATATATATATAGAGGGTAAGAAGAATTTGGTAATCCGTATAGGTAGTCCCAAAAAGGAAGAAATCCTGGGAGCTCAGTGTAAATTCAGCTAATAATTTAAAGGAAAAACAAACCACTTTAAGGCTCCATGTAATATTTTATTTCGCCAAGCCCTTTATTAAAGGACACTGGCTCATCAGACTCCACTTACAAAAGGGTGAAACGAAAAATGATAAATGAAAATTGAAATGAACGTATACACTTTTGACGGCTAGTATGAAATTTATGTAATTTAACAGAGGGGGTAATGAGGTGTAGTGTGAGACACATGATCGAATTTAGAGAGGGTTTATTTTAATATTTCTATCTATCATACTTAGTATTAAGGTAGGGTTAACTTAACGGAAGTGATATATTGAGAGAGAAGGGGGAGAAGAGAGAAACAAAGAATGGAGGGGGAAGTAGAGAGAAAGAAGTTGTCATTAAGTTTTGCTAAGCGACAGTAGGAGAGATAAATTTAGCAATTTATGTAAAAAATATTTTAATGTTTTATAGTAAATTAATTTTTAAAATCACCGAAGAAATTAAATTGATATTTGCTAGCAATCTAAAATTCTAACTCTTTTAAGAAATAATTTAGATGTAATGTTATTTAAATAGTATATTTAAAAATACATTCATAGAAAGTACATTAAAACTAATTATTTAAATTATAACAGTTTACTTATATTAATCTTTCAATATTGTAAATAATTGTTAAGGCAACATCTCTATCAGTTTGAGTCTAATTCATGAATGTAATTTAAGACTTTTTAGATGGGTAATCTTTTTTATTTAAGGTTTTGGTCTTCAATTAAGATGGAGTAATGATTGAAGGCGATTATTAAATATTTTGTTTTATCATATACATATATATCTGTCACACATACACTTATGTAAATCACATATATACATACGTTCATTTACATCTGAAATTACACACATAGTCACATACACATGTATCTACATACACAGGTACTCGTGTACTTTCATATATCAGTACTTACATATATGTTTTCAATTCTTTACACATATTTATATTTATATCTCTTTAAATTTTACATAAAGTTCACAGTTCAGTTAATGTTTAATGTTAGGTGATGACTTAAGTTTATAAATATCAAAGTAAATATTATTAATTTTAACATTTTACTATTCATAGTTAAATAGTAATATATTTAAATTTAAATTAATTTATTAAATTATTTAATTTATCAATTTAAACTGAAATTACCTCCAGCTGATTATATATATATATATATATATATATATATATATATATATATATATATATTACGTTAATAAAGGAACTTTAAGTCCTTACCTTAGAATACTTTCCATGTATATATATATATATATATATATATGTATATATATATATATATATATATATATATATATATATATATATATATATATACATACAGACATATAAATATATACAAATACACAAAAAAAAAATTTATAATCATAAACACCTCCACCTGCATAATTATTTATATTAATATATTTTACATATACTTACACTCATTATATATACTAACACACAAATATTTACATTTATATATACACATATTTACTTGCACAGCAATGATATCATTAATTATAATTATCAAATCCTCCTAACAATTTCTATCATGTGTATATCATTGCTTGATCCGGCTTCTAATTATTCAGTTTGAGCGGCTTGGTGATAGTAGTCGTGGCTCCGGGGGGCACAGTCCGATGGTTACAGAGAATTTCAGTTGAGTTTCACCACGAAATATATGAGCGAGCCGAGCTATATTGAGTCTGATTTGCTACCTCTTCGTCACCGAGGTCCGTTGCAACAGTTGGTATGGCGTTTGCTTCATAACCTGTCAGGGTTTCAATTCTCGGTAGTGGATGCGTACTTCTGATGAGTCCCAAATATAGGACGAAACGGCCGTCCTGTGCTTTCTGCATTTTGTTGAGGTTTCTTTCAGATTCAATGAATTACTTAATGAAAATTATCAAATCCCCCTAAAAATTTATATATATATATATATATATCAATTATTGTTTATAGGTTACTTCTATAGATCCAAATATTTAAGTAAATGCTCTGTTTATAATAAACAGTATTAATAACATTAACCGGCCTGTATGTCCGAGGAATTTCATAGAAAATATGTGATCTACGACAGGAATAGAACCTGTATCCTGCACGGAACTGTCAAATATACGTGCTATACCATTTAGCTACAGAGGAAACGTCTGGTTAGCAAGGTCGAATTACTGTTGTTACCAGACGCTTATTTTGAAGTTAAATGCTAAACTTCCTATGAAATTTCCCTGACATTCAGGCCGGTAAATGTTGTTAATACGGTTTATTATAAACAGAGCATTTACTAAAATATTTGTATCTATAAAAAGAACTTATAAACAATAAATATATTAAAATAATTGTCCATTTCATTATATATATATATATATATATATATATTAAAAAATATGATTCCATCACTACACAGGAATTACCATGTTTCAAAAAGATGTTTTTGAAACATGGTACTTCCTGTGTAGTGAAAAAATAATTATAATCTAGGCTCTTGTGTATCGAGAACTGTTTTTTTTTTAAATAAAAACAAAAATACTAAAGATCTTCGGATCATCAATCTAACGGCGCATTCCTATTTTATCAATATATTTGCATATATATATATATATATATATATATATATATATATATATATATATATATATATATATATATATATACGTGCATGGTGTATCAAAAATACATTTACAAAATTTGGATGCACGTTCCTGACACCAAAACAAGGTAAAATATTCATATAAACATATATCCAAAGGGTCATCGTTGTACCTCAAATCAGCAACTCATAGCAAATGTTTAAAATATTCTATGCTTGCAACTACACACGCGTGTACCTGTTGAATCATTGGCGGACCCTTTCAAATGCTCACACACGGTGTGGAATGGTTTCGCAGGCCCTCATGACACGTTGATGAAGCGTCACTATGCAGAGACGCTTCATCAACGTGCCATGAGGGCCTGCAGACATTAATAATGCTATTAATGTCTGCTGCATAAACCAATTTGTTTTAGGTAGCCCCACATAAAAATACAAAGGATTGAGGTCGGGGAAACGTGCAGGGATTTACCTATCCGTCTTTCATGGTACATGTCAACCATTGCATCGCGGACAGTGTGACTAAAATGTGCTGGAGTTCCATCACAAATGAACCATATGTATCTTCGTATAAGCTGTGGTACATCCTCTAGCAGGTCTGGAAGGCTGTTCGAAATAAAGTCCCTGTAGAAATCTCTTGTAAGACGTGCTGGGACAAGATATGGACCTATCACACAGTCACCTACAATCTCAGCCCACAAATTAATTGTAAACTGATGCTGGTGTCTAGCCTGGATTCTACCAAGGGGATTCCGGTTCGACCACAAGTGTTGGTTGTGTAAATTTGTTGTTCCATTACATCCAAATGTCTCATCCCTAAACAAGTGAAGAGACAAACAACGGATCGGCAGTTTGTGCAATAAACCATCGACAAAGGTTCTCACGTGGTGAGTGATCAAAGGGCGAAAGACCCTGAACACGTTGCAGATGACGGGGATACAGGAGCTGCATTTGAAGTAGATTCCATGCGGTACTATGAGATGTACGACATACTCTGGCCAATTGACGTGTGCTCATACCTGGATCGTCCCCGACAGTCAGTGGAATGTGTTCTTCGCGGTCAGGCGTACGAGCGGATCTCGGTCTTCGATCTATAGTTTGTGGCGCCATGGATCCTGTCTCAACAACGCGACGATAAAAAGCAGCAAAGGTTGGATGACTCAGCAGACTTCGGTCTGGAAACGCAATCTGATACAGCTGTGCAGCCTCGCATACACTACCATTCGCTTACGATTTAAATATCCTACCATTGTTAAACGGAACACTTCTCAGTAATTTCACTACTACACACGTCAAACGTTGAAGACAGACTAACCAAAAATGTACGCGAATGACAAATGTAACCTAGTCTACATGGCAACACAACACCATCTACCTTTTTCTTTATTTAGGTGTGAGGAAACAGCCCCCAAAGTTTGTAAAAGTATTATTATATATCCTATATATATATATATATATATATATATATTTACAATATATATATATATATATATATATATATATATATATATATATATATATATATATATATATATATATTCGCTAAAACTTTTTCATATAGACCGCACCACTGATAGAAAAGTTCCGGCTTCTTCTTTAGATAAACTTGTGACGTGTGTTCCTAATTCAACTTTGGAAGTGAACGTGATCGAACGACTTTTACTGTTTTCGTGTGTCATTTTAGTAACAGTTGTCGGAGAAGTTACCTTATTTTTTCTTTTTTTTTCCCTTTCTAATAGTAGCATTGGTAAAATACTTAGCAATAATGAAGGTCACCAACAGTTGAAAAGGAGGGAAGTAATCAAGCATAAAAGTTTTCCGAAAGGTGTTTGTGTAAAAATCGAAACCCAATCAGAAGTCAATATCGAGAGATTTTAACAGAAAGAAGATTTTCGCAAAGAGAGAATGACGAGGTACCAGGTTGGATGGTGGTTGTGTTTAGATGCAAACAAAATTCTGTTAGAAAGAGTGCGAGAAAATATAAAGAGAAAACATCGCATTAAAAGTGACTGTTGAAAATTTTAGAGTAAGAAACACAGGAAATGGAGACTAAAAGCTTTTCCATGTCATTACATTTGTTTTATTTTGCGTATGAATTGCTTTGTTTGAGTGAGTGAAGCCGGCGGCGAGCTAACATACACCTATTCCTTCTCCTCTTGCCATCCCGGCAGACATTTTTTTTTTGTATAGCATTAATGAGTTGCAGGAACGTAGTGGCACTAGTTGTAGCTACAAGAGCGTGAAGAAGCGGGTCTAGCTATGTCTGTGATAATTGCTAGGATCGTGTGCCTGTGTATATGTGCATTCGTACACTGGTATGCGTAATGACGATGCGCAAATGTATAGGTATTTATGTAATTTACACTTATGTGATTATGATGACGAGCGTATGTGGTTTGGTAAATATACTGGTATATAGGAGACAATGTGCGTGTGTGTATGTATGTATGTGTGTGCGCTCAAGAGAGAGAGAGAGTGTATGTGTGATAAAATGAATGCTTCAGAGAGAGCGGGTGAGTGTGTATATGCGAGAGAGAATGTGACTATATGGGTGTGTATATGCATGTGTGCATGTGCGAGAAAGAGAGAGAGAGAAAGGAACTCAAGAGAGATAGATAGATAGAGAGAGAGAGAGAGAGAGAGAGAGAGAGAGAGAGAGAGAGAGAGAGAGAGAGAGAGAGAGAGAGAGAGAGAGAGAGAGAGAGAATAGGTAAGCCAAGAGTACACAAAAACACATTACGTATCGACAGATACGAGGAGGTGCTGAAATTTTATCGATCCGGTTCACTACTCAGAATCTCACCAAATGACCAAACATAAGAATAGTTTTTATAAAACGGCTTCTTGAGATCAGTGAAAAACTTTCAACAACCTCCTCACAGGTATATAAGAAAAGACCGAGATAGACAGACAGACATAGATAAATACACACACAGACAGATAGACAGACATACTGAATGATAGATAGAGAGATAGATAGATAGATAGATAGATAGATATGTACAAAAGCAAACTGATTTAAACATATAGGATCGGATCAGATCTATCTATCTATCAATCAATTTTATCTGTTCCTTCTTCCTTCCTTCCTATCTATCTATCTATCTATCTATCTATCTATCTATCTATCCAATTTTCTCTGTTCCTATCTATGTCTTTATCTTTTTATTAAAATCATTTCACTCCATGCAAAACGTGAATACCACTAGTACGCAGGGGGTTACGGAGAGTGAAATTAAGAGAAAAGACTGGATGTAGGGGGACTGAGGAAAGGATAAAAGATGAACGGGGTTCAAGACAATAGAATATGGTTATTGACGCTGCATTTAATTGTTTGACGATTGTATATTTCAGGGACGCAAGTAAACCGAAGAGAGTTCCACTGTCGGGAAGTGCGAGAAAAGAAACTGTTGGAGTAGAAGTGGCAGTTACATTTAACTATTTTAACAGTAAAAGGGTGGGACCTAGATGCCAATCTAGTAGCACGTTTAAATTCATGTAGTTGGGGCACCTGGAAAAAAAGCTCGTCAGAGCAGTTTCCATGTAAATATTTGTAGAAATGACAGAGGGAAGCCATATCACGTCTGCAGATTCTACTCTGGATTTTTTCAAGAACCTTGAGACGAATAGCAGGAGCACCAGACCAGATATGGCAACAATAGTCAATGCACAGCCGAATGATAGATATATAAATGTGCAAGATTGACTCTAACGAGAAAAACATTTTGGCATGACACAATGGACCAAATTGCCTTGCAGTAGATGCAGCTATAGATTCAATGTAGTTGTTCCACTTCAAGTCAGTTGAAAATGTGAGGCAAAGAAGGCACAGTGAGATGCTCTCTTGGAGTTGAGCGGACAGAGGGGTTTCTCTAATGTGGTTAAATAAGAGCAGTTTACTTTTGGAGGCATTAAAATTTACAAGCCATTTCCCAGTTAACCACTGATTGGAGGCCTTTTCAAGAGCAGCGGCCAGGTTAACTTTGTCAGCTCTCTCGGATTTGCTATTGAGACAGGGCTAAATGGAAGTGTCATCTGTATAAATGCCTACTTGGGAAATGATGACACAAAGATCATTGATGAAGATCAGAAACAGCGTAGGACCCAGGATTGAACCCTGGGGAGACACCCGCGTTCGCGTGAAAGGATCTGGAAATGAGCCCGTTCAGAACGACCGAAATGGAATGATTGGAAAACCAGCATGCCAAACACTGTCAAACACGTTTGAGATATCTAGAGCCACAGCTCGAGTTTCGCCGTTATTGTCAAGAACTTGATATGTGTATTCGGTAAGCACATCAGCGTTAGATCGGTTAAAACGGAATCCATATTGTTTGTTAGAGAGAATGATGTGAGAGGTAAAATGCTTAACCACTTCAGCATTGATAAATGCCTCGAATACTTTGCCGAAAAGCGGCAGAACACTAATGGATCGATAGTTATAAGGGTCAGAATATTCTTCAGAGTTCTTAAAAGCAAGAACTACAGAGGAAGACTTCCAACCAGCAGGAAAGCAGGAAGTAGCGAGGCAATACTTGTAGAGTTTTAAAAAAAATTTTTTTTTATAAGCTTATCCCCCCAAGCAAGGCTGGAGGCCACTAGCACTCAAGGGGTTACAGAAGGTTTGGAGGAAGAGCAGATAGGAGTGGTAAAGGAGAGGATGTGGAGAAAGATAGTGGATCGATCAAGGCAAGGGGGTTACAGAAGATTTGGAGCGAGAGCAGATAGGAATGAAAGGTGAAAGGATGTGGAGAAGGGAAGTGGATAGATGAAGGCAGCTGGAGATGTCGATTGACGTTACACTTAAATAGTTGGAGATTGTATTTGTCAGGGAAACAGGAATAAGGAAGGGAGTTCCACGGGAGAGATGTGCAAGACATGAAGCTATTGGAGTAGAAGAGACGTCTACATCTAACAGTTTCAACGGTGAAGGGGTGGGAACGGGATGCCAGCCTCGTAGGACGTTTAAATTCATGAGGCCTTGGGACCAGCGAAAGCAGCTCCTCGGAGCAATTACCGTGAAAGTATTTGTAAAAAAGACAGACCTAGGCAACGTCGCGTCTGTGAGAGAGCGACTGCAGACGAGATGACAGATCAGGGCCAATTACATTGCATATCCCTCTCTGGATCTTATCAAGAACCCTGAGGCAAACAGCAGGGGCCCCAGACCATATATGGCAGCAATACTCCATGCAAGGGCGAATGGTCGATTTATAGATTTGGAGGATCTATTCCGGGGAGAAAAATTTCCTGGCTCGGCACAGGTAACCAACTTTCCTTGCGGTGGATGATGCAACTGACTCGATGTATTTGTTCCATCTCAGATCAGCGGACAGCGTGAGACCGAGCAGCCGCAGAGAGGAGCTCTCGAGAAGTTGGTCTTCAGACATTCTAATGGGATGCAGGGATGGATCCTTGTGGTGGTTAATAGAGAGCAGTTTTGTTTTAGAGGCGTTAAAGTTAACCACCCATTTCTCGCCCCAGTTCACAACCGATTGGAGGTCCTTTTCTATTTGAACTGCCAGGTTAACTTTGTCAGCATCACTAGATTTGTGTTTGAGGCGGGAGTAACTTGTGGTGTCGTCCGCATAGATGCCGACTTGGGAGTCTATGGTGTCGGGAAGGTCGTTTATGAATATGAGGAACAGAGTAGGGCTATAGGATGTAGCCTTGAGGAACACCTGCGTTAGTGGGATAGGAGCTGGAGATGAATCCATTGAGAACGACCTTCAATTCACGGTTTGACAGGAATGATTGTATTAGGTCAAACAATCGACCTGTGATACCATAACCCTGGAGCTTGCGAAGAAGGCCGGGATGCCAGACTCTATCAAACGCTTTTGGAGAGAACTGGTGCCAGCTCGGGAGCACACTTATTTAAGACGATAACTGGGATCCCGTCACCTCCAGTTAACTTATGGGAGTCTAATTCAGAAATTATGTCCGAGACCAGTGAGTGGGTTATGCGCATATCCCTCAGTAGATCCTCAGTTGTAGTGGGGAAATTAGGGGTGGGTACTCCAAATGAGTCGAGTCTTGAATTGGAAGAGAATTTCCGAGCAAAACATTCAACCTTATCTTCTGTAGATGTCAGTACATCGAATTGATGGAATAGAGGATAGATTGAGGATTTGGTGTTGTTCAGCAAAGTTTTACAGATCCGCCAATAATCTCTCGAACCGAACTTGCGAGATGCTATACGTTGTTTCATTTTATCAGCAAAAAATAACTTCGCTTCATTGACGACACGCTTGCACTCGTTACGAGCAGAGACAAAGAGACGTCTGTTGCAACCAGACGTGTCGCTCTGTTACAGTCGGAAGAAGTGTTTTCTATGGGATATGACGGTCGAGCATTAAAGTGAGAACGGAGGTAAACGCGGTTTAACTTGATATTTCCTTACTGGAATGAAAGCATCGATGCCAGCTTTCACCCAGGAGGAGACCTCAGAGGAGCAATTTTGAACAAAAACAAGGGACACCACGAAGGAAATCACAGAACGAGTCCTAATCTGCTCGGTGATGACATAAAGATATTCTGTTGGTTCCTGGCTGCCGCGGGAACGGAAGGAGATGTTTACAGACACTATGGCATGATGAGAGTTGCCAAGAGGGCAGAGCTACGTAATACAACAAGAGTCAGGGATAGAGATAAAAAAAGATATCGAGAAGAGAACCATATTTGTCAGGGTTACAGGGGAAACGCTTGGGGAAGTCAAAAACTTGCGTGAGATACTGGTATGTTGGGCATTACAGTCACCGAACACGAATATATTTGAAAATATAAATTTGAAAACGGATATAGTGAGATGGCCTTGTCTATATTATCGGAAAATACTAGCACGCAACAGTCATAAGAGGAATGGGAATGGTAAAGAAAGAATAGATAGCTGACTGAGTTAAGTAGAGAGACGAAGATACATGTAAGAATGGTAATGAGATTCAAGAGAGATTTCCCTAGCCAGCGGGAGATGTTTGTGGATATAAACTACTAAACCAGGCCTGTAGATATTAGAGTCCTTCCTAAAGTAAGGAAGATATTCAGGAATCGAGAAATCAGAGGAAGAGATCGAAAAGTTAAAATTAGTTTCACAGAGGGTTAGGATGTCCGGAGACTTTTCGAAGAGGAACGATTCCACACTGCAGAAGTTGGTACGAATAGCACGAATGAAAGGTTAAGGAGTTTAGGTGTTTTTTGTTGAACTGGTTTAGGTTTATATCTTTAGTTGTTTATAGTCATGATGTATTATTTTGGTAAGGTAAGACTTAGGTTAGTAGTAGCAATCGGTCGTCTAATGTAACATGTGAAGGAAAGGAACTGGCACAGACTGCAACATAGCGTCAACTCGGCGTTGTCCACCGGAGGTACTTGCAGGAACGCGCATCCGTGCGCGACATGGCACAGCAAGAACCCCGCTATTATGTAACTGTTGATCAGAACAGCCTCTCAAGACGGTACGCAAGAGTTCGAACTCCTAACTACCAGTCGGGAACAGCAACCAGAAAACTACCAACCCTATACCTTCAATAGGAAGAGACGTAGCCACCATCCACGCATATATAAAAAAAATTAATGTCAGTACCACTATTAAGACCAGAGAAAAAAGAAAGGAACCGTGGACCTCTTCCTAAAAACAAAAAACAAAGGACGAGCCTCTATCCCTTTTACGAAAGAATTGTAGATTATGGACCGGGCCATAAGAGAGCCTATCTACTCCTATTAACAATCTAATTTTCTCTGTTCCTATCTAACTATCTATCTATCTATGTGTGTGTGTTGTCGTACATTATTCATGAAAGCAAAACACTATCGGCCAGTGGGTGCGTGGCTTCGAGAAGTTCCACGAAAATGTTTTCACATGGATGAAAGAGACTCGCTCGCCTCTTCGGTGGGCGTTTATACACCAGCCTGTCAAAGTTTTTTTCCCCACGCGTACACATTCTAGATGCAACTGTGGCGATCACGTATTGACATTTTGAAGTAGCCACTGAGATCGAGTAAATCGGGGATCTCCGCCTTTCGTCAACTCTCAGGTCAATACTCCACCTATATACTCTGGAATACACTGTATGCAAGATCTATTCTGACATGATCTGAGGAGAGCCTCATAAATACTATCTATCTATCTATCTATCTATCTATCTATCTATCTATCTATCTATCTATCTATCTATCTATCTGTCACTCTTCAAATCTATCTATCTGTCACTCTTCAAATCTATCTATCTATCTATCTATCTATCTATCTATCTATCTATCTATCTATCTATCTAAGTCACTCTTCAAATCTATCTATCTATCTATCTATCTAAATCACTCTTCAAATCTCTCTCTTCATCTATCTATGCCACCCTTCAAATCTATCTATCTGCTGAGAATTATATTGAGGTTTGTAGATAGATTACTACATAAATATTCCACAATTACATCTATATCTATATAGATATTCCGTATATTGAACAGTAGTAGAGGTTTATCCATTGTTTCCTGTTTATATATCGATCACTTTCACCCCTAGTAACTTCTTGCATCTTAGTGGCGTTATCGTCTTGCTTGGTGTGAAATGACTAAAAATGTTATGAACAGACTGTGAACTGAAATATAATCAAAATATCTGGTAAAGATTGAGGACATAGAATGATTGATTAAAACAAATGAATAAATATTAATAGATTCTATTGAAATAAAGGTATATAGGTATAAAATAAATATAAACAAACTAGATATATATAGATAAAGAAACTGTTGGACAAGAGGGTTGACTCTTGAATGTTTGTGAACGATCTGTATATACAGTTACATTTTATTTACTGTTTTGAATCAAAATGAACAGTTGCTATAATGAGTTACTTCCTGGGCGTTCATGCACCACTGTACATAAAAATCATTTTGCAATTCCTTGCGAATGCCTATCTACCGTTTTGTTTTCACGTGGCTATGTAATTCAGCGTGTGTATATTCCCGAATGTGCGCAGGTAGCCGACCGCCCGCCTGCCCGCCTGCGAAACAAAGAGACCTTTAGAATTGCATACATACACACAGACATCATGACTTCCAGAAACACACACGCATACATAAAAAAAAGATATATAGACAGATATCATGCGTTCATGAGAGTAGAAAATAAAGTAGAAAAAGACAAATAATGGACAATAAATATATGTGTGTGTCATGAGAGTTCGTAAGCAAGTTAATAATTTTTTAGTCACTGTAGTGAAACGTGATTCTTATCGTTTTTATTAGCTTCTGTGCGCACGCTTGCGTATATATACAAACATACTTATATATATATATATATATATATATATATATATATATATATATATATATATATATATATATATATATATATATATATATATATATATATATATTGATTGGTGTGTGCGCATGCATGTTATTCCCAAATTGAAATTGTTTTCAGTTGGTTCTTGTTTATATGCTTTGGTGTCACGTTTTAGTCACGATCCGCCAGTGTTCGTGTGTGCGAAAATAAGTGCGTAAACACTACGTTCTTCAGACTTTTTAATACCCTAAGTTACAGAAAGGCAAGCTTATTCTCCCCCATCCCCCACAAAAAGTCATGTTCGGGTATCAGGGATATAAAAATTTTAAATTGATATTCAAAGTTCGTTATTTTAACTGAGTTTGGTTTGGTTTGTTTTACGGCATATCAACCTCAATGGGTCATTTAATGCCGACAACTTTTTTTTTTCCTGGTAATATTTCTGTTTTGTCAAAAATCTATTTCTGGTAATATTCTTTTTTCCTCAAAATTGTATAGCTGGTAGTATTTTTTTTCAAAAACGTATTGCTGGTAATATTTTTTTTTCTTCAGAAATTTATTTCTGGTAATAATTTTTACAAAGTATTTCTGGTATTAAAACCTATTTTTACACTTTCATAATGCTTTTTACCTCAGATTGGGGTTAACTATTTGCCCATAGCTGGGACCCTAACAGGTGCTACCACCCCAGGTCAGGGTGGACTTGGAAACACCAGCAATTAAGAGGTGGTTCCACGTTCCTAAAAGCCTCCTGATCAGAGGCCTTGCTGTTGGACGTAGTTTATCGTCTTACCCTGGGCGAGGATGTAGTTTATCGTTATACCCAGGACGGTTATTTTAACTGGGAGTGAAAGATAATCAGAAAACTTTAGACGGAACCGAAAACCCAATCCTAAATAGGAAACAAGGGATGAATTTGAAATGACGAGGAAGTAGTGTGAACCGGGCGATAGGAAAAAAGAAATAGTCGTAATAGGAATTAATTATAGGAAGTATGATTAACAGATGGAAACAACATAAGACAGTTTATTGTATTATGGCATACAAATGTTATATTCTTAAAGTATATTCTCAACATCTTTTCTTTTCGTATATTCTGACCATTTTTCTATCAAGTTCGTATATTCTTGATTTCAGAAGAAAGCCTATTTCAGCGAAATTTTAACATCCCAAAATTTTATCTGGTATCCAAGAATTTAATTTCTTCTTTGTTGATCGCTTCCTTTATGATGATGTCTTTGATGATGAAATTTACTGGCAGCGTGCAGGTTCAGGACTAGAAGCAACCGTTCTCATCAAAACTTGCTGCCGTTATCCAAAAGTTTGTGGAAGACGAAAGAAAATCAGAGTAAAAGAAAGTACCAATGGGGTGAATTTGTTTAAAGTGGAAGTCAAATTGTCAAGAAGTGACCCACATACTTGATTTCATGACCTCCTTCTGCTGTACATATGGAATGAGACATGCAAAATCCAATTATGATACTGACCGAGGAAAAAACATATAAGGTATTTCCTGCTTTGGGTATTCTTACAAGGTTACAGAATGAAGGTTTGTATGTTGTCGTAGGTTCCATCTTTATTTCCAATATATGCAGCTGAATTCATGACCAGTTGAATATTAAGATAAAAACAACAAAGAATAAGACGAAAATCCCCAAATTTTACTTGACCATAAGTAATAAACATTGTTAGAAAGTTAAAGAAAGACTACTGGAAGTTTATATAATATCGATCCCTGTATATAGCAGTGTATGTTGGACAATCTCTCTCAAATGAAGTAGAAGTAAAAGAAATGTGGTTCTATAGAAGGATGTTGGGAAAAGAACGGACTGAACATGCGAGCAATGACGAAGTTTTTGATAAAATAGAAACAAAAAGAACAATTATATTTAGCATCAGAAAGAGAGAGCTAAGATTTTTAGAGTACATAATGAAGAAAGAGGTCTTAGAGAATCTGGCACTCAAAGGACATAGTGAAGGCAAGAGGGAATGAGGAAAGCAGCCCATAATGTAGCTTACGCGCTTGTGTAAATGGTTGGTAGAACAGGCATGAAGAGAGATGGAAAAAAAAAGATTTGATAAGCGCTACACAGGCAGGAGATAGTGAAGAGCCACGACTGCTCACGTTCTGAAAGGATATGGTACATAGAAGAAGTCGTTATTGCCGACAATTCTAGCAAGACGCCATTGATTATGATCATTAAAGATCACCGAGCTCTTGAAGGTTCACGGCATATTGAAGAAAATTAAATCAGAAGAAGAAGAAAAAGAAGAAGAAGAAGAAGAAGCAGAAGAAGAAGAAAAAGAAGAGGAGGAGATCGGTCATTGTACTGTCCACGTTGTAATTCCTTCCGTCAAATATAATCCGGTACGCACGTGAGGTCGTAGATCGATGGATGCCATATGTTCCCACAATTGCAAATATGGAAGGTTCCATCTGACTTGCACTAATTATCATCTCACCTTCAGTCTCTGATAATTCCCGCATTCCCATCATAATCAAACCAAGCCGGTGTTCACACGGACCCGACAGATGTCCGAGCACATTGGATATAGGTTTGGGTAATTCCACATAGCAAAAGCGCGGTATATTTCGGTCATATCACGCTGAAACGTTAAGCAACCTTCAATCTGGTCACTACCTAGATGGGTGACCGCTGGGCAATACCAGGTGCTGTAAGCTTGGATGTGCGTCTGGTGTGTTAGATAACAGCTCAGAATGAGAACACGAATAGAGGTGTTCGAATTCCAGTCGAGTTCGTTATATTAATTTATTCACTAATACCCTTGGAAAAGGTATGAATTCATCTCTTAATCCCCCGCCACGGGTTAAATAGCCGGACTGTAATTTAATCAATCTTGAACTGGCATCTCGACTACAGACACTTTCTCACAGGCATGACGTGGCTTCCTCCTTTCGTTACTAGAAATATTTGCGTAGCAATTGTTCTGATGAATAGTGCTTCGACTGCATGAATTTAAGTGTGCTACTAGGTTGACAATTAGGTCTGACCGTTTTACTGCTGAACTAGATTGAAGCAATCGTCTGTTCGAATTTTCTTTTTCTAGTTTCTTTTCTTACACTGTAGAAGTCTCTTTCGATTTCTTGCTTCCCTGTCAGCTACAATCTTCAGAAATTTAAGTACAACATCAGTTACCATCACTTCCCGAATCAAGGTGCTTTATTGCCTTTTTCTTCACTTCTCCTAATGTTGTGGAGTTATTTCACAGTGGAGGCTTGTATTTGTACTAAAATCGTTCCTAAATAAGTTCGACGTACCAAACGTTAGGAACTTGATATAATAGGTATTACTCAGAGTAATCTTGTTGTGGTCGCTGACTACTTTCGTATTCGACTAACTGTCGACTACTGTCGTCCGACATCGACTGACCCTCGTTCCTCTTACTACTCCTACTTATATTAGGTGGGAGAGTCTAATAACTATAGAATAGGTGTGTTTCACCATAACACCCCCCTCCTAAAACTTTACTTCGTAGTAGTAAAACAGTTTTATTTATTTTTTATTTTTTACAGGAAATATGAAGAAAAAGCAAAAAAAAACAAACTTCATTTTTTAGCAACATCGTAGCGTATCTCCTACGTTTTGGATCCACTTTTAAATGATCAGTTGCCTTTTTTTTCTCCTGGATCGGCGTACCTCAGGTAAAATCGTTGCTGGCGTTGTTATATCAAACGTATCGAAAATCAACTCCATAGGCGTTTCTTCCGCGGGATCGCTGTCAACCACGTCTGAAGAGCGTCGTCTGATCTGGTTAATGTGCCGTCTGCACGTGAATTTTTCGCCTTTCACCAAGTACATCATGTTGCCAATCCGCTTTTCTATTTTTCCAATCTCCCAGAATGATTTATTATGTTTATAGACCTTAAAATATACTTTTTCACCAGGATTGTATTTTTTTACTTGAATAAATTTTTCTCTACCTGGCTTTGTCTTTTTTGGTAGTTCATTTAATGGGCACCATTAAATCATACATTTAGAGATGTATATTTAGTAATCATACATTTTAGGGATGTCTATTTGGTAATAATTAGCTAATCCCAAAATCTTTGTAATGCGGTAATATCATTCGGAGCCGGCATGTCTTTTATAGCCGCTGCTCGCTTTGGGTCTGGCCTTCTACCATTCTTATCCATGATCTGCCCAGATATTTTACTTTCTCCATAAAAAACTCGCATTTGCTTTCCTTGAGTTTAAATCCAAAATCCTGTATTCTTGAAACTACTGCATTTACATGTTTCACGTGTACTGCTATACTTGTACTTCTCATGAGGATGTCGTCCAGATACGCTACGGCAAAATCTAGTCACCCAACACCGAATCCATTACTTCTTGGAAAATGGCGGGCGCGACCTTAATCCCAAAAGGTAGTCTTTTAAATTTATACAGACCCCGATGTGTGTTTATACAAAAAAGTTTTGACGTTTCTTTTTCTACCGGTATTTGCAGATATGCGTCGCTGAGGTCTATCTTCGAAAATATTGTGCCTCCATTAAGCTTCGCAAATATTTCTTCCGCTGTTGGTAGAGGATAATTATAGTCTTTGAGTGCTGCGTTTAAACCCGTCGAGAAATCCGCACAAACACGAATTTCTTCAGACTTTTTTTACGCAGAGTAATCTTGTTGTGGTCGCTGACAACTTTAGTATTCGACTAACTGTCAACTACTGTCGTCCGACATCGACTGACCCTCGTTCCTCTTACTACTCCTACTTATATTAGGTGGGAGAGTCTAATAACTATAGAATAGGCGTGTTTCACCATAACACCTAACTAAAAACTTCTAATTCTCTTCCCTTCCCTGTGACCCTCTGCGCCCTAGTGGCATTATCTCCTTGTTTCGGGTGAAATTATTAACAACCCTTTGCTGGAATTTTTCTGTCAAATCATTCATGAATCGAAAAGAAACATGGTGGTCCGAGCGTGCATGTAACTTAAAGAAGGAAGAAGGTTTAGAGTAGTTTATTTTATTTAACGGCATATCAACCTCAATGGGTTATTTAATGCCGACAACATTTTTAGGATATATTCGTATGAATAGAGTATGTATTCTTTGGTTTAGATTGGTTTGGGCTTTTTTACGGCATATCAACCTCAATGGGTTATTTAATGCCGACAAAATCTTTTATTGCTGGTAATGTTTTGTTTTGTCAAAAATATGTTTCTGGTAATATATTTCCTTCAAAATTGTATTGCTGGTAATAATTCTTTTCAAAAAAGTATTGCTGGTAATAGTTAACTATTTGCCTATAGATGGGACCTTAACAGGTGCGACCATCCCAGGTTAGGGTGGACCTGGGTACACCAGCAATTATGAGGTGATTCCACGCTCGTCAAAATCTCCTGATCAGAGGCCTTGCTGCTGGACGTAGTTTAACGTCTTGCTCAGGACGGAAGGAAGAAGGAAATGAAATGTACAGTGACGCCACCTGCCATCAATGTTACATATTATCGTCGGCGGCGGCTTTATATCGTGTCCAAGAACTTAATTTCTTCCTTGTTGATCGCTTCGTTTATGATGATGGCGTTGATGACTAAATTCGCCGCCAACATGCAGGTTCAAGACGAGAAACTTCCAGTGTCGCCAAAACCAGTTCCATTTCCTCACGCCGTTGGGCTTTGCAAGAGTTGGTTGAAGGTGATAGAAAATCAGACCAGAAGAAAATGCCGATGGCATGAATTTGTTTAAGGTAGATCTCAACTTTCCAGGATTTGACCCACACATTTGATTTCATGACCTTTCTCCGTGGCACATAGGGGAATGAGACTTGCAGAATCTAGTTATGATACTGCAACGGACGACCCCTAACTTTGGTATAATTTTGAGTGTCGTCTTCTCTAGCATGTCCGTCATTCGTAGCCCGCTTCACCCGCTGGTTCATCCTTTGCGATCTGTTGTAATGATAATATCTGTAGTATTGGTATATCAGTTTATTTATAAATAATTCGGGGAAATCCTACCTAGATCCGAGTAAATTTAAGTTATATCCTTTAATTGGACTTACAATTATTCATTTTTATCGTAACATTTATTTTACAGCTGGAAAATAATGTGAAAAATGACTTATAATCAACACTGGTATTTCACTATGAATTGGAATTAATAATTCAATTGATTTGTTTCCCCGCTTGACTTGTAAAGAAAATCAACTGATTAACTAAATCTTATATATCCACTTTTTTATTAGGTACTTATATCGGGCGCGGCGGAAATACATTCCACATTTTAAAATGTCAGCTGTGTGTTACCAGGGAACTTTGGTAAGTAGCAATGATACTTCCTCTAGCTAATGTCTTACCATTTCTTTCAGATAATTTCGGTTATCACTATGGCTTGTTCCAGTGAAAACCATGTTTAAAAATTTTTATTTAAGGCTGGTGAATCTGTAATTGCAACACAGAGAGCTTTTCGTGTTCATTTCATGTAACGTCGGAATGATGCTATTGAAGATAGAAAATCGATACTGCTATGCGTCGAACATTTTAGGACCACAAGTTCAGTGCTTAAAAGAAAGCCACATCGAAGACTCGGAAGTGCTCGAAAATCGGGTGATAGAAAAGTTTAGAAATTGTCTATAACAATCTATGGCGAATAGAGGCCTCCATTTGTAGGATGTTATTTTTTTAAAACCAAATAAATAAAAATTGTAGCATTTTGTGTAAACAACAGTGACAATTTTTTTTATAGCAGCTATATTGGTCAACCTTTAAAATATGGAAAGTATTTGTGCCACAACCTGCGTAAGTACATGTTTAAATTTATATTAAATTTGATTTTGTCTATCACATAAAGACATTTCAAAGTGTCATATAGGAATAAAGTGTCGCTGCCGACACTTGGGGTTGAACACGGATCGCCAGAGAACAAGCACAATCGACCTCATCTGGAAGTAATTAGATCACGTATCGGGTAAAGGAAATATATATATATGGGAATTAGCGCGGTGTCTGACCGAGTATTTTTCGTAAGCGTTACTACAGGGTGTTGCAGCAAAATCTGATACTTGACAAAAAGAAAACGAAATAGGCAATAAAAACAAAAGCTGTATATGCAGAGACCCGACAGTTTATCTAGCAACAGTTACAGTTACACACTACATTATTTTTCAATGTAACCGCCGGCGGCGGCGACGACAACCGTCTCAAGTCGGGCGCGAAATGAGTCATACACTTTGGCGACCATGACCTTGTTCATAGCGGCGAACGCCTTCTCGATGGCAGACTTCAGAGAGTCGACCGTGTTGTGGGCGTGCTTGTTAGTCTTGGCCTCGATTACGCCCCAGAAGAAATAGTCAAGAGGGTTGCAGTCGGGTGAAGAGGGCAGCCACAAGTCCGGGCGATCAGAGGTGAGGAACATTGTTGAGCAGCCATGCCTGGATCGTCTTGGCATTGTGTGCAGGAACGGAGTCTTGCTGGAAGACGTAAGGGCGTCCGGCGGCGATCTCGTCCATCCAGGGATTCACCACATTTCTCAGCACCTCCTGGTAGATCTCAGCAGTGGCTCTCAGGCCCTTTTGAAAGAAGAATGGAGGATGACGCCATTGACCATGACGGGGGAGTGAAACTTCGTATGTTTCACGACAGTATCCGCCTCGATGTCTTTGCAGATCCACCTGTCGTTCTGCCTGGCATTAGTTAGTTTAAAAACTGTCGGGTATCTGCATATAAAAAATTGTTTTTATTGCCTATTTCGTTTTCTTATTGTCAAGTGTCGGATTTTGCTGCAACACCCTGTATTAGTGTATCTGTGATTTACAAAGTCTCTCGTACAAACAGGCATTACAAAACAAAGATATCTATGTATTGTATTCTTTTATAAAACGAGTGATTTTGAATTGGGTACTGAAAAATACAGATTTAAAGAACCTAAGCCATCATGGCTCTTCACAGATTCTTTTGTTTTATAATCTGTTAATTGTCATGCATTCTTAGAGTGGTTTCCCGTTGCCTTCTGCATGGTTTTGAATTCATAAGTTATATTCTCCTGGAGAATACACAGCTAGATAGCTCAGTCTAAACTGGGATTTAACCCATAATTGGTAGGTTAAGAGTTGTATTCACACATTTCCCAGTGTGTTCAATTTTGCACGACTGTTCTTGCGGAAAGGCATACCTGATTAATATGATTCCGGCTAATACGAAATTCAATTTCACACGAATTAGATATTAATACGAAGTACCAATTATTGCGAGCCAATTTACGCTTTAAGCCAAACATTTTTTCTTTTTTAACACAGTACAAATCACGCGCTAAAGAAAACGTGGATTCTATGTGGAAAAAATAATAAATCTTTTAACTTAAATCACGAACGTGTATTCGTGAACGAAGACAACGATAAAAAGGTCGAGCAGATAGCAAATGAAATGTAGAAGGCGTTTAAGATGAAAGAATAAGAAACAAATAATTTTTTCTTTCGAAAAAATACGGTTTTGGATGTCGACCATAATTACAGTTAGCGTAAGCCTGTTCCGCGCGACATAGGTAATTGTGTTCCTGAATTACAAGCAAATTTATAAAGATAAAGAAGCTGATGCTGTGGATATGGTAGAATTGGACGGAAGTCGTCGACTATAAGATACTTTCAGAGAACCAAACGATTGTTTCATTTATAAAAATAGAAGGCAATCGTCGATGAAAATCCTCTTGAATTAGCAGAGTGGACTTAATATTCAATGAGGATCATGCTAGAACTCATGTTTTTCATGTCAAGGAAAAATTGCTATAGCTTAAATGGGAACTTTTCACTAACCCGCCATATTATGCAGATATTTCATTATTAAGTTAACATTCATTCCAATCTTTACAGCATTCGCTTACTGAAAAAAAATCTCATTTCAATAAAAGACTAAAAAGCAGCACCAAATACATATCTTCGCTCAAAAAATTAAACGGTTTTCCGAAAGTCATGAAGTCTCCGAAGATATGGCCGTTGGTAAAACGAAATGTTAATTGTTAAAGACATTGTTGAAATAAATTGTTCTTTATTTTACTTTAATGAACTAAACAGACTTTTCAGTCGACCAAAATATTTACGACTTTGTAGCGGTATTGACGGCGTAAATCAACAGGCACATTTTTTTCTTTACGAATGTGTAAGCAAACGAAAAGTAAACAAGAGAAAGAACACAAGAAAATAACTTTTCATAACAGGTACAATATTTATATTTATATATGTCAACACTTTTACATGAATTGTTAATATGAGTTACTTCCCTTTGATTGGGTTAAAGTTTTTAGTACTGAAAAACATTTTTACCTGAGCTCACAAAAAGTTGAATTAAGTTGTCGCTCAAAATGTTCACTGAAAGAGAGTTTAAAAAATCCTGTAAAGCTGAAAATATGTTGGTAAACTTTTAGCTTTAAAGAAGTTGGAGAAATGAATGTTCCGCAAATGTCTAATTTGTTTTCGTTGCTTGTAGTTGAATGTATTGTTCGTAAATGTTTGTAATTAAGTTTCGTAAGATTCAATAGTGCGATTGAATAGTTTTTACTAAGTTCCATCAGTTGGTGAGTGAGTTGTTTAGTTGAAATTTTAGCTTGAATTACAGTGAAGTTATTTCATGTTAAAGAACTTGAGATTCTAACTTTCTACTTCTCTGCAATAATGATACAAGCGTTGTGAACTCATTTAGCAAATGCCAATCGTCGTAAATTCTCACTGACTGGGTTCGCTCGTACATTCCATTTATATGTTTTTTAACCACGTGGTAGGCTCCAAGAACCATTGTTTTATCGTCAGGTTAAAAACTAGGTTGATGTTATTCGGACTTAGTGGTGAACAGATAAATTGTATCTATTTGTTAACCACTCAGAAAGCGCCTTACAAAACACAGTCTGGAGCCTGATATGTTTGTTTTGCTGATCGAGAACGATGTACGTGCAGATACACGAGATAATTTTAATATTTATTGTCCAATGAGAAGTTAAGGTTTTCTGAAAATATGTATGAAGCTGTGATCCGCTTTTTGCACAAAATTCGAATTGATGAAAAAGTGGTAGGGGAATGCTAAAAATTTACCTCCGGTACCAGTAGTCAGGATTTCAAATATTGATATTCAAGATAACAAAATAGATCTTAAACGAATAATATAACACCATTTCAGAACTATTCCCCTCCATTGGCAGTATGCCTAACTTAGCTGTTATATTCCGTGCTAATGGAATAAATACTTAACACCAGGTGGATAATAGAAGAAAGGTTTATTGTACACAACCAGAACAATATGAAATACGGTACAGTTATCCACACAGGTCAATCTAGTAGTGAGTGCCACTAATTGGAAGGTCGAATGTGCCTGCGTCGTCGTCTTTCCCCCCTCTCTCTCTCTCTCTCTGCTACCGTAGACAGTTCACTTTATAGGTACTTACTACCTATAGTGTAATCACTCATGGGGTGACTGGTGGTTATTCCATTACATCATTAACTAATAGCCTAAAAACATAAGAATTTATTCCGGAAATAAATATAACTATTTTTTTTCAGAATAGTTCCCAAATATAATGTGGTAATACATAATAAAATACTCTATGCACTCTTTCATCTTGTAGAGAGATGCGGGGTACTCGGGACAGGTTGAGGCACAACGTATATTCCAGAAACAAAAGCGCATATTTGTTTGTCTTTAGCCCCAGCACATACGTATTTAAGCCTTCCTACTTCATTCCTGTTTCCAAGTTGAAGCTCTGCGAATCAAGGAAGTTTGAAGCAAATTTATGAAAAACCAAAATGAGATTTTTTTCGCTTTGCAATTCAAGTCATTTTACTCATGGTGATGGAATGGTTTATCACAGACTAGCAGTAAAGCCCGGCGTTGCCCGGGAGTAAAATTCCTCTGAATGGAAGGTCATAACCGCCATACTCATTTTGTACACGCATGTAAGGCTGAAGTCTAGTAGAACTGATGGCCTCCCACGTAAAAATGTAGATCAAACATATAAACGAACACACACATACATTCTACCTTTTATCATATGTATAGAAATGTCTAAATATTTCTTCTGTGAGCGGTTGGCTGATCCGCATGTTTGTGGAATATATGAATTATTATAGAAATTAATACAGAAATTAATATAGAAATTAATGCAGACATTAATATAGAAATTAATTCCGATTTATATTTTATTAGCAACAAAATGCATCTTCCTAATAACCTGTGCGATTGTCACCTCGCCCGAGTAGAATTTGATTCATTAAATTATTGATAAGCGATTCACTTAGTGGCGATATGTGTCGAACGAAATGGAAAACAATATTAAAAAATAGTGAGTGAATAATCTGGTAGCAATTCAGAAACCTTCGCTTTTAGTATAAATGGATAAAATTTGATTTATGTATTTCCAAACGGATATTAGAAGTAAATTAGGTATTCGGGTTTAATAGTTATTGCTTTTGCCATCGAAACTAAATTCTTACAAAGCCTTTTAAATATATTTAAAGTGAATTTAAACTTTTTCATTATTTGATAAGTGTTGCAAAGTTAAATGAATATCGAATTCAATTTAAAACATCTATGTGTAAACACTGGGCACGTGGTTGGGTGGCTAGAACGTTAGCGTCTCTACCATAAGACACTAATCACATCAAGGTTGATTTGTCAAGAAGATGACATCTTGATAATAACAGCCTGTGGAGACTATCCCAGCGCGCGACACCGTTGGAACTGTTCAGAATCGCTAGATGTCTGTTCCAGCCTGTGGAGACTATCCCAGCGCGCGACACCGTTGGAACTGTTCAGAATCGCTAGATGTCTGTTCCAGCCTGTGGAGACTATCCCAGCGCGCGACACCGTTGGAACTGTTCAGAATCGCTAGATGTCTGTTCCAGCCTGTGGAGACTATCCCAGCGCGCGACACCGTTGGAAAATGTCCGACAACTATGTCAGGTGAAGTAGTGCTTCTGAGGGAAATTGGGTAGACGGAACTGTTCAGAATCCCTAGATATCTGTTCCAGCAATAATTCACAAGTCATCGTGACCGAGGGTATGTGTCTTGTACACCTGTTGATCACGCAAGATAACGCGTTTTCTCCTGATAATTGTAAACGAGTTCTTCTCATCATAGTTGCAGCATAAACTACAGGTGCGCTCTGTGGTTGTTGAAGGAACAAAAATGACTTGATCAGGCCTCCGCAGCAGGGATTAGTACAGATGTCAGTGGAAGATACACCTCTGCTTCAGATGGAATCGAACTGGTTGAGAATATGACGTGTTGAATTTTCCTGCGCTTGCCAGTAAGTACTAAACACACACACACACACACACACACACACACACACACACACACACACACACACATATATATATATATATATAAAGTACAGGTAATAAATCAGTTGGTATATAATTCAAGTGGATCCTAGTAATATAAAATATTAAAAATTCTCCATAAAAAGAGCTCAATGTATTATTGCAGATCTATAAATAGTATAACACAATAGAATCCCAAATTACCTCATATGGGGTATAGATCTATTTCAACTGAGGAAAACTTCGTTATTCTTATTTAACCCCTGTATATAGACTGAGTTCGTGTCGGAATTAGAAATTTAACTGTGAAAGCTGTTGAAAGATTAATACAGAATTTAACCATTTCAATGTTTCAATCAGACGAAATGCACGAGCGAGTGGTCAGGGGAGGGTGGAAGGTATTATCTTTAAAGGGGAGAGGTTTTATAAAATTAAACCCGGATATATGACGAATGAAATGTTAATTTGAAACTAAAAGATGACCGAAAAGTGAGTGTTTTTTATTGTATAGGTAATGAAAAGTTTAAAAAATCAAGTTTCTACTTAAAAATACTCTTCCAAAGATAAATTATACTTAATAATAATACTTACATACATACATACATATATATATATATATTGAAAATAAGGCATATTTAGATAATAGCAAGGCCTCTGATCAGGACGTTTTGAAGAGGGTGGAACCACCTCTTAATGGCTGGTGTTCCCAGGTCTATTCTGACCGGGAGTAGTAGCACCTGTTAGGGCCCCAGCTTTGAGCAAATAGTTAACACCCAAACTGGGGTCAAAACACTATGAAAGTGGAAAAATACATTTTAATACCATCAATACATTTTTTTTTTAAATTATTACCAGCAATGAATTTTTGAAGAAGAAATTATTACCAGCAATACATTTTTGGAAAAAAAATTACCAGCAATACATTTTTGAAGAAAAAAAATATTACCAACAATAAAAATCTTGTCGGCATTAAATAACCCATTGAGGTTGATATGCTGTAAAACAAACCAAACTAAACCAAACGAAATTAAATGTGTGCAGTTGGATATACATTTAGATATTTGAGAGCTGAATGTATTTAAAACTGGGAGACGGAACCGAATATAAGCTCATTTCTAAACATTGACGCCATTTTGTGTTCATGCTTTGGAAAAGAAATACTCTCTGATATTTATTCTGCTACTGAACACGAGTTTTTTTTTTTTTTTACATGCGACAGAAAGTTTAAAATCTTTGCTCGTCCTGTATAGGACGATAAACTGCATCCGGCAGCAAGGCCTGTGATCGGGAGATTGGAGGTTATGAGGAGCGTAGAACCAGCTCTGTTTCCAGGTCGACCTTAAAATAAGCTTTGGCATAAAATTTCTCTAAAGAGTTGAGATGCCGTTAAAAATTCACTTAAAATTTTAAAAAAAATCCGATATACAAAATGTTATTAATGAAAGACCGATAGCGAACTTGTTTAAAGGTCTAATGTACCAGACAGAGGAAGTCTAGCCTCCCAACAGACCTTATCAAAACTGTAGTAGCTTATGTCGAAATGTTGGATACATTTCGCTGAAATGTGGTATGAAGAATATTTTTCAATTTAAGAGAAAATTGCAATGATTTGCATAAGAGGAATTTCTTCAATAAAATCAAAATATATGACATCATCGGTTTAAAAAGTCATTCCATATCTGGACATTACTGGCAACTTGGAAGAGTAAACGAGCTTTTTGATCGTCGGCAGTATCGATAAAACGATTCATTCTGTTCGAATCAAGTGGTGATGGGTTGATGGAAACTCATGCAATAAAATCTTTGTATCATTTGCGATTATCACTGATACATAACTAACATCCTCTAAGGCATGAGTCAGAGAGATCAGTGAAGGGAAAGAATCCGGATTCTACTCTACATGTGCCAAACAGTTCTGACAGTTGAAACCCTTAGGTATTGCATGATCGGACTTCCTTGTATCCAAAAAGAACAGCGAGCCTGAAAAGCAAGAAAAATCAACCGGAGGCGCCATATTTATATTATTAAGAATACAGATTTACACCACTCTCTATCTTCAAGGGTAGATGAACACGTTTTCAAAAAGTAAAATAAAAACGGATAAAATAAAACAAAACATGTAACACGCACACACACACACACACACACACACACACACACACACACACACACACACACACACACACACACACACTCTCTCTCTCTCTCTCTCTCTCTCTCTATAGGGAGATAGAGAGAGAAAGGAAAAGAGAAATTGATGGTTATATAACAAGGATCCCGTGACGCTTTCTTTAAAAAATCACTTCAGGCCAACACATGGCAGCTTCTAATAAATAAAAAATATACAAATAAACTTAAATTTGAACAATGTGATGCCATTAAAAACATGATGCTATGAATTCTTCATACCATTTTTCTTAGGACTATATTAGAATTTAAAATGATCAATCATTAAAACAAAACTAGGGGCACTTCGACGCAGTGTATTCGTTAGCAAGCTTGTCTCGCTCGATCAGTTACGACTGAATAGTTAGTTCAATCCTCACTGTGCGCCCCATACTTCCGGCTTTGTGCCACATCTATGCTACGCTTAGACAATCACCACGAAAATGATCTAACACAGAATAAAACGATGACACTGAATAGTTAAAGAAAGAACCAACCACTTCCTTCATAAAGGTCACGTGATCCTGGCTAAATAAGCATCAAATTCAAAGGCCCATCCTCTTTTTCTTCTTTCACGTTAATCAGGCGGCACGAAGTAAAGAGTTTCTTACCACAAGCCAGGTCAGTGGCATCAAGTGACGGAGGAACTGGGCCAGCAAACTCAAGAGAAATTACTACTAAAGAATCAAACCGAGGATAGAAAGGGACGTTTCTTTCAACAAAGACTGTTGATAAGATAACCGAACGACTTTCATCGAAGCTTATCCTGGAGACGTACATTATCTGCAAACACTTTTTCCATATTTCTCTTTTTCTTTCAGTTTGTATATAAAATATATTTAAATAGTGCAGATTATGTTTCTTTCTCTTCAAAAAATGTTGACCAGTTCATTTGAGCACTCCATAAACTTGGAGTTGTATCTTAGCGTAATATTGTCGATATAATCACCAAAATAAGCGAATAAAACCTGTAGGTCTCTGCGAGGAGCATTCTTCTTTAAACTTTGTTGAATGCAGATACAGAATCACAAACAGAGAAATATACCAAATAAAAGAAACGGCATCACTTTGATGACTTTTTACAACACTAACAACTAAACAATGTGTAACTCGAAGGGAAAATGATGACATAATCAAGATGTCGATATTACACACTACTTCACGCAAAAGTTTAGGAAGGAATCTTCCATCAATACTGGAAAAGGTGATAAATAGCAGATAATGAACTTGAGACACCTATTTTCCTGAAAATTAGTTTTAAGAGAAAGATTTTAATTTTTATAAATTTCAGCCGACAGTGGCTGCTCAGTCAGTGAGTGGCGAATGTTTCCTTATGTGGAATCACCTCCACAAACCAGTAGTCACCTTCCTACAAATAGACCATTGTGAGATTCGAACCCGGGTCTCATGGTCGAAAAGCGAATTTTCTAATCATCCGGCCATGTGCACGTAAGAAAGAAAGAAAGAAAGAAAGATAAAGGAAGCGATAACGCTCTCATGCGTTTAACGTATGCTTCAGAGAAATGGAAAACCTTGTCAATTTTATAATTCTTTTCATTTGTATCGTCTTACTTCTTTAAATAATGAACCACGTTAATACTTATGATTATCATTGCACAATTTCGTTAAAGTTGTTAAACTCAATATAACGATGCAATAGATGAATTTCCACGGTTATTTCATAGTCGTGGATCTTACAAGTATCTTGATCAATCGTTAAATTAAGAATTAGGATTTATCCAAAAATTCAAACAGGAAAAGAGTGAAATTTTCACGGACACTGATCTTGGTATAAATTTATGATATACTGATATATTATAAATATTCTGTGTGATACTTAAGACTATAATATCTGTTTTTGGTAGAAATACTCGCAATAGCTAAGATACAAATGTGACACAGGAATACGAAAGTGAATAAGAATAAAGAAAAATGTCTTACTGAAACTAAGCAAAGCATTAAGAAATAGGAAACTTTTGCTAAAAAACAAAGAAAACCTCGTCCTGGGTACGACGTTAAACTGCATCCAACAGCAAGGCCTCTGGTCAGGAGGTTTTGAGGAAGCATGGAACCACCTCTTAATTGCTGGTGTTCCCAGGTCCACCCTGACCCGGGGTGTTAGCACCTGTCCCAGCTATGGGAAAATAGTGAACTTCCAGGTCTTTTCCAGCACATTGAAACAATGATGTTGCCAGCTATACGTTTTTGAAAGAATGATGTTGCCAGCTATACGTTTTTGAAAGAATGGTGTTGCCAGCTATACGTTTTTGAAAGAATGATGTTGCCAGCTATACGTTTTTGATATATCTAGTAAATACTGGATCTGGCATTAAATAACCCATAGTGGTTGATATGCCATAAAACCCCAAACAACCAACCAACAAAGAAAACAGTGTTGAAATGATTCATTTCCTATATAGCAATGGATGCCGAACAATCTCCTCTCAGAAGCGACAAAAATGGGATTCTCCCGATAAAAAGGCTGGGAATATTCCCGCACCAAAAATGTGAACAACGGGAAAGTTTTAAGGAAGATATAAACGACTATGAAATTGATACAACCAAAAAGAAACTACTTACATTTCTAAGATAAATTAGTAGGTAAGAGTGCTTAGAGAATTTAACACTCACTGGGCATGTTAAAAATAAGGGAAACGTGGTAAACAGTGAGTAACCTATTTAACGTTTTATTTTGTGAATGGAGAGCATAAGTACTCGACATCGAATAATAAATTTTAACCATTGTCGGCGAATGTGTTTAACCAGTGAACATTGCAATATGATAGTTTTACTCAATCAAAAATGTACATATGTTTGGTTGAAGTCGCACGGAAGAATTGTGTGCAAACTTTTATAAACATTCATCTATCTTCAACTATACCTCTGTGTCAGGGAATAGACAGTTGATCTAAATGCGATACATATGCTTAAGCCCGAATGCCCGCTTGTCAGTCTGTTTGTCTGACCAATCTCCAGGATAGATATTTTGGCTAAAGAGACACTTGAGATTCTTCTGGTAGATGAATGCCGCCCTCTGCCCTACGCTCGATTCGTCATCGGGGAACTGTTCATAAGTAGGACTGGTCATCTCTGAGAAACCGAATCTGTTTGCTGCAGCCACGTGGAATTTTTCTTTGAGTCGGAATGTTTCGCCAAGTTTTGAAACTTCGGATCTTGTGGAAGTGATAGACAAAAAGAAAATAAAAATGAAGCATCCAGTAATATCAACAGACGCATTTTGATCGATTAGTAAATTGACCGACCTGCTGTATCTCTTGTTATTGATATGAACTGGAATTGTTTAGTGTCTTCCGTGACAAATGGAAGTGATTGAATGAAAAGTATATATATATATATATATATATATATATATATATATATATATATATATATATATATATATGTATATATATATATATATATATATATATATGAATATATATATATATATATATATATATATATATATATATATATATATATATATATATATATATATTGTGTTAACCACATAAACTCCCCGTAGACAATAGTGGACAACAGACACTCACAGACACATAGGCTACATGTATGTGTGTGTATCTGAATTGGGAAAATATATGACAAAGTGGAAATGTTTAATACATAGAAGATTATATGAACCCAAAAGGGATCTTTAACAAATCAATATACACTGAATTCATTAGGTGTCCACTGTATTGAGTCTAACAATAATTTTGATTTTAAAAGATCTTACTTTTTAAAAAATCGATTTCACACCAAGCAAGGCAGTAAAGCCACTAAGATGCAATGGGCTACTGGGCTTGGAAAAATTAGGAACAGAAAAAGAGTAATTAGAAGAACAGTAGATAGCAATTGACATGGCATTTAAATATTTGGAAATTAAAACTGACTGGGAAGCATGGCGTCGGACGATATGTGGCAGCAAAATTCTAAGCATGGACGAATGGTAGACTTATAGATATGTAAGATAGATTCTGGAGAGAAAAAAATGCCTCGCACGACACAGTGAACCAACTTTCATAGCAGCTGATCTAACGATAAGAGACAAAGTAATTTACTAAAAACGAAAATATATACAGACCCTTTAATCGCTAGATCATCCACAGTAAATTTACGTCCAGGTTCTTACAACCTTTCACCTTTCTTGGCAGATCTTGTATTCTCATAATATAGAAGATATTACACCAAAAGAGATGAAAACGCAAGCTAAAAGAAAAAGAAACTAAATGAAATCGGCTAGACCAGAGGTCGGCAATCTAGGGGACGCCAAGCAAATACCAATGGCACGTAGCCGCAAAAGACATCACGAAGTCCGAACCAGCAACTAGTACAACGCAAAGAAGTTATTTAGCTGTTTCAATTTTAATATATACTAAAGTATATACACTACATATTACTATATAAAATATATTGGATGCCAAGGACGCATTCCAAAAGCTTGGCAGATGATTGCGGGTCAGGCGGATTTCTTTGGTTACAAAGAAAAGAATACTGAGCTGTTACGTGATATAAGTCTTTCCTTACGGCAGCGAATGTTGGATGATTTCCTGAAAGATGAAGAAGAGACTCGAGGCGACGGAGATGTGGTTCTAAAAAAGGATTCTAAGGATATCATGGACCGAACGCGTGAGCAACGATGAGGTTTTAGAGATGTTGCAAACAAGGAGGAGGCTTATACTTAACATCAGGAAGAGGCAACAAACAAGTAACAAGATGCCTCACATGTTTCACGTACGATTTTATTTTCAAGTCTTTTTTCCCTACTCTTTGAACTGCCATAGCTGTAATTCCTCTCTCACCTTTTCTAATTGACCTCTTTAGCTCTAAGGTGAAATGATGATGCCTCTTCATGTTGTGAGCTCCTGATCCAGTTTTCCTCTCTACTGTTCGCTTTGCTTAAACTTATTTACCGTTCTCTGGATGGTTGTTGAATCGACTTTGAAGATGGAATCTATAGTATGAATGCTGGTACCATTACTGAAGGCCTGTATGGTCGCTTGCCTCTTACCATTGCACAGTTGGAAAGAGAGTGGGTCTGACAGAAAACAATTTTAACCTGCTCACTAAATAGTTGAATTACGAAAAATGGTGTCAAGATGGCTAAACGTCTTAATGAAAACCTGTTAAAAAGTAACTCAATTAGTTTAGTGGTTCTTAGATATTAATCATTTTGTGGGATGGATAATTATGCTGTTACACGATTTGGACAATTTTGTTGTTACACCCGGTATATATATAATGCATATATATATATATATATATATATATATATATATATATATATATATATATATATATATATATATATATATATTACATTACATGAATGATTCATACAAAAAACAGATTAGTGAAGTTAATGATATAAATGACGAGAATACATCTTCGCAAACAAATTTATTAAAATTGCATTAACCCCACGAACCTCTAGATGAATGTTATGATCCCTGTTTTTAATAAATTCAAGCTGTATAAAGGTCTCTTTTTGCTAGTACTTTCATCTGTTCATACACACACCATCAGGCATGGAAATTGATTTTTTTTAGTACATCCAGGTAATGACGGGACACGAAAGATTAGATGTGAATCGAAATATGTTTTTTTTAGAAATGTGTTATTGTTAACGGTAAGAAATGTTGGAGCGTGCGGTCGCAACGCTAAGGTTGAATTTTTTGAAAATTTAAAAGAGAGTGTTCTTTTTTATTAATATGCTAATTGGAGAATTCTTTTGTTGTAGTAGTTTTTTTTCAGTCGCTGTGGCATGAACTAAATTGTTCAATAAATAGAGTAATGTCTCAGCTATTATCCCGAAAGTTGCACGTCGGATCAGTTCTTTTTAAATCAAATAATATTTATATTACATGAATCATTCATACAATATATTCATATATATATATATATATATATGTTTGTGTGTGTGTATTCTGATGTTCCTTTGAGGTGTGAAATATACATATATATTTTTTTCTTGACAATTTAAAATATTTATAGCGGAAGAGGGCTTAATGTCGAAGATAGACAGTTTGTAGTTATAAAAGACATGAAAAACAGGAATCAACATTGTATGTGAATGGCAGTTTCATGACTCCAGCGATCTT
>OZ038488.1:81777459-81832459 GCA_964036315.1 Acanthosepion esculentum
ACTACATGTCTATTGAGAAGACTCATGTTACATTTCTCTGACCATAGCTCAATTAGTTTCCATTTAAACAGTCACGGAAACCTACCAAACCCCTTCCGCAACATGATTGTAGAAATGACAAGGATAATAGCCTGATCCACATGTAAAAAAAGACTAAAAATAATGGAAGGACTAATAACAAAAAAGAAAAGCCAATATTCAATATCATCAACTATGAACATGGTCAGAATTTACTGACCATGTTTCGAAAATAAAACATGCGTATAATTCTAGATACATAAAACATCCATACATTCAACAAGAAAAAAGTTTGAAAAATATTCCGGACTATTACGGCATTAACACACCGTTTGATGGAAGAGAATATTTTATCGACGTATATTTGACTCACGGGATCAATCCACGGTAGTCTAACATATACAGGACATTTAGAGAGACCATATACTCAACTGAACTTAACAATTTTACGTTTACTGATAGCAGTGATAACACATTCAGGGTAACCATTTGCCAGAAAAAGCTGTTTAATTTTTCTAAGCTCAGCGTCAAACTTTCACTCAGAACAAAACAATCAGATGGTCTTTTCCCTCTGGCTGCGAGGATGTCTTGCCTGCCTATCAGCAGAGTTTAGTTGTGTATCAGTATAAATGTCGATGTGAGATCGACTATGTGGACAAGACTATCCAGAGTTTAGAGGTTAGGATCGCCTAGTATGTCCCGGGCCAGGTGCGTAGACATGAGCCTGTAGTAGCCGGGTATTTACAGGCTCATGACTCCGATATCGGCGAGCATTTACGGAATTCTGTTGCTTGCAGGACGGACTATTCTCCTGAGTACTTCTCTGTCTTGCACAGGGCACGGACCAAACTCCACCGTGAACATCTTGGAGTCTTGTTATTAATATACAGCGCCCTGCCCTGTGTAGGCAGAGAGAATTAAAACAGAAGTTGGCCTTGTTCGGGGAGACGGTCGACAATCCAATGGCTAACTAGGAAAATGGTGTTTTTTTTTGTTCCCTCCCCTAGCTTTGGTATAACACCAATTGTTGAAAATCATTTTCCTTTTCAACCTCTTAGTTTTGCTTGCCGACGATATTATTTTTTCTGAAGATGCATCGTCCGAAAGGTTCCCAAAATTTTAATCGCTGTGATTCTTTTTTTATTAATAAAATATGACCCCTTTCTTAAAGATCATATATATATATATATATATATATATATATATATATATATATATTATGTCTATCGGTCTGCGTCTTCGAGAAACTTTAATAGAAAGTACTCTACGACAGTGATCGAACATGAGTCCGCCTTTGTAAGACACACAACCATCTGATCCGTGTTCATTACCTCTTGGCTACGAACGGCATACACAGCAAACTCTATTCTCCCTTTTTAAGGAAATCACATTTCCTCATTCAGATATTTTTCTCAAAAATCCATATCTTCTCAGTTTCATATCCGTAATGTTAACAAAACAATTTTTATAGATAATGGATATTATTTTTAATTCGATATTTTTATTATTTCAAACGTTATTATAGTGGATACTCCTATTTGAAATAGACGTCCTGTTTAAAGTAAAATATCAGGAAGATAACCTCATCAGAACGAAACTTTCATATGGATGTCATGCATGGCGCCAAACCCGTTCAGAAATATTTAAACTGTCAGCTGTATACATCTGCTTTTTCTGATCAACGATTAAAAATGGCTTCCAGCAAATGAATCAGTTAGGATTATTTTTACTCTACAAATTGGATTCTACTAAGTCCATGTCCCCTTAACAGATAAATACGTATAACAAGAAAAATTTCGTGGATTTGTAACATTTCAAATTTCAAACAAAATTCTTACTTTTTCGATTTGAACAAGAACTCTAGCGTCGCGACATCGCACGCTCCAAAACATATATTCAACTGGGAATAAATAGCATAATTTAAAAAAGAAATCTGTCGGTCTACACATATTGCGTCTTAGTGTTTATCTATATATGGAAAAATTGCGTCCTGAAGATGGCAATTTGAAATTGTCGAAAGTACTTGGCATGCGTCTTCCATCTGATAACAACTCAAATATAAGGATTTTATCATTCAAGGAATTGATAGTAAGTTAATGTCTCATTAAGTCCTGGTAGCAAAGTGATTTCGCCATTAATCACATTAACATTGCTATTTAATTTTTTGTATAAATTGTTTCTTTATGATAACACACACACACACACACACATATATATATATATATATTAGTTTTGATTTTCGCAGTTAAGACCTGTCATGCCACCTACACCTGGATAAAACATCCTTATTTCATCCGTATTCCATTAGAAAGAAGGAAGACAACCTCTTTCCAAGACCAGATTCCTGAGAAGGTGTTTTCCCAATCACCACAATATTCTCATCAAGCCGAGGGTTAAACATTGTCTCTATTATTCTTCCTAAACTGCAATTCATTCTTCTTCCTCTTCCACTCATACAACATAAGTAACATTCTACCTTGAATAGTTGTTGGGCTTTTATAGGGGGGAAATTAATATATATATATATATATATATATATATATATATATATATATATATATATATATATATATATATATATATATATATGTGTTGTGTGTGTGTGTAATTTGGCAGAAACTTTTCTTTTAAACATGTTGTGTTTAAAGACAACATAGTCCTGCATATGTTCGAAAGTACTTGGTTATCGTACGGACAATATTTATTTCGATATAATTTTCAAATAAAAAGTCTCATTAGAAAATATGAGAAAATTCAAAAGAAAATATGCAGGACTATGTTCTTTTTTTACATTCAACACAACATGTTTAATATATATATATATATATATATATATATATATATATATATATATATATATATATATATATATATATATATATATATCCCGAAGTTTCTATACTTGCTGGGACATACAGGGCCAAAAGTGGGTATACAATTGATTAATTATTTATATGCTGACGTGACTTTTTTTTTACGTGCAAGTGCCACAATTCAGAACCAGGTCTAACTTCACCGAATTGTTTTTTTCAACAAGATAGTTCATTATTATGCTTTGTCAATAAGAGACTATCTTGACCAAACCTTCCCACGACGTTGGATCGGACGACGTAGCTGGGTGTTAATTTTGGTTGAACGTGGTCGCCACGTTCACCCAACTTAACACTAATTGACTTCTTTTGTGGTAGCGTAGTAACAAATAAAGTTTATGAGAAAAATCCTAACTCAGTAGACAAATTAAAAGAGTTCATCTTGGAAGCATTTATTAACATTGATAAGGATGAAAATTTGTGTCGTATTGAGTGTCATAGTGCTCTGGAGACTTTCGAGGAATTTTATAAGGTTGAAGGGGGACATTTAAAACACTTACCAGATTAAACAGTGTTAAACAGATTTAATTGCAATAAATAAATGTAAATGTAATATAAAGAGATAAATACTGTAAAATGTATATCTAATTTTGGCCTACCCTGTATGTAACGTAGACTTATTTTAGAAGCCTAGTAGGACGTATGTGCCAAGAAAAATGAAATATCGACCTTTCCGCACTCTTTACAAGTTCACCGATGTTATTATCGTGGTAAATCCACGGAGAAAATAGGTTCAGATTGAACAGGAATTACCTGTAAGCGAATTGATCTATTAATTCCGTGTTTTGCATTCTAAGGCTGAGTCAATTGTCACTGGCTTTGTGATATATTATAGATTTGTGATTAACTGTTACACGAAAGTCTATCAATTAATAAAACATACATTTTGTTTTTATTTTTTTGTTTTTAATTGCAGCATCGAGGAAACTTTTTCCCAGGAGGTATTTTGAAGGGGATTGTATAATTTTTGTTATATAGCTTGAGTCTTGAAAGGATTATTTTATTCCTTTCAAAACTGACTTTATCGGAATCAATATTTCTTTTGTCTAATGAACGTGTGAATTTTGAAATGTCAAAAGATTTTCACCGACAAATTTTATGGCAAATACTGAGTTATCAATATTTTATTTTAGCTGTTATTTTGGATTTTGATGATTTCTATTACACTGCTTGTGGTTGTAAGTAAGGTGCATGAATTAATCGTTTATAAAGAACGCTGTGGCGCTGCAGCTCGAAATTGAAAAGGTTTCTTGATTAAACCTTATTATAGAATGCGAATGCCAAGGCCATAATGGTCACCGATTGTACGGATCGTCTCTTGGGCAGAGTATTCTGGCAGTGATGGATTGCTTTTATCTGGGTTTCAAAGTCCAAACCAGCGTGGATTCAACAGAAAGTCTCAAGAATTCAGAAGCGTCGATATACCTCCCACACCCAGGTTATCGACTAGTTAATAGCACATGTGGAGAGACGCCGAGTAAAAAATAAATTACCCTTTTCGTTGTTAGCATTTTATGTAGTAGCATGGGCATCCAGAGACGACACAGAACGCAACGCCCTGCTGATAATTCTATGAACAGAGCGTGTAATCAATAAAGATCTTAAGGAAAATGGAAACAACAAGGGCACTTATACACAGAATCATAAAAACTGCTGTAATATATTGGACATAGGAAGTAGGGATTAGAGAATTTTCCACACACAAGGCATATCGCGGGAAACCGGGGCATGAGAATGTAGCGGATTACTTATCGAACAAGTTTGAGGGAATGGATTGCGTAACGGGGTTGAGCAAATGGACAGACTTAGCTAAGGGATACAAATGATAGGAGTTTGTAGGGAGTCATGATCGTCCTCGTCCTGAAAGAACTCTGCATGTAGAAGAAGTCTTCAGTATATCATTTCTTCGGTGTTCAAGTGCAGCTGAAGGAAAAGCGCAGAATGGAGTACAAACATGTTATATATATATATATATATATATATATATATATATATATATATATATATATATATATTAGAACCTTGAATAAGTTATTGCTGTTTTCGAACAGATGATGTTCCCAGAACAGCGTGCGTGTCATTTCAAATGCTAATGAATCTATATGGAAGTACTAGAAGCAAACTTGAAATTCATTTCACCGAAGTATAAACAACTTTTTTTCGTAGCTTTAAACATGTTGGATTTCGTGCCAAAGAAAATGTATTTGCGGGGAATTTTACTGCACTACTTTGTTCAAAAGAAATCTGCAGCTGAAGCGCACAGAATTCTTGTCGAAACTTACGGTGACCATGCTCTGTCGGAAAATATGTTGAATATAAAGAACGCTTTGTAAACGAAGAATTGGAGCATTACTTCATGAAGACTCATGACAGGCGCAAGCTGAACTTGTAGAATCCTTAGGAGTTGACCACACAACAGATTCGAAATGTTTGAAAGCATTAGGAATGATTCAAAAGCAAGGAAATTGGGTGCCGTACGAGTTGAAGCCAAGAGACGTCTTCTGTTCCGCATTTGGTGGGATCAACTGCTCAAAACGATCGAAACCATCACGGGAGATCCTATCGACTACAGTTGATGAGTTTGGGCCGAGCAGTGAAGAAAAACGGCCGCTATACGAGCAGAGATAGGACAAAGTGATTTTGGAACATGACAACGCTAGGCCACATGTTGCAAAATAGTTGAAAACGTACTTGTAAACGCTTAAATGGGAAGTCCTTCAACACCCGTCGTATTCACCAGACATTGCCCCGACCGATTATCACTTGTTCCGATCGATGGCACATGGCCTGGCTGAGCAACAGTTTCATTCTTATGAAGATGCAAAAAAATGGGTAAACTCGCGGTTAACCTCAAAAGACGTCTCGTTTGTCCGACGTGGAATTCAAATGCTGTCAGAAAGATGGGGAAAATGTCGTGTCTTTAGTGACATGTTTCTTACTACTTTTTGTAAATAAAACATTACTTCTCATGAAAAATCAGCGAGAACATATTCAAGGCCCTAATATATATATATACAGCGTTATTCTATATATAAAATAAACTTTAACCAATGATATATATGCATAAAAAATATAAGTAGTCAATTGATGATATCCCCTGACGAGTTGACGGACGAGTCAGGATGATGAAGGTGATATCAATCAGCTACGTGAGAAAACATTTACTTGTATTAATTATCTCTCTGTCACTATCACTCTCTCAAAATCTATCTATCTATCTATCTATCTATCTATCTATCTATCTATCTATCTATCTATCTATCTATCTATCTATCTATCTATCTTAACGACAACAGTATATGTCTGGAAAACCGGAAATAAATACGGCTACAGTTGAAAGAGAAGAAGAAAAAGGGAAAAAGAGAGAAATGTTAGAAGGATAAGGAGTGACTGTAAAGTGAAAAAAAAAACACGAAAAGGAAAAATAACCATGACAAACAAGACGTACGCACATACACGCAGACGGGCGCATGTGTGATCACGTACATACGCACGCACACATACACTATGAAATAAAAACTTGCGACCTAAGTCAAGTGTATATAAAAAAGTAGAATTTAAAAGTATTATCAACATCATATAAAACATACACACACACACATACACACAAAGATATATATATATATATATATATATATATATATATATATATATATATATATATATATATATATATACATTTAACATTATATTAAACAGACATATTTTGAACAAAGACACAGTAAATATTTCTGCAAACAGATGCAACAAATGATCTGTCCTTTAAACGGTCAATGTATGACTGATAATATTGTATACCAAGCGAGTATACATTCTGGTAACGATACTAAATATTATTTTGGTTCCACTGAAAATCCTTGAAAATTTCGTTTTGAACATCATAGAATGAATGAGGTAATACAAAATACAAAACAGTACAGCTCTCTCTAATTAATTAATCCGTACTGCTATCTGGCAATTAATTAATCCGTCAATCAACTCGGATATCATAACAAGAGCCAATTATTATAACGGGAAAGAAATAAATGTAACTTGTCTTGTTGAAAAATTGGTTATCTTAAAACACTTAAATAACCCTAGCTTATTAAACAAGAGAAATGAATTGATGATTACATGTAGGCATAAAAAATAATATCTGCTTAAATACGTTGATCCAGATTAATTTTTAATACAAATTACGGCTTATTTTTTAATTAAATTACGGTTTTGTAATATATAAAAGAACAAGTAATCTCCCTTTAATAATAAAAAAATTAATATTCACAACTCTAAAATAAAAAAATTCTTTAATTTTTCTCTCTCTCTCTCTCTCTCTCACACACACACACACACACACACACACACACACACACACACACACACACACACACACATATATATATATATATATATATATATATATATATATATATCATTCCCCTATATTTTAAATGCCAAATATATAACGCCAATATTACTGTAACCAGATATATTTTTAAAATTTAAATTACATAACGGTCAGTGTATACTCAGCATCTGGAGATTGCGCTGTGCATGTGTCGTGCTCTCGAGGAAATATAATATATACATTTATTAATATATATACTTATTAGCTCTGTTGTCTTACGATTTTATTAACACCACCACAATATATATATATATATATATATATATATATATATATGTGTGTGTGTGTGTGTGTGCGTGTATCATTGCAGACAGTACTGTTTCACTGTATCACATCTACTTAGTGCGACTATACATCCTAATGCTTCAAGCCAGGATCAAAACCCGACCATTTGGTATCAGACAGAGCGTCTACCACTGAGTTATCTTCACAGCTAAATCTAGCGTATTGTTTTTACGAATGTAAACAAATGCGAATCAGCCAAAGTACTCCATTCATTTTACTGAAGAGCTTTGCATTAGTGCAGGTGGATGTTTATAGAATTAGCTTATCACTCAACAGTGCTCAATTGAAATATATTTTCAAGAGATAAATATATAGTTGTGGTTACAGTGAAACAGTTTGTGGATGAATATATATATATATATAAAGAAATGCAATTGCAGAAATAAAGATGGAGAGTGTTGCACAGAAGGCATCATTTACACTGCTGAGGTCAGTGATAATAATAGTCTTAAGAAAATATACATTGGATGTACTGAGTGCCCTTTCAGAAATAAATTTTAGAATCAGGCTTCGTCTTTTAGGTTGAAGAGCCAGGGAAATGACACCAATCTTGCCGATTGTGTCTGGAAATACAGAGAGAGGTATGGCAGGAGCTCTTGTGTAAGGTGGAACATAGTAAGGAGGGTAAAAACTGGTAGAATTCGTGGTAATTGTTGCCGGCCGTGCTAGAAAGAGAAATTGGTCATTGCCACATATCCTGCTAAATGTGTCTTACTAAATAAGAGAACTGAGATTAGGACAGGGTGCAGGCATTTAAGTAAATATTTTTAGGTCCCTATGAATCTGGATGAGCGAAATAAAAATATATATATTTTTTATTTCTCCCTCTTTTCCTCATTTATTTTTATTTATTTTTTCCTCTCTCCTCTCCCTCATTCTTATACTTTTACCATCTCACTTGCGGTGTTCTGGTATATTATATTGGAGTAGTTTTCTTTAGGCTTGTACATCCTTCCACTTGCTTGAGAAGGCCTTACCTCGAAACCCGGGTTGCGAGGTTGGTTGGCAATTTAGCCTTTTCTCATATATATATATATATATATATATATATATATATATATATATATATATATATATATATATATATATATATATATATATATATATATATATATATATATATATATATAAGGTTTATTTCGTTGAGAGTCGAACCTTATTTCAAAACATGAGATGGCTGAATTACTTGAAAAGTAAACTTAGGTACCAAGTATTGTGTGTGCATAATTTCCATATTTTTCCTTGCCCCTCCTACCGCTACTGCCGTTGTTGACAGCTCTTACTGGATGAAGTGACCGGGGATAGTTTTGATATTAAGTTTATCTAATTCCCTTGAAGTCTTTTCAATACTTCAAGTGCCTTTCGAAAGAAGCCCGAATATGATATCATGCCAGTAATGAGAACAACATACGCAGCTTCCTGGACGGATATAAAGAGTTTCCAATTGAATATTCACTGATGGTTACCGATAGGCATATCCACCCAAACATCGTGATAAAAATATAGATTCTGAAAGAATCATTTAATACCAAATGTCATTGTAGATAAAAATGGACAGCCTTTCTGGAAGCAGTGATTAGCAAGCTCAGTTCCACTGTTGAGCGTTTATTCTCGCGGGTGCCCTACTAAAGTGTTGTAATATGTATTTAATAAATTTTTATTACTGTGGCCCTATGCTAAATTAAGCTAAAATTGGTAAATATTCACATTACGTTGTTTTTTTAGGGCAGATATGAACAGCAAGAAAATGACGCAAATCATTACGGATTTTATTTAGAATAAGTAAATATCTACGCAGATGATACAACAGAATATGGGTGCACTCCCAAAAATTTAGATGACCAGAGACTTGCATTTGATCTCTTTTCTGGTCTGGCTCTAACAGCTCAATAGGTTAAAACTGGCTGGTAACTTTTCTTCAAAAGCAAGCTAGTAATGTTTCATATCCCCGAGAAGACTCGGAATTCTCGCCTATCACGATGAACGGTTGTACTCTCAAAGAAGTTCCTCGCTTTGAACATCTGTTAGAAATTTACCCAGACCTCAAGTGGAACTCATACGGGGTGGTTGAAAAGTAACTCCCTATTTCATGTATGAGTAGCCAGCCAGGAGTCCTGACTTAACATCCTGTGGCTTTTTTTTTAGGGTTGGTTAAAGTAGTTAGTCTACTATACCAAACAAAGATTTTGGAAGAACTTGAAGCGTGTATACAAGAAGTTATGTCTTCCATACCACAAGAGTTCTTGGTAAAATCAGTTGCCACGATTCCTAGGTGGCTCGAGCTGGTAGTGAAATCTGGAGCCCATATCGAATTTTAAATAAAACCTCATGATACTTGCTTTCCTCTATATCTATTTTTAATAAAAATTATAGATAGTAAATAAATTATAAGTATTTTAAAATTGGGGAGTTACTTTTCAATCACCCTGTATACGATCCCTAAACTAAAAATGCCGGTAAAATTTCCGGTTCATTGCATCGCTCCAGAAAATTCCTGGATCCTGCTATGCTCTATCTGTATAAGAGCAAGATCATGCCACTAATGGATTGCTGATGCCATATTTGAAATGAAGCTGCACAGTCCTCACGTTCCATATTATTTCATATCATTTCGTTCCCTAAGCCCTTGTGATAACCTCACTTAATAACCCTCTACATTTAATAACCTTCTACATTTAATAACCCTCTACATTTAATAAATAACCTTCTACATTTAATAACCTTCTACATTTAATAACCCTCTACATTTAATAACCTTCTACATTTAATAACCTTCTACATTTAATAACCCTCTACATTTAATAACCCTCTTAGGCCTTGTATTGGACGAACTAATTCCATCACAAATGTTCTGACTCGTTACATTCATTAGTTCTACAACTTTAGACATTCGCAGCTAAGACCCACCACGCTATATACACAGGGCCGAATCATCCTCAGTCCTTTCATATTCCATTAGTAAGAAAGAAGTGCCATTCGGAAATCTACCTACCAAGAACTGCTACTTTGTGTAACAGACTCCCAAGAGTATGCTTCCCTGAGTCCTACAATTTTAAGTTCATCAAATTTTGGATCAAGTGTTTTCATTCCTACCTGTACGCATAATATGCAATTATTAAACTCCTCCTCTTAGGTTCATGCAACAACCTTATTCAGCAATCCTCTAACTTGAGTGGCTCTTGGGCCTTCTCTTGTTGAACAATTGTTAAAAAAAAATACTAATTAATTCGAACTGTTGAATTCTTCAGTATTTTCACGCTGTGCCATAAGGAACATAAATTAAATTGCACCAAAATAAATATAACGTGCAATTTATCCGATATTAGATGAATTTGATGTGTTCCGTGCCGCCACTGGTTTCAGCCCTTCAGACCCCAACGCCAATTTATAGGCTGTACCAATGAAAGACGGTTTCTTTTTCTTATTTGTTTTATTATACGATGGGAACAGACGTTGTAGCATCGATTCTATGGAGGAAGAACTTCAAGGGAATGCAAGCCCAGTCGTTGGCTTAGCGTTCCGCCACGTGCGGCCTTAGTCTCTCTCTGGAATCTGGGTATGGAAAGCGTATCGACGCTTGAAAATTCATATGACACAAACAAAATAACAGCAAAACACAAGAAATCCGACAAATACTTACCAATGACACAAAAAATATCACATAAACTGCAAAATACTAGAAGAACTGAACATAAAAACCAAACCAACATCAATAAAATTTTTATCGAATTTCAGAACAAATATCCTAAATATATTTCTTAACAAAAAATAACTGACACCACATGAAATGACGCAAAACGTGCGAAAACGCGCTATTTGAAAAAAGAATAAAATGATATAACACACAAAAAGAAATATATACACTACAGTTCAAAAGTTTGAAGCCACCCCCCAGAATAAGCATGGGATGAACTTGACAGAATTGTGAAAAGAATAATAATAATAAAAAAAAAAGAATGGAATCAATTATGAAACTTATACTTTGAGAAACTTATGCAAGGAATGCCAAAAATGTTTACTGCAGAAATCAAGACTAAAGGAGGATATTTTAACGAGAGCAAATTTTAATCATAAAATGTTTTTTTTTCTTTTTGTTATAATAAATTTTCTAAAAAAACATGTCTTACATTTTTTTCTATGTATAATAATTTTCTCTTATTTAAAGTTCAAAGCAACAACTTTTTGGGCCAATTTAAAAAAAAAAAATACCGTGGGTGGCCTCAAAACTTTTGAACTGTAGTTTATATATTGTCACAATATTTTCAATATATAACACTTTGATTTTGTCTTAAAGAAAGTCGAAATTATTCAGACATCGGTCAAAATTTTATAGCCGGATTTCATGAAATAATGTCAATAACCGGCAGCATTACTTTACTACAGATTAGATATGAATAAGACTGTTTGTATGAGGGCGAGACAGACATATCTACAACAGAGAAGGGGAAAGAGGGAGTGTGATAGAGAGGAGAGACGGAGAGAAATGAGAGACTGAGAGTGAATGAGAGAGAGAGAGAGAGTGAGAGAAGGAAGCAAGTAAATTCTATTACTTTGAGAATGGAAAAAAATCTTTTCCCTATAACTTCTCACCAACTCTGTAGTTTGACATTTTTAAAGATTCTCTTAGAAAATTCCGTGAAAAGCTTTTAAAAGAGGGATGACACTGCGTAGACAGTTAATGAAGTAATTTTATAGACTTCCTGCAATTGACTATAGGCAAGAAGTTTTTTTAGATTTTATTATTAGGTCTATCGAGGAATTTAAAAAGTTATAAAAAAATAGTAAAAGGCAGAAGTTTATAGATAAAGTTGGGTTTTGTCCACAGAGCTTCCTTTTATCTAAGTGGACAGTTTTTAGGAAACTTTATTCGGATTCGTATTTAAACTGAAAAGAATACTGGTGCTATCGATATTTCATATATTGGGCGTTGTATGACACAAGGCCAACATATTAGGGAACTCAGGAAGGATGACATTAACTATAATAACAGCAGTCTGTAAAACTACTGGGTATTGCTTTGGTGAGGGAGAGGTATCGTTCTGTTAATTAATTTATGCTTGTTTTTGTATAGTTATTACCAAGGAAAGAAAAGACATTTTAGTTAAAAGAATAGGGTTTCTTTTTAATTTAAATTTAATATCCCCAGTACCCCCTATAAAAAAAACCCTAAAATATTCCCTTTATGGTTTTACAATGAAACTAGATTCAGAAATGGACAGTTGAAATTTCTGTGACGCGTAATAAGGAAAAAAGGTTTATAGAATTTAACACTCACAAGGCATAGTAAACACAAAAGCAACACGGGATGGGAAGTGATTAACCCGTTTTATAAGTTTGTGTGAATGGTCAGCAGAATAAAGACACACGGTAAAGATAAAGAGAAATGAAAAAAAAAGAAATGAAGTTCCGGTTAGCCATGATCGCGCACGTCCTGGAAGACCATAGAAAAGAAAAAGAAAGAGAAAATAGTAAAAACAATCACCAAGAGGCAATTGTGGAGAGTGCAACGTACATACCTGTGCTCATCAACAAGTCTGTATCCTGGCATCGTCATAATTTGAATTTTGGTCGGAACACTTCATGGGATAACGTTCGAGTTATATTAATAATGCAGAAGTATTGGGTGATGTTCAAATTAGATATAATAAAAATCTATAAAAAAATTATTATTATATAAATATAATGAAAATGTACAAAAATTATTATTATATAAATATAATAAATTATACAGAGATTAAAATGGATAATTATTATATAAATATAAATAAATATAATAAAAAATTTATAGCAATTATTATTATATAAAAGTAATAAAAATGTAATTAAAATGAAGTCAAATCTAAATATAATAAAATGTGTAACATTAATTATTGTATAAACATAAAATATATAATAATGATAATTATGATATGAATAAAATATATATACAAAAATGGTAATGGCTGTCTGTTTTTCTGAATCAAGTGGCCGCTTAAATCCGTGAACCAATATTACTGAAACTTTGCATGCATGTTAAACTAACACCTAATTTGTTAATAGGCTAATTGTATTTTTTTAATAAAAATCTATAATGGGACCATAGATCGGAGTTCGGCGCCGGATCTATGCGAAACGCTATTTACACGTGTTTATGCAAGAGAGATAATTGGTTTCGCAAACTTAGAAATTAAGATACACGTATTACAAAATAATAATGTTTTATAAAGCTCAAAATTCCAGACAGCTATAGATCTTTGTTCGAGTTTTAGAAATTTAGCGAAAAACATCCGAGCGAATCGCAGGTTATTTTCTAAATAAAATCTTTATTTAACACATTAATTCAGCATAATATTTCTTTCAATACGATGTTGTGTTCACAAAAAAATTAATTCGTTCACATTGCAAAAAAGTTAATTCGTTCACATTGCAAAAAATTTAATTCGTTCACATTGCAAAAAAATTAATTCGTTCACATTGCAAAAAAATTAATTCGTTCACATTGCAAAAAATTTAATTCGTTCACATTGCAAAAAAATTAATTCGTTCATATTGCAAAAAATTTAATTCGTTCACACTGCAAAAAATTAATTCGTTCACATTGCAAAAAAATTAGTCGTTTACATTGCAAAAATATTATTTCGTTCCAAATTTTGCCATGTGCATCATTAAATTCGCCAGGTTCGAATTTATTAAACGCAAAGAAATTGGCCCGATCCATTCGGTCATTTAAACGTAAAATAACATTTAAATTGATCTTATTTGCGAAAATTTTTTTACCTAAGCTCATATTTCAACCTACACTTAAAAAGGCATATTGTGGTTTTGGTTGTTTTTGTTGTCTGTGGAATAACAACGTGTCTGAAGGACACTTTCGTGCAAAATACCGTTTGTGTAAACAAATCTAGCTGTGGAAATAGACATCCTTCTTAAAAACATCCAAACGTCCTTAATCGGCATGAGCCATGTAACCTGCTCCGTTAAGTTTTACTTTTAATTACGGCGATTTAATTAAACTATATCAATTGGAATCGCGACGAAAAGCTAAACTGAAATCAAAAATTTAATAAAGAATTGTTTTTAAACCTTTCACTCCAATCAATTGTCAGATATATTTCCTCTAACGCGGCAATGTAGTGCATCCTGGGCTTCGAAATCAACTAGCGGCATCTAGAAGTTGTGAATCTATCTGTTCATCTTAAATAAGACCAGCATGTATATTTGACAGAAAATACTGCTCGAAACGTAGTTGAGAATACACCAGGAACCACTTTGACAGCTTTCTTCAAATTACGCCAAAGTCACCTGTTTACTCGGACACTGCTGTATGTTGACGTTCTCGTCTACTACACCTAGGCACACAATAGATGGAACACGCGAAAGCAAGGACCACAAATTGGGGTGCTGGAAGAAAATAATGTCTTCAGAAGCGGGACCATCGGGCGAGTGTACACTGTCCACCCCAATCAGCAGAAGTGCTTCTTTCTTTGTCTGCTGCTGCACTCTGTCAGAGGTCCTACATTATTCACAGACCTGTGAAGATATAATGGAGAAGTATGTACGACCTACAGAGGAGACTTGGCCAATCATGGACTGCTGGAAAACGATGGCAACTGGGACCAGACACTGGCAGCAGTCAGCGTAGCACCAAGTCAACTGCGCAAGATATTTACTATCATGTTGATGACATGACAGGTGAGCCTTCCATTATTAATATGGATCATGACATCCTATGAAGGATTCAAGGGTAAATATTAGCGGAAATTGTCACGTTCGATGATTACTTGTCTTGGACACCCGATTGAAAGCTATGAGAGGCAAAGAAATTGCCACATTTGGCCTATCTCAACCTGAGCAGGCAGCAAACAATCTTGCAATTGAGTACATGTAGGAGATCAGCTATGACACCGAGAAAATGTCGGCGTATATAGCTGATGACGAAAACAAATTGATGGAGGACCAACTGGGTGTTTATAACACGATTAATTCGAGCATTGAACGTGAAAGAGGAGATCAATTTTGCCTCGATACCACGGGTGGAACTGGCAAGAAACTTATAATCACCCTACTTCTGGCTAAACTGCGCCAAATGCAACATATTACACTAGCAGTGGCGTCAAATGGGATAGCTACAACACTGCTATGTGTTAGCCGCACAGCTTATTCGTGCTTCAAACTCCCTTTGGAGCTGTCCAAGAAAGAGAAGGCAACCTGCAACATCAGTCGTATCTCTATAAAAGGCAAATCTCCTCAGTGATTGCAAATTGATCATCTAGGATGAGGTGACTCTGAACCATAAGGGTTCCTGCAAGATTCTTGACATGCCACTTCAGGGTCTCAGACACAACAGACGTCTCATGGGAGATGCAACAGTCTTGCTTGTGGGAGACTTTAGACGAACCCGTTCAGTGATTCCAAAAAGGACAAGAGCTGATGAGGTAAATGTCAGTATAATGTCTTCCTACATGTGGAACAGTGTGAAAAAGCTGAGACTTACAACCAACATGAGAGTACAGCTCAGTGGTGATCAGGAAGCTGGTACTTTTTATAAGCAAATATTGGATGTTGGTAATGGCACTTTGGTTGGCGGGCCTGTTGGTCTTTTACATATGGTATCTGATTTAAAGGCACTAATGACGAGGGTATTTCATATCCCGAGGAAATGTTTACAGACCACAACTCGCTGAAAACCCATGTCATTTTAGCTCCAAAGTATATGGCAGTTGATGATTTGAACATCAACCTTCTGGGACAGTTGCTAGGTGAGCGTCGCAGCTACAATTCCATTGACGCTGTATTAAACGACGATGAAGCTGTGAATTATCCAGTTGCATTTCTGAATAGCCGAACACCAAGAAGCATCCCACCTCACAATTTGCACATCAAGATTGGGGCACCAATGACGCTGCTAAGAAACCTCGATCTATCGAAACTTTGCAATGGCACACGACTCAGAAGATGATGTCAACAGATTTGGAGGCGACAATGCTGACTGGCAAAGAAAGCGATGAGGCTGTATTTATTCCGAAAATTCCACTTATTCTCTCGAATATGCCTTTCCAGTTCAAGAGGCAGCAATTCCCGGTGAATCTGAGTTTTGATATCATCATAAACAAAGCTCAGGGGCAGTACTTTGATGTCGTAGGCCTTAACCTTGCAGAACTGGTTTTCTCACATATCCAACTTTATGTGGGGTATTCAAGAGTCGGCAATCTCACTCATTTGTTTTTTCTTTATACCCTACACGGAAAGTCAAAAAAGTTTAGTTAGCAGGAGACTCGCTTTACGATTTTGGTATTCATAACTTATTGGTATTTCCTGCAAAAATCGTAGGGTCGGCGGTTGGGTATGAATGCACAAAAGCCCTTTTCAGAGATAATTACTTTGAATTGTTACTTTCGGATAACCGAAGAAAGGATATGAGAACGGAACTAGGGATAACATCAACTTTCCCAGGAATTACCGGGTACCTCAGCTTGTATATAATAATAATAATTATATAGATATATTAAAATGTATAATATTTATTATTATATAGATATAATAAAAATGTATGAAAATAATAATTGTGTAAACATAATAAAAGTATATTAATATTTATAACATAAATTAAAATGTATAATAATTATTTTTTATAATAATAATTATAATATATATATATATATATATATATATATATATATATATATATATATATATATATATATATATATATATATATATATATATATGTATAATGATATTTTTATAATAATAATTATAATATAAATAAAATAAAATATATAATAACAATTATTTAGGAATAAAATAAAACTTTATAATGATATAAATATAGTAAAAACGCATAATATTATTATAGACACACCAAAAGGCATAATGATTATTATTACATAAATATAATAAAAACTTCTGATAATTATTATATAGATATAATGAGACATATAATAATTGTCATTATATAAATCCAATAAAAATGTAGCATTATTAATATTATATAATATAATAAAATATAAAATTTTAATTATTATATAAATATAATAAAAATGTATAATGATTATTATATATATAAAAAGAAAATAATTACCTAGATATAACACTCATGCATTAAATTATTATTATATAAAATACAATAAAATGTATAATAATTATTATATAAATATAATAAAAATGCATAAGGATTATTATATAAATGTAAAATGTATGATACTAATTATTATAAAGGGTGTTTCATTAAGAGGGATTATATATAAGGGTATTTCATTAAGACGGATCAAAAATCAACACTAACTAAATCAGTGTTGCTGGTGAAAAATTATTTATTTCTCTATTGGTTCATGTTATTTAAGTCATGGCAATTATGTTTGAAAAATAATATCGCCCAAATATCCCCCTAGGCTTCGGCGGACATTTGACCACTCGATGGTCAAAATGTTTTATAACGTCTCTGCATAGTTGCTCCTCGATGTCACCAATATACCTTAGTATCTCATCCTTTAGCTGTTGAATTGTTGTTGGCTTGTTGGCATAGACCTTAGTTTTGAGATGACCCCAAAGGAAGAAATCTAAAGGCGTCAAGTCGCACGATTCTGGTGGCCAATTGAATTCGCTGTTTCGAGAGATGATGCGACCTGAGAACTTCTCATTAAAATTCTGTTTGAACGTCCATTTTCGTAATAAGCTTCGATAACTTTAACATGTTGTTTGATTGTTAATCTTTCTATGGTTGAAATTGCCAAGGACTTAAGTTGTTAAATTTGAAAAAAAAAAGAAAACAAATTCATTAGACGCTTAAACTTAATTCATATTTAAAATCGGTCTAAGTTATTGGAACAGCTTATATATAATTAAACTAGCAGCATGGCCCGGCGTTGCCCGTGCTTGATTCAAAAATCGTACGACTCATACAGCAATCGCTATCACTTGACTTAAAATATTTTTGCCCTTCCTTGCATTTAAAGGAGTGCCCTTTGCCGTGCTGATGTTGCTACATGCCTTACTTCTTGTCTATCACACACTGCGAATTTTTTTAAGCTCTATACTAAACATTAAATCTGTTACGAAAAAAGAACTAAACAAAATGAACACAAAACGATCAGCTTTAAAAAAGGACTCGTAACTGGAAAAACCGAAGGAAAAAAGAATGTTAACAACAATACTCTTTCACACCCAACCCAGTTCTGCGGAATCAGAATCAACGTTGAGTTTAAACAAGCGAATGAGCGAATTGGAGTAAAGTGCCATGCAGATTTAAATTTTTCTCACTTGTGACGAATGCAGTTACCGATTTTTTTTGCTAGTTAACATTCGTGTCCTTCAGCTGTTGGCTCTCACGCTGGCCAATAGAATCTTCCTGCCTTTTCGTGGCGGCCACCTATAGGCTCTAACTCTGGCCAGTAGAAAATGGCCGAAAACTACATGAAAACTGCCGTAGAAGGATGAAACAATCGATTATTCCCACTATCGATGGGAGTTGGGAAATGCAAAGTCGGCCTGGGCCTTCCCGCTAAATTGGAACATGTGCATGTAAATTTTGGTGCAAATCCGTCGAAAATTGCGACCGTCATTCGTTACACACACACACACACACACACACACACACACACACACACACACACACACACACACACACACACAAATCCTGCCTTTTATAGATAGAGATAATGTATAATTAAAGCGAAAATAAGTATAAAATCCTTTAAAAATGTATTTTCTCATTTTTTACCCGTTCAGGTGAAAACTCTCCTGCAGTGCACGAGAATGTGGCCTAAAATCCAGATACCTCTATTCGTCATCGCGCGCAGGAGTTGAACCTCTCCACAACAACGTTACATTGTTTCCAATTGCACTTTCGGTTGGTCGATTATGTTGACCCCCCAAAATTGCGAAGTGCATTTCTGTTTGAACGTCCATTTTCGTAATAAGTTTCGATAACTTTAAAACATTGTTTGATCGTTAATTCTTATATGGTTGAAATTGCCAAAGACTTAAGTTGTTAAATTTGAAAGAAAACAAAATTAGACGCTTAAACTTAATTTACATTCGGTCCAAGTTATTGGAACACTCTTTATAAATATTAGTCAGTTAAGTGCCATACATGATACACGCTTAGGCGATCATGTATCTTTCAATACATGACTGACGAGGCTGATTTCTTCCGCAGTAGGTTGCCATTTCTTTCTGCGGTAGACCAGTTGCCATCCAAGGCTATACAACCCGGTCTATCCTACAACCCATAGCTGGGAGGAGAAGAAGAGGATTTATACCTTTTCCAAGGGTATTAGCACTTAAGTGAATGTAATGGATTCGACTGGAATTCGAACTCGGCTCTCCGATTCCTCAATGCGAGCCGCTATCCATTACTCCACTGTGCCGCCCTTTATAAATATAATGAAAGTATATAATAATTTTTATTATATAAATATGATAAAAAGGCATAATAATGATTTTGTTTTCATTGGGTAACAATCGTATTTCTGCAACTTCGTAACTGCTTCCATTTCATTGTTAACTGTAACATATTCAGCATTTTTTCACGAGATCTTTTATTCATAAAATCTTTATTCAGTTATCAAATTATTTATTTAGATTTCTATGATCTTATGCTGCCTTTTAGATAAAAATTGTGTAGTCCGGCATTAAGGAAGGCTGGCTCAGTGAATAAAAATAATTTTGAACTTGCCGAAACTACTGAAGAGATAAGGAAATTTGTAGGGCGAAAAACCAGTGCTAAGGCGGCATATCTGGAGAATATGTTGCATATAGAAGAACCTCGTAACCGTTTGCTGCGTGTCACTTGCAACATTTTAATGAGCGTTATCATCTAGCAAATTCATTGTTCGAATTTCTTTCCCAGAGAAAAGTATTTCCTCTTCGAGTCAATGTGACTGTGATCTGCGATGCGCAATAAAGGTTTCTCCATGTTATTGTAATTCGTACAAAGTAAGGCCTGACTTGTGATTCCGTTAAACGCAGAACATTAGATTCAGTGGATTCTATTTAGGCTAAAACATTCAACGACGATTTTCAATGGGATTTTTAATTAAAAACAATCTCTACTTCATCGCCATTCATTATCTAGTTTAAAAGTTATCTTTTGTGTGTCACAAAAGACGAGAAAGAATGACTAATGTTCGTATCTGTAAGTCCGTGCGGAAACACTTTTTTTTAGTTTCTCCATTTCTCTAAACTATACAAAGTTGATTGGCTGCACAAGCAATAAAATGAGGTGTCAAAGACACCCCTACAATTTATTGAAAGTGGTTCAAAAGCTGGTATATTCTGTGGAGGGTAAGACAGTATTATGCATTTCCAAGAGAATAATAAAAATTTTACAAGAATATTTTTGTGATTACAGGTTACCGGGACTCATGTCAACTTTGCTATTGGACAGATCAAAGCACAAGTGATCAGTCAACCATTAATATTCAAATGCAGTTTTTATTAAGCATACGAATTTGCAATTAACCATTTGATGTTGGTAGAATTTAGTGGATATACTGATAGAAGCATACCATATTAGTTTGAAATTCTTCTATGCGTCGTGTACTTCAGGACATTGGCGATAATGACTCCCACAATTTCCTGTTATTTGAAGTTTTCAATAATTTTTTCCTTTTGTTATTTCCCCCGAATCTTGTCCCGACATCCATTTACCTGCTGGGTAGGATATGCATTGTTTTTCTCTACCTCTCTTTCCTTCAATCTGTCCTGTGAGTATCATGTTTTCCAAGCCTTCTTTCCTCATTATGTACCCTAGAAATGTCAACTGTCTTTTCCTGATGTTAATTATAAGTGTCCTTTAATTTCCATTTTATCTAAAAATCCGTCAATGCTCACATGTTTCGTCACTGTTTCTGAGCATTCTTCTGTAGAACTACATTTGTGTTTCTTCAATTATCTTCTTCAACTGTGACGAGATTGTCCAGCATTCACTGGAATATAGGAGGACTGATATAACATTTCACTATTCTTTTGTTTGCTTCTAACGAATTTTTTTCTGTTTCTTAATACTTTACTTAGCTTTTGGAAAGCATGTTTGTTATCACATTGTGCCTTCCGATTTAATTATCTCAGTTTTTGTCCTCTGGTAAAACACTCCACATATGTTTAAGCTGTTGTACTTGCTTGATTTTGGTATCTCTAATTTGTAATTTTCATCTTGGGATGTCTCTTTTGCTAACAACTCTGCGATATGTCATTTTGAATTTTATGTCTATCTCTTTCTACTCGCTTCCGTTCACTACCTTCTCTAGGAGTTCTTGTAGTTTCATTTCCGCGTTTGCTAGCCATAATGAATAATGGTAGAATTTCTAATTCTTTTAGAATCGCCTCATTGTGTAAGTTAAACAAGTTCGGTGAGAAGACATATCCTTGTCTTACACCCCTTTCTATTTTTGTATATTTACTGAATTTTTTCTGTCTGTATGCAAGCGGTTTGCTGCCAGTATAGGTCCTGGATTGATCCAATATCCTTCCCAAATATATCAAGGTTACCTAGCAGTTCCAACAGTTCTTCGTGACGTGCTTTATCAAACGCATTTGCATAATCTATAAAACTCAGGTAAACACCCTTTTGGATTTATATCGCTCTTTCTGATATCATTCTGGACTTTAATATTGCATTCCTTGTTCTAGTGTCTTTAACGTACCCGAACTGCTCTTGTCCTATTTCTGGTCTGATTATGCTGCGTACTCTGTTCATCAGAATTTGGATAAGTTTTGTCACATGGTTGATTAGGCTGATTGTCTAATAGCGTTCACATTTGTTTCCACCTGGTTTCTTAGGCAGTGCTATGAAAATAAATCTGCTTATGTTTTACGATATATCACCATTGATTATGTCAATGCCAAGATCATCTAAGGCTACCAACAGCTCATTTAGAATTCCGTCTGGACCTGCCACTTTGTTTCTATTCAATTTTGCCAGTGTTCATTTCACTTCAGATTTTATATACTGGGTGTAACAGCAAAATTGTCCAAATCGTATAATTATCCATCCCACAAAAGGTTTAATATCTAAAAATAACACCAAACTAATTGAGTTTCTTTTTTACAGGTTTTCAGATAAGACGTTTAGCCATCTTGACGCTATTGTTCGTAAGAATCACTGAAAAAAAAACTTTCTTTTAGTTATTCAGCTAAAAAGAGAGCAGGTTAAAATTGTTTTGTGTCAGACAGACTGTCTTCCTAACTGAGCAATGGTGAGAGCAAAAAGATAATTCAGGCCTTCAGTAATGATACCAACATTCATACCCTGGCTTCCATCTTCAAAGTCCATTCAAGAACCATCAAGAGAACGGTCAATAAGTTTAAAAGAAACAGGGAAAAGTAGAGAGGAAAACTGGACCAGGAGTTCACAACAGGAAGAGTGATCATCATTTCAACTTAGAGCTAAAGAGATCAATTAGAAAGGATCCAACTCAATTCATAAGACGTTTGGCACGTGAGAGAAGATTTTCAGCTATGACAATCCAATGCGCAGTGTAAAAAACTTGAAAATAAAAAAGTGAAACTTGTGAGACGCCTTATTACTACAGGACAGAAAGTTAGAATGTTAGAGAGGGGGGGATATCATCTTGAGTAAGTTGGAAATTACCCTAGAATAATTTATATATATATATATATATATATATATACATATAATTTTTTATTATTAGAAATATTTACTTAATTAGTGGTGTTGAATTTTTTATGTATCGTAAATGTTTCTTTTGTAATATATACATATATATATATAGACTCACTAATACACACACACACGAACGCACGCACATACACATACGTATATATTTGGTTGGACAACACAGATTAAAAGAACAGAGAAATCGGCTAAGCTACTCCGTTCTTTACAGATCGACAATGAGGACATAAGGGAGAAGGACTTTCCACTATATAAAGAGCTTGCCACACCATCCATCAACTGGAAGACGAATAATTTACAAATGGAGGACATGCAAGATCACCGTAACTCTGCCAAGAAGGTACACATCAAAAGTATCACCATGAAACACTAGTAAAATAATAAATTAGGCAATGAAAGAGAGATTTGTAAACCTCTCTAGCAGAATATGGAGTACATATGTCCTTAATTGGAGGGTTGTCAGAAGGACGCCCCTGTTATCAGCGAAGAACAAAGCGGCTAGTTTAAACTTTACAAAAAAATTCTTGGACAAACCAGAGGCCTTCGAGAAATCCATGCTCTGAAAAGATGTCAAAGATAGAATTGTTCGGTCAATTCAAAATTGCCATGTTTGGCGAAAAGCCATCATTGGCTACTAAGGAAAGAATTTCATTCCAACAATGAAACCTGGCGGTGGAAATGTTAAGCTTTAGGGTTTACTGCCTCTGAAACTGAACGACTCAATATTGTCCAAAGAAACCTAAATTCTCAGTCATTCAACAAATTTTGGAGCAGAATCCCAATGGGAGTTATAGGTCGGAAATTGGCTCTGCAACAGGACAATGATACTTAGCATACCAGCAAAATCATCAAGGAATGGCTTAAATGAAATAGGATCAATACTTTGGATTGGTCTAATCAAAGTTCAGAACTCAATCTAATAGAAATGTAAGTTCAAGTTGAAGCTGGTGGTTCATGCCAGATGCCTCTCCATCCTCGCTCAAGTAGCCGAGTCTTACAAGGGGTAGTGGGCAAAAATCCCAACAGCAGATGCGATAGACTGGTTAGTAGTTACTAAAAGGGGTTAACATTCTTTTGCACATATTAAATATTCAGTTTTATTGAAATAGATGTTTTTTTAATAAATAAATTATTTGAATGGGTCGTGTTCACTATTTGGAAGGTCTACTTTAAAATTGGTGTTTAACTTCGTATTTAATAGGTTTATTTTAATTTATCCTTTTTTATTTTTTTCTCCACAATTAAAATGCGCATGCATGTCTGGAAGAGATCGCAAATTTTCAAGTGGCACTCTGTATATCCTTACTAATGTCTTTGCCAAAAGCAAAAATGTCCGGACTTTCGAGAAGCGAGGAATCTGTTACGTTATTGCCCAGGTTTATCATTGACTTGTTCTATATTTTACTTACTTTTCATTCTGAACTTTTAATTTATCTAATTTTCCATTACTTTTATTTATTTTTATTGCGTGTCTCTTTTATCACGCTTGGATTTGAATTTTATTTCTTGTCTGATACTCATTTTTCTTCGCGTGAACTCTTTCTTTCGCCTTGTTGTTTCGCGTTCGTCTTTGACATTAGTAAGCGCTAGAAAACATCGAAACGAAAAAGCCAAGAAGGACACTAGTAAAACTAACAATTAAAAGATAAATGGCCATAGAGGACATTTCTTTTGTGAGATTTTTTTCTGCTTTGCTGAGAAAACAATTTTTAAAGGACATTTTTTTTTATTTTTATTTTCGTAAAAATCCGTTTTGCTTCTGCAAGAATTTAAATGTATTTTTGCGGTTTTTTCTTTTTTTTTTATTAACTCTGGTAATTTATCTTTTGTTTTCCCTAAAAAGAAAATGATAGACTGTTATTACTTCATGTAATGGCTGATCTAAGTCGAAATTTATTGGCCATTATTTTATAACTACCTGTTATAACGATGAGCAAGTAGGTCCAAACTTTCATTTAATCGTCTAATTGCTTTGCCAGGTGTGTTCCAAAGGTTCTGAGTCTGAATATAACTCTGTTTGCTGTGATTTCAATTTATTGCCACATAATATATTGCTTAATAAATGTTCAAGACAAGTTTAAAACTTAAAAAGAACCGTTTACTCTTCAAGCTATTAAGAAACAGCAAAGGTTTGTTAGAAACAAAGAAAGCATTAGTAAACTGCTGTGTAATACAATTCCTCTTATATGGCAGTGTACGTCGGGCAATTTCCTGACACTTGAATACGAAATTTACAACCATAGAAATGTGGTTATACAGAAGGAAACTGCGAATACCCTGTATAGAACAGGTGAGCAACGAAGAAGATTTAAGGAATATGGAAGCAAAAGTGGCATTTATAATGAAAATCAGATAACAGAAAGTTGAAATGCCAAGGACAAAATGGAGGGGTTTGAAAAATCTAACACTCTCAGGATATAAAGAAGCTAAATCTTAGTTTTTGTGTATTCGCTTTGAATTTTCCTATCTAATTTATCCCATACTAATTTCTTGCTTTTCAGTCAACTTTGATATTAAAATATTTAAATGCAATATCTATTGTCATCTTCTGTCTCCTTAATTCCAGTTCTTTTATTGTCCTCTCTTAATAATGATTTTTTCATATTCTTTCACTCTCAGTTACCCCCTCCTCGCTTGCGTTTCAAAACTGTAATGTTTGAAGGCCAAAGTGTAATACTTTGAGGATATATAAAAGTGATTGTTCTAGAAAATTGACCAAAATAGCCTGGAATTTAAAGAGTATTAAATCTATTGAATTGCTGAAAAAAAAACAACAACACTTGATTTCTAATTTGAATGGCAAGGAAATGTTTCAGCATGACGGAGCTCCATACCATAAGGGACGCGCAACTCAACAATATGTCTGACGAAAATGTAAACATTAAAAGATTGGCTAGCATAAGACCCGGATATAAATATTATCGAGCAAATATGGACAGAATTAAAGAGAAGAATTCTTCTAAAGAATCCACGTAATGTTGAAGAATTATGAGAGCACAGCCAGATAGAATGGAATCGGATACAAACGAAATTAGTAAAGGATTTGTACACGTTTCTTCCGCGCAGGATTCAAGTCATTATTCAACCTAAACGGAGTTACATAAAATACTAAAATAAAAATCTAGTATTTTTGTCTTTGGAATAGATAATGAAGAAGAAGTTAGGAGATTGAGGCGGCCGTATCATAATTTTCAAAATGTTTTTTTTTGTTTTTGTCTTTTTTGACGATGTAATTTTGACAATTTGGGAGAGTGTTTTGGATCGTTTTCGTGTTGAGAGGTGATTTCTTTTTCTCGAATGATGTGTAAAGCAGATGTTATAGTTTGTCTTTGCAAAATCGAGTGATATTGTTCTTATTTTCATGGCCATATGGGTGATGAATTCTTCACCAACCTGCGACCCTTATACCATAGAGCAGTGGTTTTCAACCAGGGTTCCGCGGAACCCTAGCGTTCTGCCAGTAAAGCCCAGGGGTTTCGCAAGAAGTTACATAAGTACTATGATTGACACGACCCAATATTAAAGATTTCTGCAAGAAACATCAGGCTCAAGTTTCTGATTGGATTATTAATGAAAATAAATGTAATCCATTTAAACTGAGCTTTTTTTTAATACATGTGTAATAACCGTAGAAGCAAGATTAAAATTGCATATGGACGTTTACAATATTTTTACAGTTTGTCTTTGTATTTTTTTGTAAATAAATCTGAAGATGAGTATTTTTATTTTATTTTAATAATTGAAAGCTTTTTCTTTTTGCATAAGACAATTAATTTATTGCAGGGGTTCCTTGAGCCACTGGAATGTTTCCTTGTGGTCCGCTCCAGCAAAAAGGTTGAAAACAACTGCCATAGAGGAACGGTCATAGCCTCTCGCTACTCTAGCGCTATTACTAGGGCAGGTGTTCGGACGAGTTACTTTCCTTAGTACCACACCTATGCCGTGTTCACGGTGGGAAACCGTCCTAATTCCCTTCATGTTCCTTTGATAAGGAGCAAGTTCCACAACAAATGCCCGAGAGGATGCTTCCCCGACAACTACAATATTTGCCTCTTTAAGTCTGGGGTCAATTGATATCTGTCCTGCTCATTCTCATAATATGCATTTCCATGGCAAATCCTCAGACGAGCTACATTCTTTATTTCCAGCAGTTCAGAGTTTTACAGTTAAGACCGATCATGGCACGTGAAGAGATCGAATACACCTAAATCCTTTTGTACTCTCCACTGGGAAGAAAAAAGTTCTACCAAGCTTTTTTTGAGCAAGCGGTCAACAAAACTCATTGTGACACCAAAGATGAACTGTAGGCAAGGACTATGACAGAATTCACCAACGTAAACAAGGAGACAGCCCAGAAGAGATGCAGGAGATTCCAAAGTCGTGTTTGAACCCAATGGCGATTTTGTTGAAATAGTATTTAGTATTTTAAGATTTCGTTTGTGTAATTTTATTAAATATATCTGTTAATTTGATAATGTCAGTGTTATTTTCAGTTTTGCGTAATTTGGACGAGAATTTATTCATCGCACCCTGTAGATGGGCTGGACACATCTCTCATCTCAGAGACAACAGATGGACTATTAGAGCGAAATAATGGGCACTGAGGCAGTGGAATTGCAAGATAGCACGACAATCTAAGCCTATACCTTTGCACCACTTGGCCCAGTGGGGTCAGAGATAGAAAGTAGTAACGGTCAACCAAGGAGCGTTTCATCCAACTGAAGTGAGAAGGTCCAAGATTTGGATTTCGATTCGGATTCAGATGTATAATGTAACTGCAGTACTAATTACTTAAGCATTAAGATGCATTATAAATAACTAGCGAGGATACCCGGCGTTGTTCGGAAGATCTCTGAATAATAGTTTAATATTGAAAATTAAATTGATATTTTTCAGCCATCAATACATATACAAAGGGCAGTTGTCTGTATATGTGTGTTCGGCTGACACTAAAGAAAAACAAAGAAAAACTACATAAAGATAATAAAGTAAATATATATACAGACTCATTAAAATTTATCATCTCAGAATTAAAAAGTAAAAACGAACGGTAATAATTCTTATTCCCGATTAGGATTACTGTTGGTTTTTACTTTTTAATTCTGTGGATAGTTTCGAAACGCTATACATGTATGTATTTTTAAAATTTCTATTCTCTTGAGTTTATTTTCACATCTATAGTAAATAAAACCGTAACTTAAAAATGAATATTAAAACAACAAAGTAAATTTAAAAGAAGAAGAATATTAAATACAATTTTTTGATAAAAAGGTTTATATTTATTTATTCAAATATTTGAGTGGGCTAAAACTTAAGAACTACAATAATTAGTGTTTGTGTATGTGTATGAATTATTGACTTATTAATATTTTTCGCACATCTTATGGAAAAAATTATTCAAATTTAAAAAAATAAACTTCATTGTTTTTTGGTTTGTAACTAACATAAAAAAGTAAATAATTTTCAATTAAGTTTTATTAAAGCAAAAAACTATAGCGAGTCTTATTTTTTCGAAAATTAATTTAAATGAAGTATAGTAATGTTCGTAAAACAAATATTCAACACGATTAATAATTGATCGTAAGTAATGTCTGTCTCTGCTAATTTCTATTTAACTAAAGTTTTATTTTTATTTTCAAATACAAATATGACTTGAAGTTTAAACATAATCGCTTTCCAAAACTAAATTCTCAATGTATGTTGCTTCTACTCGCTTTCAAATTAGTTAGTAATTAAATTCATTTACAGAGAAATGTTTGCTTCTTTAAAAGTAAAACTTTACTTTAAATCTAAATTTCCCGCCAAAATAAATACTAAATAATTATCCGAAAAAAGAATTTCAACTACTAAATACTAAATACTCAACGAAAATAAATAAATTACTATTATTTTTACTCTGGAACATTTCAAATAATATTTTATTGCATTCCTTAGTTCCTACAGTTCAACTTAGAAGCGTCATGCCACGTACACACAGTCGAAACATTCTCATTCACTTTTGTATTCCACTGGCAAGAAGGACGTTCGACTCAGACAGCTTATTCACGCTCCTTTTAGAACCACTATTTTGTAGAACTAACACCCGAGGGGATACTTCCCCCATCAACAGAACAATAATTTCTTCAAGTCTAACGTCAACCGTTATCTATCCTACATATACTGAAAATATACTCATCTTGCCCCCTCCCAACCGTCCATATAATAACCTTATTCACTCAGCTTCTACATTGAGCGATTCTTGGGCCTTGTAACAAAAAGATAAATGCAACGAAAACTAGGAAAAGTAATCAGACATTAGTGAAAGGTTATTCGCTGAATAGGATTATTCTATGCAAAAAGTAGTAGTATTGTTAATGATATTTTAATCATTCACCCAAGTAAGGCAATAAAGCCACTAAGACGCAAGGGAGTTTACTGAGTGTGAGAGAATACGAGAAAAAGAAAACATTGTTAAGGAGGAGGAACAATAAATAAAAAAACAGGAATTAAGAAGACAGACAATAGCTACTGGCATTGCATTCATATTTTTGAAGTTCAAAGTTAAATGGAAAGAAATAAGTCGGATTAGATTTTCACAAACGAGAAGTGAGAAAGAAGAAACTGTTAGCATAGAAATTACGGTTACATCTAGCCATTTTTAATTCTAGAATGCTAAGAGTTTGCCGCCAATCTTATGCTGTGCTTAAATTCATAATCTCTAGGTTCAAATAGAAAAAATCTTTTCTGAACAATTACCATGAAAATATTTCTAGAAAAGTACAGGGAAGCTACGTTACGGTGGCGGGAAAGTCACAAGCTGAGAGGAAATTTCAGGACCATTACTATGGCAGATTCTTTGTATTTTATTAAGAATCACTAAGTACATAGTAGAGGCATCAGATCAGCTGTGACATATTTTTTAAGAAAGTAAGCCAAAGTAAGTATAGCCAAAAATGAGGAATTAATGCAAGCATTAATTTAAGAGAGAACAGAGGTACTTAATCCTTCTCTCTGTCAACATTAAAGTCCGTCATTTTAAATAAACTTTAAAATAAAGATGCAAAGCTTTTTAGATAACAAATGATTATATTGGCCTCACTAAATTATTTTTTTTACAAAGTCTTGTATTGACTATTAGTACGTGAATTTTTTTTGTTTTGCTTAGAAATCTGAAACTGTACAGCATGAGGAATGAGTGAGTCTGCCTCTTGTCAAGATACGAATGGACACAGACATTATATGATACGTAAGGAACAGGCAATAGTACCATAGTAATTGGAAAATTATGGCAATAATTATAACATCTCTGTTATATATAATTACAGTAATCAACAGTAATCATGAAAAAAGAAAGAAAGAATAATTAAAAAGAAAAACCACAAGGGAATAATTTGTGTTTTGACTTGTGTCGTACAACTAAAAAAAAATGGCTGTCTTGGCAAAATTAAAACAAATTAATAACACCAAATATTCTCAAGTTGAAAGAAGTCGAAAAAAATGAGGAGGGGCTGAAAGAAGGGGAGAGATAAAAGGAAAAGACACAGTTAATACAAAGAAAGAATTAAAAAAATAAAAAATATAAAATTAAATTTGTTTAAGACCAGACTTTAATAATCTAAGCAATCGGGTTTTATAGCAATAGCCAGATATTTTGAATTAAATATAAAAGCTAAAAAAAAATCGATATTTCTTTAATTGTCTGCAATCTTTAAAACTTTTCATATCTTTGGGATACAGTAATACTAATTACAACAGGGCAAACAACTATATTAACAGCAAAGGTGAATCTATATGTAGAGGGCGACTTCAGCTCTGTTTTCGTCTATACACACACACACACACACACACACACACACACACACACACACACATATATGTATATATATATATATAGTGAGAGAATTAATATAAGTAAAAGATTGTCACTGAGCTGACTGATATTAACTTCAGCATACCGACTCTAGAGTTTCGTAGGCAGACCCATCCATACACTCTTCAGGTGATATCAGTAAATTACTGCTTGTATTTTTCTTTTTTATGCATTTATAATTGATGTAATTTTTTCCGTATTGTTTGTGATCATGTGTGCGTTTGCGCGTGTGCGACCATGCGCCCGTCTGTGCGGATGTGCTTTAGCGTGCTACTGCCCGTCTGCGCGGATGTGCGTACGTGTAGGGTGCCGTGAAAAAAGTAATTTTCAATAGAGAGTTTCCTCTCATCCTGTATATATCGACATAATAGACCGATGACAAATTTAATAATAAGTATTTTAATGGTGATATGTATTTATTGTATATCATTAGGCCTTTAAACCAAATAGAAACGTGATGAGAAAATGTTGTAGAGTAGCTAGCACCGCTTCAGCACTCTACAAGATGGCCTGGTTCACATCCTTAAATAGTCTACGATGAAGGACAGTTGATTAGTAAGTTGATACTAAGCTGATTAATATTCGGACTGATCTTACTTCCTTTGACTGTACAGCATTTGACGCTCCTTTATTCCTTGTAAGTTGTTATGTTAATTGTTTTGTAACTTATTGTTCTGTGTTTTTGTATGCATCCGTTAAGACTAGATACTGAATGAATATATCAAGCATTCATTCTTCTCTGTGTATCATTCACCTCGACGATACAACAAAAAAGATGTTCAAATCAGAATTTTCAGACACACCTGTGTCCTTTCTCAACGAGAAATAAAATGAAGTTGAACTTTTTGGAGTGATGATTTTGCGCATGCGTTACGTTAAGTCTAGTTGCTTGCCACGATTAGGGCTGAAGAAGGTTTTTGTATAAACTGCATTCATTGAATGTGCCTAATTTCCAAATCAAAACTTTAATCTTTTACAGAATTCTTTACTAACACCGACACACACAGTTTGGACAGAATCGTTTTCAGCAGCATTTCCAAGTAACCATGTAGGAAACAAAAAAAAGCACCAAGAACTTTCTCTAATTTTTTGTTTGTTTGTTATATTTACAGAACGTTCGGGTAACCACTTGCATACATACGCCTCCCTATCACGCACAGATTTAATAAATGAAGAAAAGTTAAAAATTTATTTATCTTTCAGACTTGAAGATTCGCACATCAATTAATTGGTCTAGGTGTTTTCTTACGTGCTAATGGCTTGTGCTATATATATATATATATATATATATATATATATATATATATATATATATATATATATATATATATAACACCCACGAGCGCTTAGCCTTGGAGCGGGTAGAATGAAGATCAACATGTTTTAGTAGACTCAGCCGTTTTCAATCAGCTTGTCTGAATCGTCTTCAAGAAGCGAGAGCAAGATCTAAAAGGTCAGCCAATCTAACAGTGATATCATCCCACAATCCTTACTCTTGCTCCATATGCGGCCGCCTTTGTAAGCGGGTCTTAAGTGCCACTTTAGATTATCGCACAAAATTTCATAACTGAATCAATTAAGTTGTCAGATATTCATACGTCGAAACCGACGGGAGAGTCCATCATATATATATATATATATATATATATATATATATATATATATATATATATATATATATATATATATATATATATCAATGCCTGAATATTGTGTTCAAGCATGAAAGAGACAAATTGACAAACTAGAAATGCACACAAAAACACAAGTAAATGCTAATAATAATCAACAATAAATAATAATGTAATCAGTCATAAATAATGAATAAAAAACAAACAACACTATAAATAACTGCATTCATATTCAAAATTATTTCTACTCAATAGCCTCAAAAATAATCTGAAACATAACCGTTACCGCCCAGGACAATTTAATAGATATTATTAATGCGCCATTGACCAGCATATATAAATAGTCGATCATAAACACACATGGCCTGAAGATTGCATGAAACAGACTGTCGACGCTTGGTGTTGACCTTAATGCCCACTTAATTAATATATTTTCTCTCTTATACTTAATATTGGGCACTTTTCCCCCACAAATATAGCATATCTTAAAACTATATTTTATCTATCACGAGCTCCTTGATAAAATCCAAAGAGGAATCAACAATATTATTGGCCCCGATCTGGCGTCACGGATTCAGTCACTTTCCTGCCACTGTAAAGTTGTATCCCTTTGCCTTTTCTATGAATACTTTCATGGTAATTGTTCGGATGAGGTCTTCGCTCTAGTGCCGAGACTCATCGAATTTAAGCGCAGTACTAGACTGGTGCCGAGGTCTCACCAAATTTGCAGTTGAGCTGGCTAGAAGTAAGCGTAAATTCTATGCTAACCGTTTCTTTACTTGTGGAACTCCGTTCTGGCTTCATACATTCCATCCAACGTCATTTTTTATTAGAAATTTGATTACGACTAAAAGGACAAAAAAAAACTTTTTATGATTTAATTTTGCTCTCTCAAAATATCCTCCTTTAGTGTTCATAACTGTGACATAAATTTTTGGCATTCGTTGAAAAAGTTTGTCAAAGTATAAGCTTGATAATTGATTCCATTGTTTTTTTCAATGACTCTAAGAGCTCTTTTTCATTTTTGGGATGGATTGGTTTCACTCTTCTGTCAAGTTCATCCCATGCTAATTCTGGATTGCTTCAAACTTTTGAACTGTAGTATATATATATATATATATATATATATATATATATATATATATATATATATATATATATATATATATATGTGTGTGTGTGTGTGTGTGTATGTGTGTGTGTGTGTGTGTGCGTATGCGCGCGTGCGTATGCATGTATGTTTATGTATATGTGAATAAAGACAAAAGGAAAACTTATCTTAGCCAACGCGTTTCGTCTTCTCATGGACTTTATCAAGACAAATATCCATCAAAGGTCGACATGTCTTTCCGTTTGTCCTTATTGATATTGTCCGCCATTTTTAAAATGAAAGGTAGAGAGCTGACCGTTGTTATTGGTATTAACTATTTTGGCATTTGTTTATTCATGTAAATCAATTGAGATTCAATTCCAAATATCTGTTAAAGTTGTTAACGCGTTGTGTTGCTCCCCAAATATGTAAGGCATAAAATTAATGCTTAAAATTTGTTATTTCATTATTTTCTTTGAAGTCTTTTGAATATGAACGAAATATTTGTTTGTTCTGTTTTATTCTCCTTCAAATTAATTCTCTGAATAAATATAAAAATGATAGAAGACATAACAAAGATCATATAGAGAAAATATGGCTGCATACAAATTCTAAAACATTTCTGATGGAATAAATTAATACAAACAGTGCTTAAAGAAATGTAATGTATTTATTTAGATATTGTTTTTACAATGATGTTCACCCTGTACAAGACTCAAAAGCCACAAAAGGTAAAGGGTTAATTCGTAAGAGGCCCAGTTTGTGGGGATATGTATGGAAGATAACGGTTAACCGTAGGTTAAGATTGTAGGGATCGGGGAAGTTTCCTCTTGGTAGTCGGTTCCACGAGGTAGCGGTTCGTGGGAAGAAGCTGCTTGAGTAAAACTTACATCTCACTAGTCGAATACGAAAGGAATGATGGTGTTTATCTACAATCTGCACGTAATGGTGGGTCATAGACGTGCATGGAACTAAGGAACACTCTGGAAATAGCGATAGAGCAGCGAGTGACTTGCCACATTTCGTCTGTGAGAATGTGATTGAAGGTTGGAAAATAGTTAATCGCCCACAAGGACGCGGAGAGGCCGTTGGACTCTATCGAGGCTTGAAAATGAAGATTCGTACCTATATACGATAGCAGTACTCTATCATCGGCTCTTGAAAACGGTAGATGACAGCAGCTACTTACAGAAGCGGTACAGGAGACCGACCATTTTCGCAGCATATTTTGCGATGGATCGTGTGTACAACTTCCACACGAGGTCTGGTTTTAGTTTATCTTCCAATAGGAGATATTTACTACATTACCGTTACCGACAACAATAACGACATATTTCGGCCTGTTCAACTGTGTCGAACTCTCTGCCGAGGCAGAGAGGAACCCGGACGAGGCTTTGCCGAAGGGAAAAGTTTCGTACTGGGAGGTAGACAGACCCTGAACCCGTTTAGGCATGTTCTAAGGGAATATTTTTGGTCGAGCCTACGGGCTCGGAGAACCCAAAATAAACTCGGCCTTGTGCCACATACATCCCTCGTGGTTGGGGGGGGGGGGCTGTTAAATATAACGACGTTTCATTAATAGTAATTTGAGTGTTCAGTTTCTTACTTAATAACTTTAGAAAACTGATCATCCTATTTATGCCAAGTAGAATATTTGGATTGTTGCAAGTATATCCACGTTGTAAACAATAATTGAATTTTTTGCTAAATCCTTACTGTTATTAATTTTGATATTTTTCTGCAGTATATATATATATATATATATATATATATATATATATATATATATATATATCTTTTGAACCGTTGTATCTTAGAAATGATTAAAGATATCTTACTGGAATTCTCCTAGGTTTTTATATCACTATTGGACTCTCCTATGAACAATAAGAATGTATTTAACTCTAAGTTGAATGATGACTCCTCTTGCTATTGTGACTTTCTGATCAAGTCTTTCTCTCTAACTGTAATCTCTTTTTTAAACTTATTCACCGTTTTCTTGATGGCTGTTGAATAGACTTTGAAGATGGAAGCTAGATTATGAATGTCGATACCATGACCGATGGTCTGAATGATCTTTTTCTTCTTACCTTTGCTTAATTTGGAAGACATAGTAGGCCTGAAACCGAACGATTTTCACCTGTTCTATTTCTTGCTGAATATCTGAAAGTGGTCGTCAGTGATTTCATCACTACATTGGGTAATTTAGTAATTTGGTTGCTTTCGGGTCTTTGAGAAATGTTCTTAATATTTACAGTTGCATCACAATCTTCTTCAGATATTTTCTTGCTGGCCAATTCACTTTTATTACTTATCACTCTTTTAATGTTTTCTAATTCTCTTGCTGCGTTTAAATTCTTGTTCTTATTTCTGAATTTCTGTCATTTATCCTTCTGTGATCTCTGTGCAACATTTTCACAATTTGCAATGTTTTACTACCATCACTAACTCTATCGTTTCCTTTTCTTAAAATTGTACCTTTCTTTTTCTCTCAGCTAGACACTTTTGAGACCTAAAAATGGTTAGCGTTTCTTTATAGTAATAAACTAATACTCCAAAGATTCAAATATGAAAACCTTCAAATAATAGTGCAAATTAATGGAAACAACCGCTTTAGTTTCCTTTCTTTCCTCATACAGTTAGTTTTAGACCCATTGAAGTGACAGGGTGTAATTGATTTCTATTTTTCCCTAGATTAGGTCATTTGCAGTGATGTGCAGTAATATGAATCTATTTTCGGGGTGTATGATGAAATTTGTTTGGCCTTGAAAAATATTACGTCATCCGTGATTGCATCAGATTTTTAGCACACCCAGACACTGTTTTCCCGACTGTCGATTAGTTGTCCTACAGCCATTGTCTGCGATATATGTTACTTCAAGGAAAATTTGTAACGCTGCACCAACACACTGGAAAACCTTACCAGTGGGCAAATCAAAGTACTATAGACTGGCCAGGCAACTCACCTGATTTAAATCCAATCGAGAATATGTGGTCAATCTGCAATAAACGACTTTGTGGAATGGACATAAGAAGTACTAATATGTGCACCGTGTCATGTTTCATTGGAAAAATACGAAAAAAAATAACGGAATTATTCTTTTTGTTTCAATTAATTTGCACAAAGGTGTAGAGAAGATTTACTTGCTGACTGATTGTTTGGTTGATTTTGCTTAGCAGTATCAAACTCTATGGGTCGAGTTCTAAATATTTTGAACATAATTTTATGCTTTCAACTACAGATATTTTGTACATAATTTCATACTTACAGAGTAAAGATATGTTCTTTTAGATATATAGTTTGTAGACCATAAAATGTGTTGTTGGTAATTTTACTAAAAAAATGTATTTTCATATTTTTTGAGCGTGGCATTGAATGTCATTTTGTTATAAAGTTATACTGTTTCTCATTTTATTATAAAAAATGTACCGCTAATTTTTGTTTAGGAGTTCACTATTTACCCATATCTAGAACATTAATAGATGCTGCTACCCCGGGTCAGGGTGGAGCCGGGAACAGCAGCAGTTAAGTGGTGGTTCCACGTTCCTCAAAATCTGACGATCAGAGGCCTTGCTGCCAGATGCAGTTTATTGTCATACCCAGGACGACATGCTGACAGATAGAGGTTGGAAAAAATTCGGCCAACAAAACTTAGAAGACAATATGGGGAGATGGATTTATAATCAGAGGCTATTCTTGTAGTCAGTAAAATTATACGTCGCTTTAAAGATGACGGTGTCAACATAATTGTCAAGAATTATTGTAAATTCTTCTTTTTGTGTAGTACATTATGCGACACCTAAATCCGAATGCGCATTGGAATAGCAAAAGATGCTCTCCAAAATATAAGTAAAGTATTAGGCAGTAAAATTTCGTTGGAAACAAAGAGGGTGCTAAGATAGTGTAATATCTATCGTGGTATTTGCGACCAAATCAGGCATTTGCGACCTACCGTAAATGACGATGCACTCATTACTGCCGTAAAATGCTCAGGAAAAACGATGTCCTGCTTACTGTTTCTGTAAATAACATCAAATCAGTTTACAAACGTTAAAATCACTATTTTATGATTAAAAAAATTATACATAACCAGATCACTGTTCACTGCCTTTAACTCTTACACTAACGCTAACTCCTAAATCTAACTCCTAAATCTAACTCTTAACCCTAATCGATACATATTTCATACTTCCAACAGTTGGTAAATATCATAATATAGTAGAAAATGAATAGTGGGTCTCATACTATAGTAGTAAATGGATGGTAGATATCATACTATAGTAGAAAATGAATAGTAGATATCATACTATAGTAGAAAATGAATAGTAGGTCTAATACTATAGTAGAAAATGGATGGTAGATATCATACTATAGTAGAAAATGAATAGTGGATATCATACTATAGTAGAAAATGAATAGTAGGTCTCATACTATAGTAGAAAATGGATGGTAGATATCATACTATAGTAGAAAATGAATAGTAGATATCATACTATAGTAGAAAATGAATAGTAGGTCTCATACTATAGTAGAAAATGGATGGTAGATATCATACTATAGTAGAAAATGAATAGTAGATATCATACAATAGTAGAAAATGAATAGTAGGTCTCATACTATAGTAGAAAATGGATGGTAGATATCATACTATAGTAGTAAATGAATAGTAGATATCATATTATAGTAGAAAATGAATAGTAGATATACTATAGTAGAAAATGAATAGTAGATATCATACTATAGTAGAAAATGGATGGTAGATATCATACTATAGTAGAAAATGAATAGTAGGTCTCATACTATAGTAGAAAATGGATGGTAGATATCATACTATAGTAGAAAATGAATAGTAGATATCATACTATAGTAGAAAATGAATAGTAGATATCATAATATAGTAGAAAATGAATAGTAGGTCTCATACTATAGTAGAAAATGGATGGTCGATATCATACTATAGTAGAAAATGAATAGTAGATAACATACTATAGTAGAAAATGAATAGTAGATATCATACTATAGTAGAAAATGGATGGTAGATATGATACTATAGTAGAAAATAAATAGTAGGTCTCATACTATAGTAGAAAATGGATGGTAGATATCATACTATAGTAGAAAATGAATAGTAGATATCATACTATAGTAGAAAATGAATAGTAGATATCATACTATAGTAGAAAATGAATAGTAGATATCATACTATAGTAGAAAATGAATAGTAGGTCACATACTATAGTAGAAAATGGATGGTAGATATCATACTATAGTAGAAAATGAATAGTAGATATCATACTATAGTAGAAAATGAATAGTAGATATCATACTATAGTAGAAAATGAATAGTAGGTCTCATACTATAGTAGAAAATGGATGGTAGATATCATACTATAGTAGAAAATGAATAGTAGATATCATACTATAGTAGAAAATGGATGGTAGATATCATACTATAGTAGAAAATGAATAGTAGATATCATACTATAGTAGCACTGAAAAGAGTGCTGAACTCTTTCTATATAACAGTGAATGCTGGATAATTTCCTCGCAGATGTCAGCCTCTCTGCAGTTCAGACTTAGCTTTCTATGACATCTGGCTTTTCCGAACGTTAAAACTGCTATTGCAATGAGAACACGGCAAATCAGCCAATGGTAATCTATTACAGCACCTGCAGATCTACGTGGGGAGACGGGCTAATGTTTGGACTAGTTTTGTCGGCAGTATCAATAGTATAAAAATAAAAGCAGTGCACTTTTATAAGTTCTTTTGAGTGGTACAGGTTATAAGCGAGAAGCTTCAATTGAAAGGGTACATTCATGCAAAGCAACGTTCTTAACCATTTCCCACTTTGCCGAAAGAGATTTCAAAGACACAAAAGAAATGGAAGTGTCCCCGTACGCCTCCGGATATTAATCCAATAGAAAACTTGTAGCCCAAATATTAAAAAGAGAGAATATAAAAATTGAAAACAATATTCAAGCAAAGACGATATCTGGAAAGCAACACAAACCTCTGCAAGTAATATTAAATTCAAAACAGAAGAAGAAAAGGCAGTATAATCGGTGATTGAAAAACAGGAGACTGTTAAAGAAAGTTAAGGAGCCTATAGTGATTTTCCAAGCGTAGCTTAGATGTGGCACAAGGCCGAAAGTATGGGGTACCCCGTGAGGATTAACCTCACTACTCAGTCGTAATTGTTTTAGCGAGACAAGCTTGCGAACCGTTACAGTGCTTCGAAGTGCCCATTGTTAAGGAGCCTATATTATCATAAAAATAATAAAATATTAACGGTAGTCCAAATTTATTCTCCCTCATATATATATATATATATATATATATATATATATATATATATATATATATATATATATATATATATATATATATATATATATATTAAAGAGAAGAGAGAAGCCGCAAACGTTTTTGGTTATAATACGGATTTTTAGAATATATATTATACTTTATTTTTGCTGCCCGTGTTTTCGGTTTCGCGACCTTCAGGCAAAGAGTGGTTATTTCCACATATTATTAAAAAGAATTAATTTTCCTTATGTTTTCCGATGTTTAACCATTGTCTTTTCTGTGTAGTAGTAATCCAAAATTTTCTTGAACTTGTGGAGAAAATATTCTTCTGCTTAAGGGACAATAAAACAATTAGGATTGGTCAGGGAAAGAGCAAAGGAAGGAGGACTTTGTTGTTTTTTTATGACACTTGTATCTTTTTAAACCTATCTCCATTATTGTGTATTGTGTGTACGTGTGTGTTTTTGATAGTATGGGTATACATATTCTTTCTCCATACATATATATTGTTTTATTATAAGGGATTAGTATATATATATATATATATATATATATATATATATATATATATATATATATATATGAAGAAATATAGTCTTAAAGTGTGCTATATTTATGGATAAAGTGCTCAATATCAGAGATAGAGCGTGTGTAAATATAAAAGTGGACATGGAAGTCAGCACTTAGAGGCGACAGTCTGTTTCATGCTAGTGCAATCGTCAGGCAACAGACTTGAAACAGACTGTCGCCTCTAAGTGCTGACTTCCATGTCCACTTTTATATTTATATATATATATATATATATATATATATATATATATATATATATATATATATTTCCTATGCTGTGTAGGGTTCGTGTGTTTGCTTGTTGTCTATTGCGTTTGTTTTTTCCAGTATGTGTATATATATTCGTTCTCCTTAGATATTTGAGTGTATGTGTATGTGCGTGCGTGTGTTTGTGTGTGTGTGTGTGTGTGTGTGTGTGTGTGTGTGTGTGTGTGTGTGTGTGTGTGGTCCGACTAGTATATTCGGATATTATGTGTGTATGCTGTGTGTTTATGTGCGTTGGGTTATGATCTGTTTAGTACTGGTTTAAATTCGTCTATGAAGAAAAAAAACTTCATCGATGGATGTATTTTACTTTTGAAACCAAACTGAGATTTCATTCGCCAATAATTTGCAATCACCTGAGGAGACACATCGTTATGTGTTGAAACACGACAGCAATTGTGTACCGATTCTTACATTTTTTTTTAAAAATAAATAATATTGCTCTACTATGTATTGATCCCTCTTTTAAATTAAATGTTACAAACGTTGGAACTGTACTCCATTCGTTCACAGCGAATATATATTTAATCAATATTTTCCTTTTATTGTAATAAAAAAGTTTTTAATGTCATAAAACACTGTTTATTTTAAATATAAAATCAAATCATTAATCCCAGTTTATTTTAAATATAAAATATCAATTCCGTTTATTTTAAATACAGTGTAAAAAAAAAAGAAATCCCCGTATATTATAGCTAGGATGTGGCGCAAGGTCGAAAGTATGAGGTACCCAGTGAGGATCGAACTCACTACTCAGTCGTAATTGTTCTAGAAAGACAATCCTGTTAACCATTACACCACCACGAAGGGCCCACTCTCCGTATATTTATATGGACTTTACCAGCATTGCGTTGACTAGATATTTTTATTAAAATTATCCTAAGCTGTTCAATTCTAGGGTCAAACGTTATGTTACCCACATATCGCCATAAATTTTGTCTCATAATCTGAAACTCTCTATCTCGAATGTCTTTTGGGCCTTCTACAGGGTGATTATTATATAAAATGTAAACAAATCTAATATCTGTCTATGTTTCTGAGATGAGGTTATTATTATATTATTTTAACTATTTACATTGTTAGGGCTGTTGTTCTCAACTTTGTTGCCATATTCACGGCATTTCGGCTGTTGTGCGCTCCGGCTTTCTTCAGGTTAAAGGGAGATAACTGATACTGAGACATCCGGAAGACGCATGGCACGTAGAACTAGAAAAATCTACCCCGGTGGACGAAATAAAGGTTTCAGTCCGAAATTCCAATCACCTGAAGTAAGCCGGAGCGTACAACGTGAATATTACAATAAAGATAAGGAAAACAGTCCGAACAATGTAAATAGTATAAATAGCTCTAATTTTTTTTCCTAACATAAAAATAAATATAGCTGTAATGGACAAAAAGAAGGCATGAAACAAGTACATTTATCCGTAAATCAGGAACATTTTAAAAGTTCTTGGCGCCATTTCAAATTATGACAATTACTCTATTTTTGTTACGTCTCGCATCTGACATTGACTGTGACGTATTTATTTTAAAAATAAATCATATTCATCATTTTTCTTAACTCATAACTGGTAATTTTTTCTTTATGTCCCTATTTTAGCGATCAGTCTTAGTTTAGACAATAATGGTGAAAATGCGTGTCTAATTTTCGCTGCTGTCAGCTTTTATGGTGCGCTCCTTGCTCTGTCGATAATGGTTGATTGAGGGGTGGGCGATTTAATTAGTATTAAGATATTCAGATCGAACATGAAACATCACGAAAAAGGTGGGAAATTGAACTGCCATTTTCAGCTAAATTAATATTACTGCGCATTACTCTGAAACACAATACATGCATATATACTTAGATACAGGTATGAGGACTGCAACTCGATTCTTAGTAATGCCGTTTCTTAAATTATCTTCAAATATGGGTGCAAATGTTTTTTTTTAGTCTCACTAAGGATTTTGCACTTAATTTTTCACTACAGCCAGTCACACTACGCAGCACATATTAAGAATGTTAAAAATCAAGCAATATTTCTGAAAGAAGACAGTGATGAAAGGCTTTGTACGGAGACAATCCCGTTCACTGGTTTTCGAAAGCATTTGTCCAAAAAAAAACAAAAAAAAAACGACCTGGCCAAAGTTGGCTGAAAATTGTATTCTACTGCAACTACGCTGTGTATATCTTAGTTACAGTTTCTGGGAGAGAGCGTATCATCTGGGATAATCACCAGTTTGAACAACGCCAATACATTCAAACCCTCGGTCACAATGACTTGTGACTTCGTGCTAGCACAAACGCCAACGGCTTGCAAAAGGTTCCAAACACCCAATTTCGTTTACGAGGAATAAGTCAACCTGTGGTATAGCCTTCAGGAACATATCCATCTTAAATTTGTTAGTATATTTTTCTGCGTTTGTATTTAAGTTGTGTTTTGTAGTAGTAGTAGTAATAATAGTAATTCTAAGTCTTGTTGTATAGGAGTGTCACATACATGCAACACATCACCGGATAGATAACATCATGGTGAGATTCGAGCCTGTGTCTCATGACCGGAAAGAGACTGTCCAAACATACGCACACACGCATACACGCACGGTCTCTCTCTCTCTTTCTTTCTTTATATATATATATATATATATATGGGTATGAGAAAAAACATACATATACGCATATATACATGTACGTACATATATATTTCTTCCTTCGGTGTTATAAAAACAGTTAAATAACAGAGCTATTAAGTATATGTTATAATAATATCCAACGTTAATAACACGAGTCGTGCTATCAATGTTGGATATTATGTATAATCACTAATATATATATATATATTTTATATATATATATATATATATATATATATATATATATATATATATATATATATATATATATATATATATATAATTTTGTATAATTTTATATATCAACAGTGTTTAGAAAAATATTATGACAAATTGCAAAAAACATTTTGTGATGCATTTCATCCGTTAGCATTTTATCGGACTGGACTTTGTTGATGCTGCCACGTTTATACATGAGCACGAAACAAGAGACGCTGGGAGTTTCAAAATATTGTAAGAGACTGGACGCAAATTTATCGTGGCTGAACTAGCGATCAAGGCACTTTCCAGACATTTTTCTTTTTTAATCAAAGTAGCATTCCCTATATCAAAATTGTGGTTAGTTTCGTTACGGTGAACAACCAATGCGTTTTGTGTGTTGTTTTTTTTTAAATGTCCCTTTTGTGTTCATATAGACTTTTGTTTAAACTTCTTAAGGTTTCTCCAGTGTATTCATTCTGGCACCTCCAGAACTTGATAGAGTAAATTCTTCTTTCACGTTTTGGCTTTATGTTTTGTTTATTATTAAGTCTTTGTTTATTTTAGATTCAGTTTTGACAAATTTTATATTGAGTTGAGATAAATTCTTTTCGGTTGTCGTTGTCATAGAGTTAGTTGGTAGAATAATATATTTTTTTATTCCCGGGGTTTGTCAGGAAGGACAGTTCTTCTATTTTGAAATATTTCATGAGCCTTTTGTTTCGCATTGAATATGAAATAGTTAGGGAAATGAAGGGTCTTAATAGTAAGTTCACTATATTTTTCCATTTCGTGTAAATATTGAGGGCTGTAAATTCTGAATGCTATTAAATAGAATCCAATGATATATGTATATACAATATTGGTTCATAATTACCAGTCATAATTACGAATTTGGGTCGTACGGTCAGCCGTAGCAGTAAGATAGCCGAACGAGCCCAACTTTCTCCATGGGTTGAATTCAGACTTTTTCTTTTCCTAGATTAGTTGCCAACAAATACTACAGAATCTGGTCTGCTCTGATATTTCACCCATAATTTTCCAATGATATTTGCGTATAAGTCAATATAACAAACTCGACAAGAATTCGAACTTGTTTCTCCGATTTTTCATTCCAAGTCGCTATGAATTGCACAGCAGTGATTTGTATAGCTAGTTTGGGGAGATGTTGGACGATGGCGTCGATTCGATAATAAAGTTGCATTCTTCTCTCGCGTTCGATAATTGCTTATTGTTTTGATTCAAAAGATAAAAGAATTTCAACACAAGGAATTTTAACTTATGTATTTTATTAATCACGTCGACTTCTACATTTTCTAACTCTTCAGTTGTGTCGTTCCCTCACTGGGGCGCCGTTTCAGACACAAAAGTAAACACGTCTACATTGTTTGACGATTAAGACTTGACTCACTGAAAAACTTTTCTATATTTCTATCACCTTTTTCTCGCTAGCTCAGCCAATCAAAATCGACTTCCTTATTTTGTCTTGTATCTGATGCCTAAGGTCAACCTCAGGAAGTCCGAGCAGAGATACAGTCAGTCAGTTATGTGCCATGCATGATACATGACTGACGAGGCAGATTTTACTTTAAGTCATTTAAATCTTGCTAAAATATGCCATGAATAAAATGCATGAAAGACGGGTGCTGGCGAGTTAGATGGTGGTGTTTGGAAAATAAAATAAAGCCAATAAATAAAATAATAATTTTTTTATCCATACTTCCGTAAAGGTGTCGTATAGCCCTTGGGAGGTTTTGAGCGACAGCGTCAATTCGATAATAAAGTTGAATTCTTCTTTCTCGGTCGGTGATCGCTAGTTGTTTCTAGTCCAGAGATAAAAGAACTTCAAAACAAGGAATTTTACTTAACTATTTTATTAACGTCGACGTATACATCTTCTAACTATCCAGTGTTGTAGCTCTCTCACCCCACTGGGGAGCAGTCCCAGACATGAAAGGAAACACCTCTACGTTGTTCGACGGTTAAGAAACAACTCATCGAAAAGCCTTTCTCTATCTATCGTTCTCACGTTCCATGTTTTGTCTTCCATCTGACCTAAAGGTCAACCTAAGGAAATCCGAGCAGAGATACCATTCCTCCTTAAAATAATAGTTTGCTAATGTGCATCCACGTAATTGTGGCTATCTATTTAATAATTTAATATGTATAATTGTGGTTCTTTTGCATTAAATAAACACCTAGCGTCAGAGTTACAGAGTAGTGTTAAAAGGGTAAAATAACAGAAAAGGTAAGCTTTACATTTGCCAAGTATTGTAAGAAATTCATGATTATGTATGAATCGCTTTTATATGGGAAAATGCTTGCGAATGTAACCATATGCAGAAGGGAAAGAAACACACCCGTAAAAATATGTCTACATATATAAGTGGAAAAACCCTTTTCCATTTACCGTTTTGATTCCCGAAGCAGAAACTATTTTTTTCTGATTTCCCGCAGAGAATATTTATTATTTTCCTCAGAATTTAAATCATAAAATATTTAACACTCATAGATTTGTAAGTTGCGTCTCTTTGCAAATGAACAGAAAAATCAAGAAATTGGTAAGATGCCAATATCAGTCTTGTTGATCAGAGCAAAAGAAAATGATAGATCCAAATCTGGCGTGAGTATGAAATACTATATAAGTAAGCAGTTCCAGAAGAGAAGAACTCATCTCAGGTTTAAAATTAGTTTGGCTTCCACCCGGTGGCACCGCGATATTTATATACATTTAGAACTTGATGAAATTTACTCTTTTCTTCACGCACACCGTTTAACTGAAGCCTTTATTCGATTCACGTTTTAACTCTCAGGAGGTTAACAAGTACGAGAGATAGCTGAAGTAAAACGGAGGTTGCAGCGGCTGTAAACGTTGGGACAATATCAACTTAGATGAAAGTACTCCTCCGAGCAAATCAGTATATAATAATCATAATTCATCGTTTATGACTTCCATTTGCTTGTAAAATCTGCAGTTTAAATATTTGGAAAATATTTTTTTAGATAGGACGGAGAAATGACACCGCATTGGGATAGTGAAAAATGCCTTTCAAAAGCTAAGCAAAGTATTAAGAAACAAAAAGATTTTGTTAGAAACAATGGAAAAAGTGTTGAATTGCTATGTAAATCAATACTCTGACATGGCATTTAATGCTAGACAGCCTCCTCAAAGATGGAGGACAGACGTGAGATAACGGAAATATGGTTCTACAGAAGGATGTTGAGAATACCATGAACGGAGCGACAATGACAATTTAAGGAAAATGGAGATAAAAAGAACGCTTATGTTTAGAATAAAAAGAAACAACTGAAATTTCTCGGACAAATAATGAGGAGAGAGGGCTTGGAAAATTTGACACTCACAGGACATATTAAAGGCGAGAAGGACAGCAGCGAGTAAACTACCTAACGAGCGTGTGTAAATGGATGAGAAATCATGGATTGGGTGGAATCGTAAAAAACAGGAGCACAGCAGATAAGAAGTTGTGGAGAGCCATGATCGCTCAAGCCCTAATGGGAAACGGCACACAGACGAAGAGAAGACACTATTTACACATGAAGAATAAACAGAGAAAAAAACTACCTACCGTTCTTGCATAAATGCATGGCTGAGAAACAGCAAGCATTTCTAAGAGCCAAAACAAATAGGAAATTGTAGAGAGCCATGATCGTCCAACTCCTAAAGGGAAACGACACATAGAAGAAGAGAAGATACTATTTGCACATGAAAGATAAACAGCGAGAAAACGACCTAACAAGCTTGTGTAAATGGATGGCTGAAAAAAAATACTAAGAGCTACAAATGATAGGAAATTGTGAAGAGCCATGATTACTCACCCCCTCCCCCACGCGGCGGGAGATGGTACATAGAAAAAAGTATCTATATCGAAAAAATGGTGGTATAGTTTTAGTTGTGAAATAGTTTCATTTGTAAAAGAAAATTGCTTATTGGCTTCGAATGATTCGTTGTTTTACGCTTTACATCTGATGAATCATGTATTGTCTTATGACGAAATATTAGCATTTGGGTAGATTAAATGGAATAAATACATTACGCACACACACACACACACACACATATATATATATATATATATATATATATATATATATATATATATATATATATATATATATATATATATATATATATAACTATTACGATTTATTCGTTAAAATTGAGTATAGATTTATGAAAAAAAAAAACGCTTCAATCTTAAAAACAAAGTTTTATCGTCAAAATCTTTGTTATTATTAAGAGGAATAACCAAAGGAGTTTTTGATCTAGAAATTATTTTTTAAAAAGTTTTTTAGAAAACCTCGAAAGTTTTGGTAAAAAATTCAAATCAACATGAGACCATGAATTTGTATGGGAAATTAGAGCGTCTTTGTGACAAAAAACAGAAAACACATTTGAAAATTCTTGTAAAAATTCAATAAATTATCGGATTTTAATGAAACTTTCAAGAATTATCAACAACTGCATGAAATTATTTTTGAAATGTTTCTTTTTTGAAAATCTTTGTAAAAATATTTTTATCAACAAGTGTCTTCGTAAGTAAAGACATAAAGGCAAAGTGCTTAAAATTCAATAAAATTTTAGAATACATAAATTATTTAAAATTTTAAAGATTACTGGGTAGTCAAAATATATATTCAAAAAAAGCGTTTACCTTGTAGTCCTCGTGTAATATTATGTCCATTATCACCTCGTTAGATGCATTTTACAAACATCATGCTGTCGATAAATATGTCAACACCAAATAAAAATACTCACTTCCGTTTTAAAAATGCCTTTCTGCAATATTTTACACTAAACGTGACTAATATTTTTTAATTCAGATTAATTAAAAACAGTTAATTCTTCTCAAATATTGTTTCAGAAAAGTATATTTTATTTTTGAAAGATTTTTTAATAAAGAGAATTATGTTTTTATTGACAGAGAGACACTCCGACTCGTCAAGTATATTGGTCTCATATAGAGGGATGATGTTTGGGATATATTATTTTTAATATCTAAGATACTAGTTTTTAATTTTTTGTAGTAAATAATGAATTTGATGTATTTATTTTTTATTGACTGATTATATATATCTATACTTGATGTTTGTTTCATCTTTTTTGTAATTGAGGTGCATTTAATATGCATGTTTATATAATTAATATATACAGTCAATCTGCAAATTTTACATGATTCCTAGTCAGTTACTCGAGCATCTCTCCTCGGCTTTTGCGAAAAGGCGGCTAAAAAAAGATGTAATTAGAACAAACAAATCAAAGAAAAAGCGAGGTGTGTTTACATGCAGAAGACTGACCGCTGCGAGCTTTTTGCATGTGAAATACTAGATGCCCGCTCCAAGGCATCTACAGTAAGGTGATTAATCAGCCAACAACACTATAACCAGACAGTGAAAAAACATGATAGAACCCCACTTCTAGAAATGTTACATGAATTTGAGATGCCTAATAACGATTTGAAAATCAATAGCTTGTATGAATTATAAAGTTCAATGTAAGTGTATCTGCTAAGCCGTAATTTTAGCATAATAAGCCTCCGCAAGCCGATATTTGCTTTATAATCCATTTGCTCTAATGGGTTTGGGAAACTCATAATAATATCAAATATCTTAGAAGACTTATGGTGAATGCCACGTAGTTATTTAGATTTCATCTGATCTAGCGAGCAGAATTAAACGCGTAAGGTGATAACTGTCGTAGTTAATATGCTAGACACGTTATGTTAAAAAGTATCTCCAATTGGCGTGAAACTTGATGCTATAATAACAAAGAAAGTTTCATACACTTTTACATATATACGAGAACTAATAAAAAAGTATCGGGGTTTTTGCTATGTTAACGGAACTAAAGCGAAACCGCTTGGCTCAAATTGACCTTGAACACCGTAGCGCATACACGCTAAGATATAACGTTCACGCTCACTTCCATTGCTTATGGCAATGCTTGGAAGGAAAGTGTCTATACTGTGGACGTCTCAGTACACCACAGGCGTTCCATCGGTCCCCATCGCAGCAGTATTCTTTCGAAAAGGACAACATTCGCTAGGCCCGACAGCCACCATATTCCATAGATCTCGCCCGCTGAGACTGTTTCCTCTTCAATAATCAAATTTCACTTGAAAGGAACAGGATTTCAAGACGTCGAGGGAACCCAAGAAAATACGACGAGACAGCCGCTCGCTATACCCACGAAGGGAGTTCCAGGAATGCTCCCATCAAATGAAACAATGCTGGTTAAAGTGTTTGGCTTTAGAAGGAGAATACTTCGAAGATTAAATGCCGAAATGATATGTATTGTCATTTTCTTTTTATTATGAGACTCCCAATACGTTTTGATCAAATCTTCTAACATTTGTTGTGTCTTCTTCTTCTATGTGCCTTCCCTTCAGCATATAGCACATAGCTCTCCACAACTTCCTGTGTGATTCTTAGCATTTTTATCCTTTTGTTAAGGCCGCCGGCCCACGTTCTGCTATCCACTCACACAAGCCCGTCAGATAAGTGGATCGCTGCCTTCTTTCTATCTTTCTTCAAAATGCCTAGTGACGTTTAAGTTTTCCAAGATTCTGTCCTTGTTATGTGTCCAAGGAATTGTAGCTGTTTTTTTTTTCTTTCTTCTTGATTCTGAGTTGTTTCTAAATAATAAAAAACACCAGTAAACTATAGTACGTAGTTATGCTGAGAATATACTCCTCATCTTCATTGGTCAGCTACCTCCATATACCTCAGTTTCGTGCCATTGTCTAGAACTCGATGATAGATTTTTTTATTAACGATCTCAGACGACAACCGATTCGGTATGTAAGTTAGAGAGGTATCAATTCACGCGTAGCGTGTCATATCAGGCGGAGCCGATACCTTCCAACTTGAAAACTGGCCTGCGTCGAGGAAAGCTTCTTCTGCTGGTCGTTGACACCCTTCAATCAGCGATAACGGGAAACACCGAATAGATGTCTCAGAACACAGAAACATTGGTAGCGAAAAGAGGTACTCCATTCATGAAATGTTTAGCGAAACCCACGTCTCACTAAACAGACAATGGAACATGTCAGACGAATTTATGCTTTTGATTAGTACTATGGTTAGAGGTTGTGTGAAGTTAATTCCTTCCTTACGTGCCACGCGTGATGAACGCTTGGACGATTATGTCTCTTATCGATTCAGGATTCACTTGGTAAAAGAATCCCTGCTGTAGGCTGTTGGTACTTTCTGCGGGATACTTGTTGTCAACGAAGGATATCGAACCCGGTCTGTACAGCTATTTAACCCATAGCTGTGGGAAAGATGGATTTATACTTTACGTGTAAACGAATGTAACGAACTCAACTGGAATTCGAATTCGACCCTTCACATTCACATTTCATATTCCAAGCCTCTATCCATTACACAACCCGTTCATCCAAGCTTACAGCCCCTGTTTTTTTTCAAGCGATCACCCATCTGGGTAATGACCAGGCTCAAGGTTTGGTGATAGGACAAGAACCGGTGTGATATAGTCGTAAGCCTCTTACAGTACATGGTATTTCCAAGCAGTCACCGATCTGAACTGAACGTTCTCAACGTTGCTTAACTTTGGTTATCGGATGATATAAGGTTAGCTTACGATAGCATTGTATATCACCATATATCAATATGGTCCTGTGTATGGAAAATCACATAAGAATTAATACAAACACAGGGATATCTTTATATGATACAATATATATACATAAGGATAGAGTGAGAAGTTACAAGTCTAAGAGTCTTCAAAAATAAATGTCCTTGTGAATAGGAAGAGTGGCGTTGTGTATGTATAAATATAAGTATGTATGTAATTAGACGTCATACTGTTTTAACAGAGGACGGAAAGTACGACATTGATCCGAAGGAGTATTGGGATAGCGAAATATGCCTTCCAAAAGCTAAGCAAAGTATCAAGAATAGAAGAGACGATAGATACAGGACTAGTCGGAAACAGAAAAAGAAATTTTGAATGTCAGTTTTTCTGTTTCTGACTAGTCCTGTATCTATCGTCTCTTCATTTTAACTTAAATTTAATATAAATATGTCTCCAGTAACCGTGTCCTGAAGATGGTCTATTAGACCGAAACGTCTGACGTTGAGAGCAAAACAAAAAACAAAATAAAAAACAGTAAACTCACATATTCGGATTTTGCTTTGTCTTTTCCACATTTTCATCACACACACACACACACACACACACACACACACATACATCATATATATATATATATATATATATATATATATATATATATATATATATATATATATATATATATATATGAATGATAAAACCTATAGTTTTATGATATTTACCGATATTACGTAACAGTTTTGTACTCTCTTATTTTAAAAGAAACTGTTCGAAAGTAAATTGGTGGAGAAGCATTTTGGTTTTGAAATCTAAGTTTATTCTGCGTACGCTAAGTTCATCTGAAAGCGAATAATCTTTAACATTTTATTTTAAGAGCAGAACACAGAGGACAGCATCAACACGATGCATATTGAACTTTCACTTCTCAAGAGTATGATAAGTGAAACGCAGAAGTTGTACTTACATTTGGGAAAGTCAAAATCAATTAAATCTATATATTTGTCTGCGTGCATATTCTGGAAAATCGATCTGATTTTGACAATAACCATTGCAAAGGCATATTAAGATCCTTGTTAATTATATAAATCAAGATCTAAATACGTTCAATGTTGTTCATTGAAATCTTAAGCATGTCTACAGTTGTACTGTGAAAGACCTTAAAGCCTACTTTTGTGTCAATGTTCAAGTTTAGCGAGGCCAGGACGACAGAGTTAATCGATAGGCCAATAAACCAGACCAGCAGAGAAAACAACTCTTTGGAAGATTTCGTTGTTGTAGCGGTGGAGGAAAAGCAATATTTGATCAAGAAATTGACTCTATTCGACCAAAAGAATGTTGCATTTTCTTTTGTACATCAATTATCGTAAAAGTGCCAAACCGCCCATTCTTGTGTGGGAAATGGCCGAGCTGTTTGTTCTCCAAAATGTTTATCATGTTGTTCTAGAGTAATCATTGTATAGAATTTTATAGTCTCTCTCACTCTTTTTTTTTATAACCAATTCTTTCTGCTTATCATATATTATATGCTTTGATATAGCGAGATGGTATATTTGATTTTGCAAATTAAAATGTGATTTTGCATAAATATTACTTATATAGGAAATATTGAACATTTATAATAATAATAATAATAATAATAATAATAATAATAATAATAATAATAATAATAATTGCCATCATGCGAGGCTTCATCGAAATGTTCTTGAGCTGTGAGGAATATTGTTGATATTATGCCTCGAGAGCAGAAATTCCAAGCTATGTGCAACATCAACATCAACATAATAATAATAATAATAATAATAATAATAATAATAATAATAATAATAATGATAAACATGCAACAATTTTAAGGAACTTTATAATACACACAGACAAAACAATCAAAGCTAATCGGCCCGACATTGTGATGAAAGGCCAAAAGAAAAGAATGTGCTTTCTTATTGACATGGCAGTCCCTACAGATTTTAATCTATCTTTGAAGATCTTCAAAAAACTATAAAAATACAAATATCTTGAAATGAAAATCTCAAAAATGTAGCATATGAGGACATTAATAATGTCAGTTGTAGTTGGAGTACTCGGTTTGATTGGAAAACGGTGCGATAACCTCACTGAAGGGATTCCTGGTAACCCATGTATAATGAAATACAAAAATTGTACTCACAAGTACAACTCACACATGACGAAGAGCTTTATGCAAAATGTGTGTGATCTTTGGTTTTTCTATACAAAAATAATCAGTGAAAAATGTCATGAAGACATTTCTAACCTTAAGTCACTGGTTGGGACCGGGAAGGAAATGTGTATCAAATATAAAACAAAGTAAATAATAATAATAATAATAATAATAATAATAATAATTTTATTAATAATAATAATAAGGTTCCACGTTATTGGCACCCACTATATATAAAAAACCGGCATGACAGAGTGGTCCAATATCTGCACCGGAAAATTTGCATCTTCTACGGGAAGGAAACTGAAAGAAACTGGTACGAGAACACCACCCAGACCCGGTTACGGAGATAGGACCTGTTACAATTCTATAGGAATACACAATACACACTGACAGAACAATCAAAGCCAAACGCCCAGACATTGTTATTAAAGACCACAAACAAAAAAAAATGCCTCCTTATTGATATAGCAGTCCCTGCAGACTGCAATGTATCTTTGAAGATATTCGAAAAGCTGTCAAAATACAAGGACCTTGAAATAGAAATCTCAAAAATGTGGCACATGTGAACATCAACAATCCCTGTTGTAGTTGGAGCCTTAGGATTGGTTGGAAAAGATTCCAGTAGACTAATTGAAGGGGTCCCTGGAAGTCCATGCCTCTAAGAGATACAAAAAATTGTTCTGACAAGTACAGCCCACACTTTACGAAGGGCTTTATCTATGTAATATATTTTTTTTTCAGTGGAAAGTGTCATGATACCATTTCTAACCTTAGGTCCCTGGGCGGGACCCGGAAAGAAATGTGTAAACGGCAGATATCAAAGGAAATAAAAATAATAATAATAATAATCAATCGTACAGACATTATTATCAAAGACTGCAAAGAAAACACTGATTGACATGAGCGCAGCAAGTGACAAACATCTTGAAAAAAAACTAAGCAAATACAAAGAGCTGGAGATAGAAATAACAAACAAAAAATAATTAAAAAAAACAAAACAAACAAAAACTCTTCCTGTTGTGGTTGGATCTTTGGATCTGATAAGAACAAATAAAAAAAATCCCAAATTTAAATCTTCCTACAGCTTTCCCCAAACTTATTTTATGGCTTCTAATTATTATTTGTAATCCGTTCTTTATTTCCTTTTATCTCCTTGATGCTTAATTAATTTCGGTGTTCTTTTTTCTTAGTTTAATTTTAATTATTTAAAATGTCATTAGACATCAACATTTTCAACCAGCTTTACGATCCTGTTGTATACTTCATGTAGAAAACGTTAGAACCGAGTTACCACCCAGTTATGTTATATATATATATATATATATATATATATATATATATATATCTTAAAATTAATTGATTTAAAAATATGTTTTTTCGCTACACAATGATAACCATGTTTCAAAAATGGAAGCTAAAGCCTTTGAATTTAATTTTGTTATTAAACTAAAGATATTAGTTCCATTTCCTCGTCAAGCGAATTTTGACGAAGAAATGGAACTAATGT
>OZ038488.1:81834959-81919959 GCA_964036315.1 Acanthosepion esculentum
AAGAGTTCTTTCATGTTGGTTGTTTATTTTGGTTGGTTGATTTTGTTAACACACACACACACACACACACACACACACACACACATATATATATATATATATATATATGATTGAGGGGACGCACATACATATACCTAGGCATATATCTTCGAAAGTAAAACGATTTCTAATGTTGTAAGACGACACCCTTCTCTCTCCCCACTTTCTCTCTCACATAGATACGCGTGCGTGTGCGCAGGAACTTGCAGGAATACGCATTTTCTCTTGCTGACATTCCCAGACACGTCAATACAGCCATAAAAGCAGACACGTACACATTCGCATACATATACACATGTATATGCACGCATATGCAAAGAACTGCATATATTAATATAAATATTTCCAGACGTTCACTCTCAATCTATCTATCTATCTATCTATCTATCTATCTATCTATCTATATATCTCAGCCTTTTTTATATTCACATCTATCTATCTATCTATCTATCTATCTATCTATCTCAGCCTTTTTATATTAACATCTATCTATCTATCTCAGCCTTTTTATATTCACATCTATCTATCTATCTATCTATCTATCTATCTATCTATCTATCTATCTATCTATCTGTGTGATTCTGTTTGTGTGCGAGTAAAGAGTGAACGCGTATACGTATACTATTTATATAATAAAATCTGAGTATGAAATCAATTACTGTTGATTAAATTGAATAGTCTTTAATATAAATTGGTATTAAGAAATAACTGAATCTTCACAAATGAGTATTAAATTGGAATACAGTAGAATGAAGAGAGTCAACACCAACATTAATGGAAATACCGCCGTCTTTGACGGCTGATGAAAAATGGCCTTCGCATGTCACAGAATAAGAAATGATTCCTACGAAGAAGATGATGACACCCCGTTCATCTAAATGTATAACTTATTACCAAAGACGTGATCTTAAACAATAAATCAGAATGGAATTGGAAGCCAATGCTAGAATTGTCTATTCTTTAGAGTCTGATGATACGAGTAAAAAGATCAATCATTTCCACCATTCGCTGCATAAGACAAGGGAAGTAATCATTCCCCCTCTGGTATTTAGCGACATTCATAATTCTTCCATGAATGAAAATGCGTTATTTTTTAACGCTTTCCTGTTATGAAAGGTAGTAATACTTTCTATGAGAGAAAAAAAGGAAATGATTATCACAGCTGAATGAATGACGAAGAAAATTTTAACTATAAAATCTTTTTGTGGTCGTGAGAAAAATGTATATGAACGTTCTCATTATTTCAAACGTTATATTTAGTTGCTACACATGTTTGAGACAGTATCACTGGTTTTTAAGCAGCGCAGATTTAAGTCTACCGGCCTGTGCATTTGAAAGTCATAATAAAAAAAATATATCTTTAGGCAAGTAGTGGAAATAGAAAAATATACTATTTAAGACCTGTTGGTGAAAATAAATAAAAATACTATTTAATAAAATAAAAAAAAAATACTGTTTAATATATAAACGGGAAGTCTACTCAATTACGAGTATCCTCTAATAATAATTTTTAAGGTGATGAAAAATCTGTCAGATTAATAAAAATCCATACAAAATTTCCCTTTGTTTATGTTTGGATACGAAACTGTGCCGATATGAAGCACTTTCAGAGCTCTATGACGAGAATTTTCACTTGAAAAGCATGAAATTTGCTTTGCCTGAAAGTTTTTTCTTCGTAGCAAAGAGGTAAGGCACTCCAAATATTTCTATCAATTAAAGAGTGATGGCAACTCACCTCATAGATCAACTGGGGTATTATAGTAAGAGCCAATTCTTATAACGGAAAATAAATAAATGTAACTTATGTCTTGTTAAAAAGTTGGTTATCTTAAAACACTTAAATAATCCGAGCTTATTGAACAAGAGAAATGAATTGATAGTTACATGTAGGCCTAAAAATAGATATCTGCTTAAATACGTTGATCCAGATAAATTTTTAATGTAAATTCATGTTTATTTTGAATGTAAATTCATGTGTATTTTTATTATAAATTACTGTTTAAAAAAAAAATGAGAGCAAGTAATCTCCTTTCAATTAACAAAAATGAATATTCACAACCCAAAAATATTTTAAAAAATACATATATAAATCCAGTTTATTTTAATTGCCAAATATAATTTTTAAATTTAAAAGCTATAATCTCAGTAAAATATATAACTGCACCAACATTGTAATAACCAGATTTTTTTCATTCAAATTACGTAACGGTCAGTTCAAATATAATATATATATATATATATATATATATATATATATATATATATATATATATATATATATATATATGTCAGAATATGTGTATATTCTCGAACGTTCAGTGCGGTAAATGTAATTAATGCTGTTTAATTAAAAACAGAGCATTTACTCAAATAAATGTAACCACAAAAAACGTATAAACAAAAAATATATCAAAGATATATATATATATATATAAATAAGTTTCATTAAAACGACTGAAAGAACCAATATTATTTACGAATTCACATGTCTCTTAAGGAACTGTGTTCCTGCTCAAACCAAATTCATAAATAATTAAATTTTATATACTACAACGTGCTAACAAGAAGACTCACGTTACATCTCTCTGATCAGAGCTAAAGTCGGTCTCATTTAAATACACCTGGAGACCTACCAAAAACTACCCGCAACATCGTTGATAATATAAATATATTAGCCTCATCCACATGTAAAAGAAGAGGTATAAATAATAGAAGCATTATTAATAAAAAAGAAAAAGCTACCACGCAAGAACATCAAGTATGAACACGGTTACATTGTGCTGACCGTGTTTGGAAAATAAAACATTCCTATAATTCTAGTTACATGCAAAAACAATCCATACATTCAATTAAAAGTAGAAATAAAATCGTCTTTGATAAAAATTAAAAGAATAGCTGAAAGCGCCCGGACATACAAAACATTCGGACAAATTCTACATAATTTATGTCCAGAAAAGATTATGAGAACACAAAAAAAATTAAATAAAAAAACTTAACCGCAGTATCTTGTCAGTCGTATTTAATGAAACTTGTATAAATAGCCCAAATACAAAATTATATATATATAACACCTGTGTTCCTCTGATGGAAACTGTCGATATTTGCTGTGATATGCTTTATCGTAGTACTTTGTCTCCACCAAGCATTCCGGAGTCAGCTTTTGTTGAGTTGATGAAATTTGCCACGTCTTCGGTCGAATTTAGTTTCAACAACACCATGTTTCGACAAATTGACGGGGTCTCTATGGGTTCCCCTTTGGGTCCAGCTCTAGCCAACATATTTGTGGGCTTTCACGAAGAAAGAATACGGAATAATGTACTTTGTCCTCAACTATATCGTCGGTATGTTGATGATACTTTCTGTTTATTCAACAATGAAGTTGAGGCCGATCAGTTTCTTTCGTTTCTAAATGGTGTCCATCCAGCGCTAAGGTTCACTTTTGAGATGGAATCCAATCATCAATTGGCCTTCTTGGATGTATTAGTACATCGAACAGCAACAAGTTTTCTTACTTATATTTACAGGAAACCAACTTTTGCGGGATTGTATACGCGTTGGGACTCCTTTTGCCCCATCCAAACGTAAGATAAACATAATTAGAACCCTCGTGCATAGGGCAATAAAAATCTGTTCAGAGTCCTTCTTGGACGATGAGATCAATTTTGTCAAGGATACCCTATGTGGTTTAGGTTATCCACCTAATACTGTTCATTCGGTTATCCGTGACAAAATTGAGGAGTTCAGAAGTGCCAAACTCTGTATCGTTAAAAAGTGTCCGGTTTATCTAAGATTGCCTTGGGTTGGTACCAAATGTGAAAGTATGGTTAGACAAATTTCATCAAAGGTTCGTCGCTGTTTTTTCTCTGCTGAGATCCGGATTGTTTTTCAAACCCAGCCCATGGTTCGTCCAGTGTATAAAAACGTCCTCCCTCCTCATCAAATTAATTCTATAATTTATAAATATGGTTGTAGTTGCGGGGCTGACTACATAGGAAGGACGACACAACGCTTGGACATGAGAATTAAACAGCATGTTCCTACCAAAATCTGGAACCACACTTTACCGTTGAATGGACTCGTCCTAAACACCTACGGGTCCGCCATTTGTGAGCACTTATTAAATAGCAGATTGTGTGCAGTTAATTTTAGTGTTGACCGGTTCACCGTGTTGTCCCGGTCACACTCGTTATTTCACCTGAAGGTGCTGGAGGCACTTTACATCGAGTCCCGCAAGCCTTCCTTGTGTAAACAACGTGAGTGTTTGTTGGGGCTCGCTGTCATTTGCCTCTAGCTCCTTTTGCTCATATTTTTTTTTTTTTTTTATCCCCCTCCACATTTCCTTTTATTGTACATTTTCTGTCTTTTAAATTTAAATCTCCCGTTGCAAGCCTGATGAGCGGGAGCGAAACCGGTTGCTTCGCGCGTGTTTTAATATGTCTAGTAATATTAAGCTTAATACTTTTATTGCTATGATAAAATTTTGTACCTTTAAAAATATCTTTAATATATATATATATATATATATATATATATATATATATATATATATATATATATATATATATATAGGCTCCTGAAAAATTTACTTCGGTTGAGCTCTCTGGGGGAGGAAGTGTGGGTTTGTAAACTGTGACTATTACGGTTATAGCAAGACTCTTCGGTAAGCAAATCGAGTCCTCTCAGTTACTGTGTGTTTATCTAAAAAATAAATACGCTAAAATTCACCTTCGTCCCTGCCGACGGCTTAGTGGCAGAATCTCTCGACTAACGCCAATTCAGCCGGGTTTCGATCCTAGCAAGAAGCAACTGGACGTCTAGCCACACTGAAGAGCTGTGATACAGCGAAACAGTCTGTCTGTGGATGACAATATATATATATACACACACACCAGGTGTAATAGCAAAATTGTCCAAATCGTGTAACAGCATAGAATAATTGCCCATTCCACAAAATGTCTGATATCCAAAAAACATTAAACAAATTGAGTTTCTTTTTTCCCAGGTTTTCCGATAAGAAGTTTAACCATCTTGACACCATTTGTCGTAAGAATCACTGAAAACCCCTTTGAGTTATTCAGCTAGAAAGAGAACAGGTTAAAATCATTTAGTGTCAGCCCCACTGTCTTCTCAACTAAGCAATGGTGAGAGGAAAAAGATCATTCAGGAAGAGGGATCATCATATAAACTTAGAGCTAAAGAGATCAATTAGAAAAGATCCAACTCAATTCATAAGACGTTTGGCACCAGAGAGAGGATTTTCAGCTACGTCAGTCCAAAGATATGGTTTGAAATTATCTATATAAAAGTAAGGGGGCTCAATAGAGGAGATGGAACATATATGGATGGACACTGAGGACATACAAATCAACACTGTGTCCTTACCCTTAGTTTCATGATTTAATGCGATCTCCAGGGCCTAGTGCTGCTACTCCTTTAGTGGGCTGTATACCGGGTGTAACAGCATAATTGTCCATCCCACAAAATGTTTAATATCTAACAAAATCACTAAACTAATTGAATTTCTTTTTCCCAATTTTTCATATATGACGTTTAGCCATCTTGACATCATTTGTCCTAAGAATCACAGAAAACCCTTTCAGTTATTCAGCTAGAAAGAGAACAGGTTAATACTGATTTGTATCAGACCCACTGTCTTCGCAACTGAGCAATGGTGAGAGGAAAAAATAATTCAAGCCTTCAGTAATGGTACCAACATTCATAGTCTGGCTTCCATTTTCAAACTCAACCATCATGAGAACGGTTAATAAGTTTAAAAAAGAGGGAACAGTAGAGAGAAAACCTGCATCAGGAGGTCACAACAGCAAGAGGCATCCTCATTTCAACTTAGTGTTAAATATATTCTTATTGTTCAAAGTAGAGTCTGATAGTGTTATAAAAACCTCATAGAATTACAGTAAGATATCTTTAATCATTTGTAAGATACAAAGCTTAATCTAACAATCAGACAATTTTGCTGTCGCACGATTTGTACAATTTTGCTGTTACACTCGATGATCAACTGGATATCATAAAGTGATTAACCTTCCATAAATATAAACACTCTTTCTAAAAAAATCTTGATGTTATTGTCAAGGATATTAATAAATCCGGTGACAGTTATGCTAAATTCGATAAAACGGCTAACTTTTATAAGTTATCCCCTAAGGATTATGATACATTAGTTAAAAATAGTCTGACCAGAAGCTACAAAAAATTGATACCAATAATTTTAACCAGATAGAAAGGGTTAACTGTGTCAGTAAATCAATTACTGATAAACTACGTATTAGTGATCGGGTCAGTAAACTACAAACAAAGGAAGCGTATGTTTTGTTAAAAGACCATAAACCCGAATTCAGAACTAAGCCATCTACTAGGCTTAAAAATCCTACTAGACCAGAAATCGGTAGAATCAGTAAGACTATCTTGGAAAGAACCAACCACTCCATAAAAAACACCCTTGGACTATTACAGTGGATTAATACAGCTGATGTTATCAACTGGTTTACTAACTCCCGATATAAAGACAACTGTACTTTCATACAGTTCGATATTATCGACTATTATCCCTCTATATCGAAGAATCTATTCACTTTGGCATTGAAGTTCGCTCGGGAATACTCCAATATTTCTGAGAGTGAAGTGGATATTATCATGAAGTGCCGAAAATCTGTTCTGATATACAAGAATGAACAGTGGACCAAAAAGTCTTGCAGCGATAATTCTGACATTTCAATGGGTTCCTTGGATTCTGCAGAAGCTTCTGGCCTGGTTGGATTATTTCTTTTGTACAATTTAAGTGCCGTTGAGTGTCTAGATTCTGATAGTTTAGGATTATATAGAAATGATGGCTTATTAGTTGTTAAAAACTCCACTAAAATTAAGGTAGACCGTATTAGGAAAATGATCCATAGGGTATTTAAGGATTTAGGTCTTAGGACTATAGTTACAACTAACGTTAAACAAGTAGATTTTCTGGACGTCACCCTAGACCTTACTAGCAACACTTTCCAACCATATGTGAAAGTTAATTCCAACCCAGTATACGTGCATCCAAATTCCAACCATCCCCCTTCAGTTATCAAACACATACCCTCCTCCATTGGATTTAGGATTAGTACTAACTCTTCTAACAAAGATGTTTTTAATAAACATCGTGATTTTTACAATTCTGCACTTAAAAATAGTGGATACAAAGATATCACTATTCAATATAGAAACCCGGTTAATTGCAACCATAATAAGAAAAGAAGATCTAGAAAGATCATTTGGTTTACTCCCCCTTTCAATATAATGGTTAAAACTAAATTAGGACGTATATTTCTAAAACTCATCAAGAAACATTTCCTCAACCCAGAAACTAACCCACTTAGTAAAATATTTAATCCTAATACCCTTAAATTAAGCTATAGTTGTACGGATAACCTAGAGAAAATAATTAAAAAACATAACAACAGAGTCTTTAACAAGTATAGGAACTCAAAAAACTTAACTATTCACCAGGTTTCCAGCAGCACTACAAAGTATAATGACACGAATAACAACTTACGCAATTGTAGGAATCCAAATAATTGTCCACTACAGAATAATTGTATGACTAGTTCTGTAGTTTATCTTAGTATAATCTCTACACTAGAAAACCCAAATATAAATAAAATTTACATTGGTAGCAGCATGAATCTATTCAAGGAACGTTGGCGGGGGCATATGTAATCTTTTAATAACAGTAATTATAAGTACATGACTTCATTATTCAAGTATTTTTGGAGTCTAAAAGAAAAGATTAAAACACCTACTGTTGAAATGAATCAAGAAAGCCCGGACATGTAACTTCCTATATGCCCCATGTTATCTATGTCTTAACGAAACATTTGAAATAATTAGATTTAAAAATAAGACCCATCTCTTAAATCAAAAATATGAACTAACTGTTAACTGTAAACACCGGTATAAATTTAACTTATTATAGGGGTTGTAATACTTTCAATGATAATGATATGTCACTGTAAATTTAATAGGTTATTACTTTTATTACCTGATGGCCATCCTGTTGATATGAGTGTGTGTTGGTGTACCTATACTGTATTGTTCCGACATGAGTGTGTGTTGGTGTACCTATACTGTGTTGTTCGTGTCTGTATATGTGTGTATGTATTTGTGTGTATGTATGTGTCTTTGTACTGCTGGATGTGTATATATGTATATATATGTAAGTAAGGTTTTTTTATATATATAAAAAGAAGGTAAAAAGGAGGAGAAGAGGAGAGGAGGGTAAAATATATGTATATATATATATATGTCCAGATGTATTGTGTATGTATATTTCTATTTACGTGTACTTCTGTATGTATGGATATGTTTATGTATGTATGTAGGGATACATGTATATGTGTGTGTAGTATATGGATATATGTTTATGTATGTATATGTATGTATGTATATGGTTGAATGTGTGTGTATTTATGTGTATGTGCGTATATTTCTGTACTTGTAATTATAGGTATATATATGTATGTATATATATATTTATATATATATATATTTATATATATATGTATGTATATATATATTTATATATATATATGTATGTATATATATATTTGTCTGTGGATGACAAATATATATATATATATATATATATATATATATATATATATATATATTTGTGTGTGTATGTGTGTGGGTGCATGTATGTGTGTTGACACCTATCATATGTGAGCTTGTTTGTGCGTATGTGTAGGTATGTAAACTTTGGTTTGTGTCTACAGGGGCGTGTGTATGTGCATGTATATATATATATGTATATATATGTATTTGTATGTGTGTATATATATATATATATATATATATATATATATATATATATATATATATGCTTAGATGTGAGTGTACTTATATATGTGTATATGTGGATGTGTTGATATGGGTATTTATGCATGATTGTATATTTATACATGTGGATGTATGTTCGTATGTCTTCGTATATGTATATGTATGTATATCTTAATGTATTGATATGTATGATCAAAATTAAAACTAAAATCTACTTTTGTTTGATAGGGTTTTTTAATTGCTTACAGACTTACTCAACAATTGTGTCTTGTAACCTTTTTAAAATTATTATGGACTTTAATGTACTTTAAGATAGTATTGTTAGAATATGTGTAGGTTTATGTATGTACCTATTTTTATGCGTATATATATATATATATATATATATATATATATATATATATGGATGTGTATGTACGTATATATGTATATATAGGTGTATGTTTAATTCTACGTTTGTATGGTTTATATATATATGCGTGTGTTTGTATAGGTGTTTGTATATATGTATGTTCGTATGTTTAATTTATATACGTATATGTATACATACATATATTTATGTAAGTATATTTATATATGTATGTGTGTATCTGTATGTATGTGTATGTATGTATATATATTTATATTTGATTTGTTTACTTTTTTACGTTTCTGTGTGGGTTGATATATTTATGCTTGATTCTGTATGTGTATACATGCATATGCGTATGCGTATATGTATGTGTGTATGGATATATATATATGTGTACGTGTGTATGTGTATATATGTATATATGTGTGTATATATTTATCTATAGGTAGACTTTTCTGTATTTTTGTCTGTAGTAATGAATGTGTGTACACTGTACACATATATCTGCAGGTAGTTCTTATTTTCTTTCACGTAATGTACAATAAGGCGTATATAGACATATATGAAAAAATATATATTTTTATATATATTTGTGTGTTTGGAAATTTCGTTTTTTATATATTAGATGATGTTATTTTTATACGTATATATCTGTTTTAATGTCCTTTCTTTCCGTATTGTTTGTTTCTCTGTTCTATTAGACCATTTTAATCTATGTATATTTGCCCGTATAATTTATATTTTAATAAGTGGTTAGAATTCGTTTAATAACACTTTCAATCTTGAATATTTCTTGGTTGTTTTATCGGACTGTCTAGGTCAATGTATGTGGGTGTATGTACATGTCTTTATCGGTGTCTATGTGTATAATAACTTGCATGCACATTTAATTGTGTATGTTTGTGTGCGTGTTTTCTTTTTGTAAAGGGTCGTGGAGATGTTTCCTGTCTCGTCACTTTTTTTGTGTGTATATATCTAAATATGTCTGGGTGCTTATGTATTATAATCTAAGTGTGCATGTATTCTCTTTCGCAAGATGTCATCACCCCATCCCTACACTTGGAATTCAAATGTATCCATGTTGTCATGAAGTTAAGAGCAGTCGATCTTAACGTCTATTCCAACGTAATTTCAATAAAAAATAAATAAATAGAATACCATATGTATTTTTTCTTTTTTCCTCAGTAATTTTATAATTTTTAACTTAATAGAGATTAAATTCAGATTTTGAAATGGGTAATTTTTAATTTTTAATTTTAATTTCAAATTATATAATATAATTTAATACTTATTAGTTAGAATAAATTCTATTTTAGTTTAACCCCAACTTTAAAGCATTTAATAGCTATCATAACCTTACTTCGTTGTCACATTTTTGAATTCTCGTATACTTGTATTTTGTGGTCATTCCAGCTTATGTAACAGCCTTTCCCCTTGCGAGGGGTGGTTAATTAATTTGAACCTTTTAAAACCCTTTATTCTACATTCAACATCATCACTTGATAAGACCCAAGAGGTGTTGAAACAAAATGGCTATTTTTGTAGTGATTTTATAACATTTTTATGTTATAATATTATATATATATATCGAATGTAACAGCAAAATTGTCCATATATATATATATATATATATATATATATATATATATATATATATATATATATATAAAGACATTTATGATATGTTTAACGTTCTTTTTATAGATACAAGTATTTAAGTAAATGCTCTGTTTTATAATAAACAGTATTAAATAACATTTACCGGCCTGAATGTCCGAGAAATTTTCATAGAAAATTTTCGTTCTCCGAAAATTTCTCGGACATTCAGGCCGGTAAATGTTATTTAATACTGTTTATTATAAAACAGAGCATTTGCTTAAATACTTGTATCTATAAAAAGAACGTTAAACATATCATAAATGTCTTTCAATAAATTGTCGGACTTTGTCCAATTCAAATATATATATATATATATATATATATATATATATATATATATATATATATATATATATATATATATATATATATAAAAGGAAGAGGTTATAGTCATTCCAACGAGAGAAAAGGAAGAGAGAAACCGCGAACGTTTTTGGTTGTAATGTGAATTTTAAAAAAATATTATGCTTTATTTTCCATAATTTTGCTACACGTGTTTCCGGTCTCGCGACTGTCATCAGCAAAGGGTGTAGATTTCCACATATTATTAAAAATAATTCATTTTTTCTTTATGTTTTTCGATGTTAAATATTCTCGATATGAGACATTTTTTTCTTTTGTGTTAGTGATCTAAACGCCTTTCTTGAACTTGTAGGGAAAAGTTCTGAGTGAAGGATTATAAAACAATTAAGATTAGTTCGAGAAATGATGGAGTAGTTAAAATTTTGTAAATTGAAAATGGCAGAAAATTTTTTTGGTGTATAAGTACAAACTTAAAAATCTCCTGGTCATAATCGCATTTTTGGTTTGCGCATGCTAAAATTATGGGATGCCGTACTCGGGTGAAAAAGTCATCTAACTTTAAAAAAAACAAACTAACCAACGCACAGAGACAAATGAGCACATTTTACCATACAACTATAGCTCACAAACTAAGAAAAACATATTATTATCAGGAAAAAAATAATTTGATTCTATTTCATGAGAAAAAAAACAGCTGAAAAACTTGTTAAAAAAGAGAATTGTGGTTATTCTACTTCTGGTAAATCCCCCAAGTGTCTTTTCTGGGTTTTCTGCCATATAACCTGATGGAATTATGTCTCATTTGATTTGTTTCAACCACAATTGACACCAATTGTAACCAATTTGACGAAATATGAGAGAGAGAATGAGAGAGAGAGAGAGAGAGAGAGAGAGAGAGAGAGAGATATTAATGCAAGTGTTTAATTTCTGTCTATATTCCTGAGATGACAGAGAGAGAGAGAGAGAGAGAGAGAGGGTGAGTGTGGGTGAGAGAGAGAGAGAGAGAGTGAGTGAGAGAGATTAATGCAAGTGTTTAATTTCTGTCTATATTCCTGAGATGAGAGAGAGAGAGAGAGTGAGAATGAGAGAGAGAGATTAATGCAAGTGTTTAATTTCTGTCCATATTCCTGAGATGAGAGAGAGAGAGAGAGAGAGAGAGAGGGTGAGTGTGGGTGAGAGAGAGAGAGAGAGAGAGAGTGAGTGAGAGAGATTAATGCAAGTGTTTAATTTCTGTCTATATTCCTGAGATGAGAGAGAGAGAAAGAGTGAGAGAGTGAGAGAGAGAGATTAATGCAAGTGTTTAATTTCTGTCCATATTCCTGAGATGAGAGAGAGAGAGAGAGTGAGAGAGTGAGAGAGAGAGATTAATGCAAGTGTTTAATTTCTGTCCATATTCCTGAGATGAGAGAGAGAGAGAGAGAGTGAGAGAGAAAGAGAGAGAGAGAGTGAGAGATTAATGCAAGTGTTTAATTTCTGTCCATATTCCTGAGATGAGAGAGAGAGAGAGAGAGAGAGTGAGAGAGAGAGAGAGAGAGAGAGTGAGAGAGAGATTAATGCAAGTGTTTAATTTCTGTCTATATTCCTGAGATGAGGTACTGTAATTATTTTCATTATTTACATTGTTGGGAATATTGTCCTCATCGTTATTGCCATATTCACGATGTTTCTGCCGTTGTACGCTACTGCCTTCTTCAGGTGATTGGAATTTTGAACTGTAGCCTTTATTTCGTTCACCGGGGTAGATTGTTTTAGTTCCACGTGCCATGCCCCAAGGACACATGGCCCAGTTGATAAAAGCGTTGGTTGGATCCAGTGACTTGACTGGTCGTGAGTTCAATACCTGGATACTGCAGTGGTGGACAAAACCTTGGAGAGTTGAGTTAAAAGGAGATAACAAGACACCTGGAAGAGGAACGGCACGTGGAACTAGAACAATACACTCCGGTGGAGGAAATAAAGGGTTCATTTCGAAATTCCAATCACCTGAAGTAAGCCGGAGCGTACAACAGCCGAAACGCCGTGAATATAGCAATAAAGATGAAGACAAGTGTCCGAACAATGTAAATAGTGTGTTTAATTTCATTCATCCAGTAATCAAATATAATTTATTTACATATAAAAATTATTAACAATGGTTAATAATAAATTTAACTGTGTGTAACAAAAAAGAGAATGAAAGTCAATGTCTGGCATCTCGCTCCCGCCCTTTCACTGTCGAAACTGTTAAATGTAGCCGTCTCTTCGACTCCAATAGCTTCATGTCTCGCACTTCTCGTCTGTGGAACTCTCTCTCCTTTTCCTGTTTCACTGATAACTATAATCTCCAACTATTCAAATGTCGTCTCCAAATGCCTTGATCTATCCCCTATCCTTCTCTTCATCCTTTCCTCTATCACTCCTCTTTGATCTCGCTCCAACTCTCTGCGACCCCTTGCGTGCTAGTGGCTTCCCGCCTTGCTTGGGGTGAAACGCTTAAAAAAAAATGTAAAAGAAATGACAATCTGGAATTAGGGTTATGAATACACAAAAAATATGATGCGAAAATGTTTTAATTTAAAATCGAATCCATGTCAGCGCTTGAAAATCTTTCTTTTCGAGTTTTGGTACGAATTTTCGGCAATGGCAACGAGAAAGTCTGAAACTTTCACGTCTCTCAGGCACCAAAACATGAATCAGAAGAATATGAAACGTCTTTTATGAATCGCTAAGCAATTCAAGAATGACAAAGAATAAAGGTCTTATTAAATGACTTGTTTAAAAAAAAAAAATAAAAAAACTTTCTTTCTTCGTCAAGTTTGATGTCAGGATTGGCTCAAATGGAGATTTCCAATCAATAAGTCCCGTAAGTATTTTCCAGACAAATTTAAATGATTAGGTCGAAAAACCCTTATACTTAGGTTACCTCTTTCAGAATTGCCACGAATTTCAATATTATTTTTTACAGCAAACATTCTTTTTGCATCATCTTCACTTGAGAGTAAAGAAAAGATGTCTTCGGAATAAAAAAAAAAAATGCCAGACCCCATATTTGTTTTTCCATGATATCACGAATCTCTTTTGGCAAAACACCACAAACAATTGTTATTTCTTTATAAACGTGGCGTCGGAGTCGGGGGTTGTGCATTACAAATTGATGTCTTGCATTTGATATCAAACCACATTCGAAAAGAAAGTAAGACAATCTGTTTCACAATCATTTCAAGGTCCTTTTTTATGGTGCCAGTCAGTCATTCCCTTTGGCTCACAACTGCAAACCAATCTGTTCGTCTAAATAAGCAAGCATAATTTTATTGGCAAATAATGAATAAATTGACCAAAGTTCATGTATTATTCTGTTATATTCAAATTCCTTCGATTATCACAGCCAGAAAAATAACTTTCCTTACCATAATGACATCAGCCAGCATTTGACAATGACTGTGATAGTCGAAAGCATTCGAATATAACAGAAATAAAAAGGCAGCTTGAAAAATTTATACAAAACTCTAATCATGATAAAAAATACCTCATTCGGAAATTGGAAAGATATAAGAAAACGTTGAGTAGACAGACCTTTCAGTGGAATTCAATAAAACTTCATATATATATATATATATAAATATATATATATATATATATATATATATATATATATATATATATATATATATACCCAAGTATAGGGTTGGTGTATACGGAATAATTTCCAATAAACAAAAATGCTATACTTAAAACAGTGTTCAATACAGAGTAGAGCAAATATAATATTTGCTCTACTCTTGAACACTGTTTTAAGTATAGCATTTTTGTTTATTCGAAAATTATAGCATAAACATGTTATAAAATTACTACAAACATAGTCATTTTGTTTGCACACTTCTATCAAGTGATGTTGTTGAATGTAGAAAATGTAAAACCTACATTCAACACAATCACTTGATAAGACACCAGAAGTGTTGAAACAAAATGGCTATTTTTGTAGTGATTTTATAACATGTTTATGTTATAATTTTCGAATAAATTTTATATATATATATATATATATATATATATATATATATATATATATCGAAATACACAAACACTAAAATACTTGTTAAAATCGTACACGTTAAAAAAAATTTCAAGTTAGAAAAATCAAACCTGTAGAGAGATTTAATATCTTAAAAAGATAAAACGCTGACGAGAACACCACTGCCGTTTCGACCGCCAAGATCTCATCAGGTGGTTTGCTCAGCGAATTAATCAGACAGCACAAAAATTTAAATGCACTAATGCGGCACCGGAAGTAATGGTGGGAGTTGGAGTGGAAGAAATGAAGTGGAGGAGAAAAAATTCTTTTTCTACTTTCATCCAGGTCAATTAGTTGTTGTTAAACCAGGAGATACAGTCTTAAGTGACTTGACTTGGGTATCCCACGTAGGTAGTTTGCAAGTATCCATTAAAAAATTTATGGCTTATAATACCTAGCTTCTTCTTTATTGGGTTAGGCGTACAATGCAGATTGTCAAAAAGATTCTTCAAATGAAGAAATATTCAATGAAAAAAAGAAAATATATGTATCTGCTTTTAGAGAGGAGAGGCATATGTGTTTCAAGGAACAAGCAAACCTAAAAACAGATGACAATAGAAAAAGAAACAGGAATATCATCTGGTTCAACCCACCCTTTAACATGCAAGTAAAAACAAATATAGGGAAAATGTTTTTAGTCTTCGAAATAAGCACTTCCTGAAAGTGTCCGGGCTGTACAAGTTATTTAACCGTAATACATTCAAGTTGAACTACAGTTGCACTAGCAACCGAGGTAATATTATTAAAAGATGGAACAATAGAAATTCAAATAAAAAAAAAAGAAAAAAAATGAAATAACATTGTATAGTGAATGGCAAGTTCAGCGTTTGAGCAAACATCGCATCTAAAAAGGCGGGAATAGATTATTATGTGCACATTGTTTTATATATCCCTCTATCTATCTATCTATCTATCTATCTATCTATCTATCTATCACATGTCTGTATGTGTGTTCATCTATCTATCTATCTATCTATCGATCGATCAAATTTGTATGTTGGCGGCATTTTTTTTATTAATACGAGTCTGATTGTGGACTACAGACAGATATTTTTTTTACATTTTCTCGTTAACTTCTCTTATTTACGTGCAAGAAACCAGATGTCTGGATCTAATGAATGTAAATATTGTTAAAATGTTGGTCAGCGAATGATTTCAACCATACATCTATCATTTTAAACTCAATATTTTCGCAATACGAGATTCAAGTGCAACTCGAGGTAAAGGGCTATTGAATGAGATTGTTGTATGGAAGTAAGAATGCCACATTAAGAAGACATGGAAGATGGATAACGACTGACCCTAAACTTGAAGAGTTATGATTGTTGTGATCGGGAAGTATCATCTCGGGAGACTGTTCCACAAAGTAGTGGTTTTTGAGCAGAATCTGTCTGAGTGGAACTTCCTTCTTAGCAACGGGTTACAAAGGAAATAAGAATGATTCAATTCTATGTACGTGTCATGATGGATCTTAATTGCAAAGGTCTGAACTGGCGTAAATATGGAATGTCGCTCGTTTGAACATTTGCCACGGAAACAACGAGCAGCGCGTGGATAGCGACGTGTCGTCTGTGGTACTGTTAACTTTTGCAATTTCAAAATACATTTAAACTCAGCCTCCAGCATTTGAACATTTGGATAACGCCGCGCACGGTGCAACATGGATTATTATTATTATTATTATTATTATTATTATTATTATTATTATTATTATTATTATATACTGATTTGCTCAGATTAGTTAAACGTACAGGTAATATAGCTGTATTACTGTAAATGATAACATTTATAGATCAATATCTTTATATATATATATATATATATATATATATATATATATATATATATATATATATATATATATTTTTTTTAACATACAACGTGTGTTAGCACGTGCGATACCCTGTCTTCATCAGCTGCCGACCAGGGGTGATCTCACGGTTTCGGTGGCTATGGCGGGACCGCCACCCCAGCGTTTGCCACCAGGCAAGGTATGAAGAAAAGCTAATTGATCGTTCCTCTTTGTAAATTTTCGTAATGAAATAAATAAAACGATTGTTCCTCTTTGCCGCTTCCGTCCGTAACGAAAGTTCCTGAACGCGTTTGCCGTTATTGACGCGCTCGTAAAAATCGTTATAGACGACTACGCAAATATTTCACTTGCGCATGTTAGGTCGTGATGTTGCGCGCATAATATTTCAGTAATCTTTGTTCTGATCGTAACTTTCCTTTCTGGATTTGTCGTCGATTTGGTCGTTTTTCCTCTTTCTTATCTTTCATTTCCATTACTGGTCCAAACCACTCAAAGCAAACGTCGTATATTATTCTACAAAAGGAACTGATCTGTTGCCCTATGTGACCCTTAAGATTGTTATTAATGATAAAAGAATGCTCTTTGTCAAGATTTTTCCAAATAGTCTTCTGGTTACCTTTGGGCCACTGGATTCTTGGTTTACTTAGGATTTCTCCAGGATGCTGTCGCTCAACTATGGAATCCCGGCCGCTGTGGGTGTATTCCAGATTCATAATCCCACCACTCGATTTACATTCTCCGATAGGAGAATTACGTTGTTTGCACTAGCGTGCCTTATGGATACGTAAACCGCGTAAACCGTTAAATCTTCTGCCGCAATCATACGTTGTAGCCGGGTCCATATCCAGGTCGATATGTATATATATATATATATATATATATATATATATATATATATATATATATATGAATTAAGATTACTTCAAAGTAATGATCATTTCACCCACAAATTAAAACTAATTTGCAGGATTTTCAAATACATCAGATAGATAAGAAAAAAAGATTTCGGGGTTTTATTTTTTTCTTATAAACACACACACACACACACACACACACACACACATATATATATATATTATATATTTTAACCAGAAAAGAAGGCTTGGACAGAAGCGTCTACGTTTTTAAATTTGGATTTTAATGTAACTATAACAACAGAGATATTTCGATTTCATTTTTGCCTTGAAAAAGTCGGAAGACGAAACGCGTCGACAAAATCTAAGATATTTCCAATTGTCATTTTATACCAATATGTCTTGTCCACAGAGTTGATCTGGGAATTTAACTAACACACACACACACACACACACACACACACATATATATATATATATATATATATATATATATATATATATATATATGAGTTAGAGATCAAATGTGGATTGGAATCCAACAGAATCATAAAATAAGGAACAAATAGTAAACGATTATCAATCTAATATATGTCACTGTTATTAGAGCTTCGTCAGAGATTGAGAGAAAACAGACAATAAGTCAGAAATTTGGTATTTTCAATTTTGTATGGATCAATTCTCATTGACAAACCATAGACAATTCTATATGCATATGTGTTTGTAAAAATTCCAATATCTTGACGAACTTCGTATGGTAATGGGTATTCGTAATTGTGATGTGTTTCTGTCTAGTAGGAGGAGTTCTGTTTTCACTTTTGTGTGATCAGTCGGCTTAGTCTATTAACCTGTGGTTGCTTTTATATACATGTTTTTGTATTACGTAAATATAAGTTAGATTCTTTAAGAATGTATCCAAAGAACGATGGCGATGTAATGTAATATTTTAGTTGTATGTTTATAGTTAGTAATAATGTTATTATTAAGCCTTCAAAAATTTTTCTCTTGATTATGTTCTTTTAAAATTAGGGTGTCATTAGTAAAATCAATACACCGGTTAATCTACTCCACTTGATGTAATAAAACTATAGTTGTAGGTGAAGGTGTGCTGTGTCGCGTGCCATCATGTCAGATATAAGTTGAATAGAAAACATGTCTAGCGATCATGCTTGGCAGGGAACGTGACAAACATTTCGCAGAAGTATGGATTAATTTGGGCATCATGGGGGCAGACATTATCCCGCTGGAACAACAAATTGTTTTCTTGTTGCAGGAAACATCAAAAGTGGTCGAGAGATGTAACATATGGTACCAAAATCTATTATGTCAGAGAACGGAAGAGGGTGACATGAAGATTAACCCTGTGACCATAGGCAGTGCGCACATTTAATGAAGTTTTGTGAGACGTTCCGATTCTTAAGAAAATAATTCTCTTGTTTTTATCTCACATTTTTTTTATCTCACATATTCGTATAAAGATTAAAGCTGGATTATATTTACAATGAGTTTCCAACTTATATAGATAAAACAACAGAAAATTTTATTTTTTAGGTTGACCAGATCTTCTTTTTAAATTAAGCGCCATAGAGAGTTTTATTCTTAAAGTTACTTGTTTGAAATGAAATGCTTTAAAAGCCATTCCGTGAACGCTGCGGGTTGGTTGAATTGATTATGCAATTCAAAATGGCCGCGACTGTTCTTAACTGTATTTTCCTATGTTCAGTCTTAGAGGTTCATAAACTTCGTTGCTATATCGATTTCAGTTAATTAGTTTAGGGGTTAAAGACAGTATTGATTTACAACTGGATCGATATCATACCTTCTTATTTTAATTCTGATTAGACCTTGAATGAAAAATAAAGAGAAAGTTAAGTTTAAAAAATTAATGAGTTTTGTAAGTAAAAAGAATGCAAAATACCGTCACCAAATAATTCGTTAAGTTATATTTCCAGCTTAGATTTTTTTACCGTTTCATCCAAAGCAAGGCTATAAAAACCTCTGACATGAAAGGCGTTACTGAGAGTGAAAGAGACAGAGACTACAATAAAAGAACAGAACTCGAAAAGACAGATCACGGTTGGTATTGCATTTGAATCGTTAGCTTATTAATAACTTGTAAAAATATTTCCTAACGTGAAATGGTTTTATGTAAATGTGATGCCTTTGAAGGATTAAAGATGCGAGCCAACTCTTTTCCACCTTATTTTAGTATATTCTCCCTTTTAGTCACCTATTTCAGTTTAGTTTCGTTCTCTTTCTGTTCCTATTTTAAATTCTTGACGAGTTACCTGTCTTCTCTAGCTTTGTTTCGTTGTAAGTAACCCTAAGATGAAAGTGGTTAATGAGAGTGAAAAAGACAGAGAGGAAATATAAAAGAACATGATTAAAAAAAAAACAGTTGACGACGATTGACATTTCATTTAAATCTTTGAAGATCAAAGTTGTCTGGAAAGCAAGAAGTCGAAAGAATGTTCCACGAGCGAGAAGTGCGAGAGAAGAAACTATTAGCATACAGCAAGCAATTTCAATAGTGAAATTGTCAGATATTTCTGCCAATCTAGTACAGCGCTTAAATTCGTGACGTCGAGATACCGAAGAGGAAAGCTCATCGAATCAATTACCATCAAAATAGTTATAGAAAAAGGCAAGAGGAAGCAATGTTAAGTCAGTGGAACTGAAGCCAAGATATCAGGACGGATAACATTGAAGATTCTTCTTTGGATTTGGTCAAGGATATCTAAATACATAGCCGGAGCAGCAGACAAGATGGGATAGCAATATTCAATGCACGGACGAATGGTTGACTCCCAGATGTGCAAGATAGACTCTGGTGAAAAAAATTGTCTACCACAACACAAAGAATCTACCTTCCTAGCAGCAATTGATTCAATATAATCATTCTACTTCATGTCAGTGGTTTAGGCTTTCATTAGTACGGTCAAATCACGCTGAAAACACCGGTTCTCGTTCGATCACCGAAGTTAAGCATCGTAGAGATGGGGGACCGCCTGGGAACACCTGGTACTGTACGCAATTTGTGGCTGTGTGGCTGAGTGGTCTAAGGCGTTGCTTTAGAATCACGAGGCACCGAGTTCGAATCCTGGCTGGAATTAATTTCAGCAGCTATCGGACTCCAAGCGCAGGGCACCTTTGGCAAGTGTCGGTTCCATAGCCACGGGTCCACCAAAACCATGTGAGGGAATTTGGGAGAGGAAACTGTGTGGAAGACCTCGTTGGCCAAAGCTAGCACGATATCACAAAACACCGTGATTGCGAGTTGAGGTGGCCAGCCTTGTTCATTTATTATCACGCTGGGTTCGCACCAACGCTCTAAAACTGTTAATTGGCTCTGCACACGCCAATAACAGTATAAACTGCAGGTGGGCTCTGTGGGCATTTCCCAGGTGGGAAATTGCAAAATGCCTGTGCAAATGTTGCAATATGCGCTAGCTAGCTGTGCATTGCAACGGGTGTCCTCGATATCGAGTGGCCAATTATTAGTACTAGTCGAGTTAAAACTTAAATATTGGCCATAGAAATGCTAATAGTAGAAGTAGTAGTAACAAAAGCCTAGTTAATCTTCCTCTCCCGCTGTTTGTCACTATATATATATATATATATATATATATATATATATATATATATATATATAATTATCCGACTGATGCCAAATCAGTCGGGTTCCGATCCCGGCTTGAAGCAATCGGATGTCTAGCCACATTGATGAGCTGTGATACAGCGAAACAGTGTGTCTGTGGATGACTATTTATGCTCTCGAAATAATTCGATTGATCTCTTGGAGAGGAATGGGTGATTTTATAAACAGTGGCTGCTGCTGCTACTTCAATACTCCTCAACTATAATCAAGATCGCCTAGCCATTGACGTCTTTCGTATAGATAGCTTGTGAGTAGTATCTTTGACTGATGCCAAATCAATCGGGTTTCGATCTCGGCTTGAAGGAATCGGATGTATAGCCACACTGATGAGCTGTAATACAGAGAAACAGTCTGTGGATGACTATATATATATATATATATATGTATATATATATATATATATATATATACATATGTGTGTGTGTGTGTGTGTATGTATGTGTGTGTGTATCATTGATGAATCTAGGACATAAAATTTACTGGGGCCCAAACCCGTCATCTCAGGGGAGCTTCCGCCATCAGAAATCACGACCAGCTTGTGAAAACGACGATTTTTATTAAATCTCATTTAATATTAATTCAAAGTCAAGATTTAAAGCTATGAAGTTGAAAGAGGTATACTTTGAAAACAGATTTTAGTGTGCTAGTTCATACTCGTAGCTTCCGTTACACCACCCAAACCAAAGGTCACCCTTCTAGTTAAAGCACCCTGGCGACAGGACTGTTCTTGATCATTACAATTTATAATAACTTTTACCATATGTATAATTTAGGCTATAAAAGATTTAGCATCTAAATTCTATCTTAAATATAAGATATATTCAATTTTCATCACGGAAATTTCACACCCGAGTAAAAAAGGAAGAAAAGAAACAAGTACAAAGTTAATTTTATGATCAATGTTTTTTCTGCTATATTTAAATAGCAGTTTTCAGATTATTTTCTTAAAAAATAGGCTAATTAGGCATAATTAATTCTTCCACATAAACGTCTGGTAGTGTAATACTAAGTTAAAATTTCTAGTCTTTTTAATGTGTTTGTTTATATGTTGCTTTATTATATGGGTCTCTCTCACTCTCTTTGTGTCACCTTCTTCGTTGTGAATTTTGTATAAATGGCTTCGAATGGTGAATCCAAACTGTTTGTCGAAGTTAATCATTCCTCACATCACACATACATGGCATTATATCATTTTTGTCACCCGGGAAGATTTTTTTCAGCCCGACTTTTAAAAAAAATTAAATCTCATTTAATATTAATTCAAAGTCAAGATTTAATGCTATGAAGTTGAAACAGGTATATTTTCAAAAATAGAATTAACATTGTTTGAGATTTAAAAAAATATTTTTTGATAGTTCAGCTAGAAACCTATTTGCCTGAGTCAAGCTATAAGAAATATTTCCTTTCCTTTTGGCTTCATAGGGCAGAAATTTTGGGCCCCTGTAATCAAATAGCCTCAATTGCCACGATAATGTTTTCTTCGTGTAACATTTTTATGAACATTTTCGGCGAAATTAAGTCAACATTTTAGAGTAGGTATTCAAACAAAACACTAAGAAGGAGTAAATAAAAACAATTTCAGTTTGTTTTATGCTTTATGGATCGTGTCATGACTTTGGATTCAACTAAAGTTAAAAAAACGAGGTCTTAAAAAGTAGGCAGTGATATCTATTCTATATATATATATATATATATGAAGTAATATAGTTTTAAGGTGTGATATATTTATGGGATAAAGTACTCAATATCAGAGATAGAGCGTATGTAAATATAAATAACTATTGCGTCTAGCATGAAACAGTCTGTCGCCTCTGTGCATTTATATATATATATATATATATATATATATATATATATATATATATATATATATATATATAATTAGAAAAAAGATCCACGTATGTTTCTTATAGCATGTAAAATAGATAGGTTACTTAATAAAACAAGGACAAACGAAAAGTTACCAATATAATCAGTACGAAAAACATTTATTAAATATTAATTATTAGCCATATGACAGAAATTAAATCAACGGGGATATAAATAAACAGAGAAAATGGGAATTACTCACCGACAAATGTTTTTGTGGACGGTATATTTCCTGGTGGAGATCATATCATTAACAAAAACCTGATCTCTGATTTCTCGCTGTGCGAGACTTTTTATGAATTTATCAATTTAAGCGCTATTTTTGTGGAGACCCATATTTGAGTAAACGCTCCGTTTCTTTATTAAACAGTATATTTGTTTATTTTCGTCTGTCAGCCTCTTTTTTCAAATATAGGTATCCAATAAAAGTTAAAGTTGTAACCTCCAAAAATTTTCTAAAAAAAGACCATAGCATAGTGAAAAAAACAAACAAAACAGATTTGACAAAAACAAAGTTTTATCGTCAAAATATTTATGTTTTTATTAAGGAGATAAACCAAAGTATTTTTTGAATATTTTATTAAATTTTTCAAACCTTTCTAGCACGTTCGAAATAGGTAAGTGTTAACGATCTGTTCACGTGAACTACTTGCCCGATAGTGAGAGTGTCACTTGTATATGGGCGGAGAGAAGAAAAGTGGGGTTGATTCTCATTGGTTGAGAATAAGTGAATTAATGATTATTATAATTGTTATAATTATTTTATTATAATTATTGGTTTTGAAATTGTATTTAGTAAAATTTATTTATACCCATAAACAATGTAGAGAAAACTAAAAAGTAAGATTTAGAAAAATAATTCTGTTCAAATTTGAATGAGAGAGCGTTCTAAAATATTCGAAATTCTCTCGACATTTAGGAAAGAAAACTATGGAGGACGCTAAGTGACGATCGTATTAAAACCAATAGATTTATTGACCCGATCGCTCGCAGCCTAAAGAAACGGTAGACGAAAATATACTTGCTAAGAGTTACTGTGCTTTTTGTTTTATAATTCGATCTTAGATTGCTCGACTTATTTAGGCATGGTATAATTTAATTTATATTTATTACGCTTTTTATGTTTAGGGCGTGAAACACTTCCTTGCTTATATGCCAGAAGGCATATAAAATAATATTAATATTAACTATTATACACACACACACACGTATATATATATATATATATATATATATATATATATATATATATATATATATATATATATATATGTGTGTGTGTGTGTGCGTGTGTGTGTGTGTGTGCGTGTGTTTGTGCGTATGTATAATTCATTTAGTGCACTGATTTAGATGACATTTTGGTATCAAATTTTTTAGTCTGGATTATGAAGAACTTTGTCTCTTCAAGTTAATGTACGTTGCTTGTATTTTCTTTCTTTTTGTTTTCTCTTAGGCGTGGTTGGTTCGCCTTGTGTTTATGTTTTTAGTTTTCGCAAGATCATTAATTCCGTATCTATCTATCTATCTATCTATCTATCTATCTATCTATCTATCTATCTATCTTAGTCTGTTCATTATCTATCTATCTATCTATCTATCTATCTATCTATCTACCTATCTATCTATCTATCTTAGTCTGTTCACTATCTGTCTGTGCATTCAAGAATATATATATATATATATATATATATATATATATATATATATATATATATAGTATGGGGTACTGAAAAGCTTTCGGCTTGACGTACTTATAAAAATTTTTCATTCAATAATCTAACATCGGAACATTGACTTTGTCGGTTAAGTCAATAATGTTTCAACATTTCCTCTTACGTTGTCTATAATTTTGCGTAGACACAGTGTAATGTTAAGATTTATTTTTGGCATCATTAAACGCATTTTTTGCTGTTACTGTAACTTTTCGTGGATTCATTCTACAATCTTCTTTAAATGTTTTATCCTAAGGAAAGTAAGGAATTTACTTTACAGGTTAGTGCGTGAACAAAAAAAAAAAAGCCAACCAAGAGATGCCAGCCTGGTAGCTCGCTTAAATTCATTCAGTAGATGAAGCTATTGATTCAATGTATTTATTCCACCTCATGTCAGTAGACAGCATGAGACCAAGGAGGCGTTACGAGGTGCTCTCGGGGAGTTAGAAATCAGCCATTCTGGTGGGAGGCAGGGAGGTTTCTCAGTGGTGGGTAAAGGAGAGCAGTTTCGTTTTGGAGGCATTAAAGTTTGTAAGCCATTTCCTACCCCCAGTCAACCACACATTGGAGGTCCTTTTCGTTAGTTTTGTCAACGATACCAGATTTACTATTGCGACAGGAGTAAATAGTAGTGTCGTCCGCGTAGATACCAACTTGGGAACTGATGACATTAGGAAGGTCATTGATGAATATCAGGAAAGTGTAGAGCCCAATATAGAGCCTTGGGGAACACCAGCGTTCGTGATAACGGACCCGGAGGAGAACCCGCTGTATATATAATATATATATATGAGGGTAAGTAAAAAATTATTCGCACTTTCGCCATAACTTATCTTTAGGTTTGTTACACTGCTTGTTGCACACTTCTAGCAGAGTGACCATGTTCACATTGTAACAGCAACAAGAAAACAGGCGCGATCAAGCTCAAACTTCGATCATGTGACAACAATAGTACCAAATTTAAGCAAGCGTGAGCAAAAAACAGCGTGACAAACATATGTTATGGCGAAAGTGCAGATGTTACTCATGTATGTATATCTATCTATCTATCTATCTATCTATCTATCTATCTATCTATCTCATTCTGTTCGTATCTATCTATCTATCTCATTCTGTTCGTATCTATCTATCTATCTATGTATCTATCTATCGATCGATCTATCTATCTATCTATCTATCTCATTCTGTTCGTATCTCTCTCTCTCTTTCTCTCTCTCTCTCTCTCTCTATATATATATATATATATATGACGAAATAACAAATCGGATGGCCAAAGCTACAAGTTCATTTGGGACGCTTCGCCACCGTCTGTGGAGTTATAGAGGTATCAAACTGGTCATCAAAATACGGGTTTATAGAACAGCCGTTTTGACCCCATTGTTGTACGGCTCTGAATCATTGACCCTATATATGTCCCATATCAATCAGCTGGATTTCTTCCATAAAAGTTGTCTTCGTGTGATCTGTGGCTATACGTTTGAAGATAGGGTGTCCCAAATGTAACATTGGTGGAATTGAAACTTTCCTGATAGTCACAACTTCGCCGGGTTTGTCATGTTACAAGGATGAGTGCTGACAGTATACCTAAGGTCCTCGCGTATAGACAGCTTAACAGTGGACAAAGGACTGTTGGACGGCCGTGGTTCAGGTATAAACACAAGCTAAAGCGTAACTTCTCAGCTGTCAATGTGCCTCAAACTAATTTCGAGCCGTTTGCCCTGGATAAAAATAATTGAAATATCTCTAATTTTAAGGTGTATTTATTATTTTATCTATTTATTTATTTATTTTTTTTGCCAACATCAACAAATTTTCGCATTAAATAATTAACATAAAAACTAGATAAATAAATAAATTCCATAGTTTAATAAAAGTCTTAAAAGCTTAGCCCAATCATTAAATAGAAAAACCGTTTGTGAAGTCGTCAAAAAAAACAAATTGTAGTTCAGTGCAACGCGTTTGGATATGAAATAGCCATTTGAATAAACAAATAAATAAAGAGATTGATAGACATATAATAATAAAACAAAATCCTCTCAACACTTAACGACTTGTCGTCTCGCCATGAAATATCTTTCGCTTTAAACTAACTAGACTGTGACCGTCAACATCAGCTTTGAAATAGATACCCCACCATAACCTGGCATAACATTTCCGAAGGCGACGGATTTGTAGATAAGAATTAACTCTTCGACCACCTAACCAAAATAGGCGCCCCAGTGGTTTCCATAGTAATTAATGTTACAAAAGATCATACTTATAAACACGCGAAAATCACAAGCTTATTCCTAAATTTTCGCTTGAGGATGAAACGGGACTCGATACCTTAAATCAATTTAATTTCAATAATTATATTGAGGGTTTCGGCTATCGTTTTTGAAACATGAGAACTCTTATGTAGCGAAGGAATCATATTTAAAAAAATATTATAATATATATATATATATATATATATATATGTTTAATAGAAGTTTACTATCCAAATATGCATTATATATATATATATATATATATATATATATATATATATATATATATATATATATATATATATATATAATGCATATTTGGATAGTAAACTTTCTATTAAACATCTTTCTTTAAATATGGCAGACAAGGAAAATTTAATTAATTTTCTTATTTAGTTTTTACAGCGTTCTTACGGTTTTTTTTTCGTTTGGTGGGAGTAAAATGATTTTAAATAATGTCTATTCTCCCAATTGCTTTCGGTCACTACTTTAGCCAGTTTCAAGGGCGGTTGTTTTAGGTGTTGTTAATTACTCTTCATGTTTTGACTGTTTTATTTTATTTTGTGTTTCTTTTAATATATATATAAAAATTAAAATGATTTACCAACAAAATAATTATAGCCTTGCTATTAAAACGTTACAAATGTTCAAATTACCTCCACTTTTAGTTCCACCAGTTCAGACTTTAACGCAAAGATAGGGCATACTACTTTCACGTAGTTGAATCACCTTCATTTCCTCCATTTGTAAGGAGGAAGTTCCACTCAGCTTTTTCCTAAGAATTTCTGCTTTGTTGGACAGACTCCTTTTGTGTAGATGCTTCCTTGAACTGTAACCCCTTCAATCAAGAACTAATCCTTAGCTATCTCCTTATCCTCACCATCGTCACTTCTTAAAATGTCTTTTTACATTCAGTCTCTTTCTATCTTGAATTGCTCTCGAGGCTTGTATTGCGCAAACATTAATAAACAAAAGTTTTACCATTCACAATATCTTCTGTATAAAGTAAGAAGCATAACGCACCAAAAATCATCGTTATTTTCTTTCATTTTTCCTGTTAGATCAATAAACAAATGTAACCTAATTTAAATGATATTTTATGAATACTACTTCAGACATGTTACAATGATCGTCTTCGATAAACTTGTAAAAAAATGAATGCACCTAATGCCGACTAACAACAAAAATAAGAACGAACATTTTGGCGAAACGAATATTCAAATGTAGTAATTAAAAATGTCCAGCCACGAAAACAATTTCCTCGGTTTATCTTTATTTTCCAAAGATATTCACTTATAAAAATTCGTGCCTGTTTTTAACATTAACTCGTTATAACAACGAGCATTTGTTTGGAAAATACATGCTAGATTTCTGGAGACATTTATATTGAATAGAATTTTAGCTATTTACTTTTTAACCTTTCAATCCAAAAGCATTAAAATGTTTCGGAAAATTACTGTAGTTATAAATGATATCAAAAGAGAACGAGAATAAAAAGCTTTAGTTTTAACATAAACTCTTTCTGTTTCGGCGTAAAATTCGTTATAATTTACTTAAAAGGAAAAAAAAAAATTAAAATATATATTTAGGATAAAAATGATGTTTGCTGCTTATAAAAGTGCTGTTATTGGATATAGCCTCAGAAACAATTTTCCCCTAAAAATTCTTGCATTGAATTTCATTTACACCTCGCGGAAGATATTGCCATTGTGAGATAAAATGTATTTTTTCCGCGGCAAAGTAGGCCTAAAAGCTTTCAATCGCTTGAAGTGATATATTGTATTTCTTTTCGATCCTGCGTTGGGTGTGTTTTTTTTTTATTTCAATTTTATTTATCGTTCACTTGTTTTCTTTTTCTTTTTACACTTCCATTGAGGTAAAAGCCATTCATCTCTATCCACGGAGAATATTAAAATATCGATGTAAAACAAATGAAAGTAGAACTAGATTGCAGAAAATTGATTACGTCTGTGTCGGCGAAAGAAAGAAAAAAAGAAAAGATTGCAAAAAAAAAAAAAACGGAAGAGAGAAAAACAAAGAGATATTTCTTGTGTCAAACATTGAAAAATACGCTCTTTTCGTAATTTTCTAATATCTTGTTCCATGTTCACACCGACGAAACATTGTTTTGATAATCTTTTGTCTCTGTGTCGCGGGCAAATTGATAAGTATCCGACGCATCTGCAAAAAAGTGATAAAATTAAAGGAACATTAGAATCAGTTGTTACAAAAATAAATACACGCATGCGCGCGCGCACAAATATATGTGGGTTACTCCACTTGGCTTTGTCAAAAACGCGGTAGAGGGCGCACTCTTGAAGTCTATAAAAAGGCAATCATATTCTCTCTCTTTCTCTTTTTAACTCTTGCTTTCAGATGTAGTCGCAAGTGAGTAAGATGTTTCTCTCTGGAGCACTTTCATTTTCATGGTCCTCTCTAAACTGAACTCTCGCACACACACATACATATACGTGTCTATCACACACAACCACATTCTCATAGCTAGTTTCAATGTCTTTTCCTTTCATCTCAATTGTGTGCACATGGAATTTCTTTTCTTAATAGCATGCATAGACGCTTATTTCATATTCATAGTTTTGTAATTTTTACCCGGACTCATATGAGTCCGCTAATATTGTTCCAGGAACCTATAAATACTTAATATAAAATTTTTATGCAAAACACAACCAAACAGATGATAGCCGCAGCACATACATACAGTAGAAACTCAATATCAGCGGAATCGTTAACTCGTTGTTTCATTAAGCAGAACTTCTAATTCCAAAATATTTATCAAGCCAACATTACTTTTCAACACTATCAAGGTTTTTGACCTTAGATCTCTTGGACCATAGCTCCATAAGGACCCGCTTAATGAAAACACCTCAACTTCGATACACAACGGATGAGCGGGTGGTGTAATGAATAGCGCCTCGGAATGAGAAATCAGAGTCGAGTTCGAATTCCTGTCAGAATATATATATATATGCATATATGATTATATATACGGTATTCTGTATATATACACTACAGTATATATTTATTTGTGCCATATATACATGTTTATAGTATTTACATTATGATCATAACTACTGGTAGATACTATAGTGGTTTTAAAACTAAAAAATAATCTCTTCCCATTTACAGACTATCGTCTTTAACGGACCTCCCCTCTCCATATTAGTTCGTTTATGAGAAGTTTGTATATATATATATATATGTCTTCAATCATCGCGAATGTTAATGATACTTTATGTCACTTAACTGTGGTGATCGTAAAGGTTTGTGTAGCTTTTCATAAAAAAAGGATTTGGTTAAATGGATAGAAAAGCCTTTCGACCACAATTTTATCTCATAAAAATAATTGCATTTATTTTGCCAACGTTTCTCATGAACAAGTTACGAAATTATTTTCGGTTGATAGGACGTCGTCAGAAATATTTGTTCTTCACTAAAATTGACAGCGCTATTATCACCACTTTTCGAAAACTAATTATAGGTATTTAAAGGAAAAATATTCATGAAGTAACATTTACCATAACTAAATTACTGTCAATTATCTAGAAGTATGTTTCTGGACATACAAAAAAGAATACAAGCAAAGAAGATGAAATTTAGGAAGAATTAAAATGAAAAAAACAAACCAACCCCAATAGTTGTCCTAAAGTGAGGAAATGTTCCAGCTTTCACTACGATATACTAGAAGGATACACATCGTCGTCCATCACATTTTAATTCCTTTTGTAAAAGTTATTGTTTTCATTCCTTAACATTTTGTTCAGCTTCTGAAGGTGATTTTTCGTTACTTCAGGTTAGAGTCTGATTAAATTTTTAAAAAAAATGTAGTATTGCTCTCATATCCTGGGTTGGAGCTGCTCAAACTTATTTTCCAGCCTTGATCGAATTCAAAATCTTTGTGGTCGAAGGCTTATTCTCCATTTTTCAGTGGACACAAAATCGCTAGCCTATCGCTATTTTATTACTATTTCCATGGTAAATGTTCAGGTGAGATCCATTGTTTGTTTTAGTTCAACTAGTTCAGACGCTTACAGCGAGGACATGCTATGCCACTTTCAAGAACTCATCCCCCTTTCAAGAAATTCCCTTAATTTTCACCATGTTCTAAATATATATGTGGAAGAAAATTGCATTTACCTCTTTCCTCCAGACAAGCCACTTTGTGGAACATACACCAGAGTGGTTGTTGTCAGTCTTAACCACTTCGTCAAGGGTCAATCATTATCTATCCTTATCTTCATAATCGTTATTTCCTATCACCTTTTCTCTCATTCATATCACGCGCATCATTCAATATTACCATTTTGAATGTAACCCTCTACTTTGAATGAGTGTCCAGCTTTGTATTGAAAGGCTGAAAATTTAAAAAAAATATCGTTTTGTACAGAGAAAAGACTTGAAGCAATCATGATGGGGATCTACTGACGAATGATGAGATTGTCATGGGCAGAGGCTGATACAAACAAGGAAGTTCTAAGGAGAATAGACATTGCGGAGAATGTGTTACGAGGAAAGGAGGCTTGGAGAACTGAACATTCACAAGAAGAATCGAAGGTAAAAGAAGCAGACGAAGGCAGTGAGTAACCTATTTGAAAAAATAGATGGTGGATGGAGTACGGAAAAGACAAACACGAATCACAAGGAAGGAGGTATTCCTGTGAGCTACAGGAAGCTGTAGAGATGTGCGATTGACCATATGCTGATATGTTATAAGAGAGAGAGAGAGAGAGAGAGAGAGAGAGAGAGAGAGAGAGAGAGAGAGAGAAAGAGAGAGAGAAGGGGATAGAAAGACGGGGAGAGCGTAATTAGATATTTCACGGTCTTGTCTCGAGAGTGAAGAGTGAAGAAGAAAACTTGTTTCTAAATAAAGAATCAACTTAAGGAAGGATTCACATAAAAGTTCTTACCTTATTTCTTTACATTGAATAATCTTGAGTGATGTCTTCTGTGAATTAAAAGCTTTGTTGTAAAAATGTCCGATCGGCGGACAAAATTTTTCTTAAAATTCAGCTTGAGGAGGGAGAACAAAGAGCAGTGATGTATATAGAATAGATTTTGATCATGTCCTCAGCGACTGTTTTTGAAAATAGACAGAAGGTGCATTTGCACGAAAGTGAATAAGATGAACCAGATTGGAACTGAAATATTTCTTGTTCTGAACAGTTGATCACTGCACCACCGTCACACAGGGTAGGGGGTCTCAGGATGAGAAATCGAAAAATCCAGTAGATTTTGTTACATTTACCTACGTCAAGCGTAAATTCGTTTTTCTTTTTAATCAATTCACTCCAATCAAGGCGATAATGTCACAAGATGCAAGGTGCTACTGGGAGAGAAAGAGAATGAAAAAAGAATTTAGAAGAAACCGTAAACCCAATCATAAACAAGAAAGAAAGGATAAACCAATACTCTTCAAAAAACCGGAGAGGAGTTGAACCGGGCGATAGGCGAACCTATCTAATCCTATTGAGGAAAAAATAGAGAATTTCAGAGTTTAGGCGGAGCCGTTAGGATTATAGAGTTGAAACTAGAAACCCAATTCTAAACAAGAAATAAACCTCTACTCCTGTTCAAAAGACTGAGGAGGACTGCGAGACGACCGAAAGTCGAACGTATATACTGATCCTTGGGAAAAGGAGAACCCATCACGTCTCCAAAATATGGATTAAATAGTAGGACTTGTAGTTGAAAAATAATTGTTCTTCTCAAAATGATGTTAAAGCAATATTCACTCGTAAAAAAAAGGTATCATTCTTATAAACGAAAATATGTTTCGGATTGAAATAACCAACTAAGGGTTGATATACCGTAATAAACAAATCAATCAATAACACAAACAACAATATACTTTAAGTTTCAAAACTTTAAAGAATGATGGATTTTAGTTTTTGGTGGGACTAACAAAAAAAAGCCGCACTGGGTCTTCGTTTGGTTTATTTTGTTTTACGTTATATCAACCTCAACGGTTTATTTAATGACGACAAAATTTTTAGGATAGGTTCGTATGAAATGAATATGTATTCATTTTAATAAATCAGTTTGTAGATCAAGATTCATTGGTGTATTTTTATAAAGACGGTCTTTGTAAAATGTATTCCTAGTAATATTTTCTTTTCGAAAAATGTATTGCTGGTAATATATCTTTTAGAAAAAAATGTATTACAGGTATTTATACTATAAAATGTATTTTTATAATTTCATAGTGTTTTGACACCAGTTTAAGGGTTAACTATTTGCCACAGCTGGGGCCCGAACAGGTGCTACCACCTCGTGTCAGAGTTAGAACTGGGGACAACAACAATTAAGAGGTGGTTCCACGCTCCTCAAAACAACGCGGCCAAAGGCCTTGCTGCCGGATGCAGTTTATCGTCATATCCAGGACGAACTGGGTTTTGAATGGAAACTTTTACACACACCTAAATATCCCATTTTGTCTGTTTACGGTGGGATTTTAGGGATTGAAATTGTTCTTTCATTGTTTATCAGATCTTACAACATTTACTGAAATAAGACGAAACGGTAGACTCATTGAAACGGCTAGATTCAAAGAATATAAAACAAACTTTGGATGGAATAACACAACTCTCGCACAGAATTTTGCACAGCGTTGTTTTATTTTCTTTAAAAAGAAACAAAAACAAACAAACAAAAAACAAAATCCCCAAAGAAAACATAAACACACGCATCATTAGTCTGAACAAGACGGACCATAATTTAAAATCAATTGGAACTTTTGTCGCACTTACGTTCCATTTTAACAAGCTAACAACATCTATCTATCTATCTATCTATCTATGACATATCTTTATATATAATATGCATATATATATATATATGAATATATAGGATATGCATATACACTGCGTGCCAAATTATTATTGAAAATTTTGTGTGAATTGATTGAACCGTTTTAGAAATATTAGAAAAAAAGTTATCTCGATAATAGTTTAGCACGCAGTATATATATATATATATATATATATATATATATATATATATATATATATATATATATATATATATATATTAGTGAATATACATAATATTAAACATCGAAAACACTACTCGGAGTTTCATGCAGTTTGCATTATTATATATATAGATGTATGCGTGTGTGTGTCTGTATGATTACATGGGGAAATTAATTTCTTTTCTCTTTTTTAGTTGCGAGACTTTGGAAATCTCAGGTATTTGGAATGTTTACCGCATGTGTTTTTTTCTGAATTGTTTTGTCAGATTGAACTTGTCTTCCACTATTTTTAAGAGAGCAACCTATTTTTTCATTAGTGATTTTCTAAGGCAATTGAATTTGTCCGGGAGACATACTGTCAATAGAAATTGACCCGCCCTCGGCAATCATTATACAATGAGACAATTGTATTCGTTAGCGCTACAAGTGTGTGCGTATCGAATACATAAAAGTAAACACAATATAAATTGTTGTTATTCTAAGCATGGAAATTGCCATGTATTCCTTTCCGGCTGGAAGTATATGAGAATTTACTTTGTATTCCTCTCAAGTCCGTCGACAGTTAACTTTTAAGTAAGACAAGGGACTTGAAGCAACAAGAATGTCGTAGATATGTCATAGATGGATGCCGAGTATAAATAAATACGAATAAACCTTCATTTCAAAACCAAAATACTTCCTCACCAATTTCATTTCGAATAGTTTCTTTTAAAATAAAAGTGTACAGAACTGTTACGTAATATCGGTCCTCTTATATGGCAATGAATACTGGACAATATCCATATAGACGAAGAATAGATTTAAAGCAACAGACATGTTGAGAATACCATGGTGCGAAATGCTGAGAATACCATGTACTATATAGCAATAGTACTATTTCATTCCACCAAATGATTAAGTCCGCCTGACATATTCTCTCTATATAGGAGAGGACATTGTATTTATGTTAACCATTGTATTCATGTTTCGGTGTAAATAAATATCTTTATTACACGTTGATAAAGTATTCTTTTTAATCGTATCAGTCCCAAGGTAGCACAATATCTCTTACAGAAGGAAAGCGGGAAGAAAGGATAAAGCATAAATTACAAGTAGACAGAATGCATGATCATCAGCAAAAAGATGAACCTAAAATGCAAGTTTCAGGTCAGGGATACTAAAATCAAGCAGGTAGAAAAATTTCAAAATCTGGGAAGTGTTCTAACAGAGAACGGAAAGTGTGACATTGAGATCCCGAAGATGTATTGGGATGGCCAAAGATGCATTCTAAAAGCTAAGCAGAAACGGAAAGATATTCGTTGGAATAAAAGAATATATACTGAACTGTTACGTGATATCTGTCTTCCTGTATGACAGCGAATGCTGGACAATCTTCTCAAAGATGAGGAAGAGACTTGAATCAACAGAAATGTGGTTCTACAGAACGATGCTGAGGATAACATGGACGAAACATGCGAGCAACAATGAAGTTATGGAGAGAATGGGAATAAAATGGAAACTTATACTTAACACCAAGAAGAGGCTGTTGAAGTTTCTGGTGCATATAATGAGGAAGGAGGGCTTGGAAAATTTGATACTCACGTGAGAGATTAAGAGAAAGAAGGACAGAAGAAAGCAACACGTAACAGCTGATGAGTTTGAGCAAATGCATGACAGAACATGGTCTGGGAGAAATAACAAAAAGACAAAACTTAGCTACAAGGGACAGGAAGATATGGTGGACCATAATCGCCTCCTGAATGTACTCGAAATATGAAAGAAGACGGGTTATTTAATACCAAAATCTAATTTTATTGGAAGCTTTGAAGTAATACACTGTAGATGATACTCAGCTTTTGTGCATATACATACTTGCGTCGACAGAATTACTAGAGGCAGTGATATGTGTGTTTTGTTGAAGTTATATTTTGGAATACAATTTGATTTTAAAAACATTGGAAGACATTATATGGATGAATGTCATGAAAGATTCCTTTCATGTAAATACCCATGTTTTACTTTCAGTCTTGGTAATCCTTCAAGATATGTGGTATTTACAAAACCTGAATAAGTAATTACTTATATTAATAAATAATACTAATGCCATTTGGGGAATACAGTGAACTTTTGTCAATATGAAGTCTCAAACCCAAATTGATTTTTAAAAATAGTTTATTTCAAGCTTAATAATATGTTTAATCTTTGTTTAATTCACTTTTCCCATTGCAGACTTACAGACCGGTATGCGTGTTAATCGAGTTTTGGTTCAGTAAGGAATCTATGAAGCATTTGTGAAACGACGAGATGAATCAATGAAAAATCAGTTGTTGGTAATAGACTTTACAAAAAGATCAATATTGGATCCCTTATTAATTATCAGGCTGTAAATAAGGTAAATATTTTAGTGCTAGATAATTCAGGATTTAATTTCAATTCTTACATTGTTTAACTTCATATCAACTCCTCATGGGTGATTTAATTCCGGAATTTAATTTTCTTGTGAGCTTGTGTATTTTCTTTCAAAAATGTATTCCTGGTAATTTTTATGATACTATGAAAATGTATTTTTATACTTTCAGAGTGTTTTGACCCCCAGTTTTGAGGGTTGACTATTTACCCATGGTTGGAGCCCTTACAAGTGCTACAAGCCCGAGTCAGGGTGGATATGGGGACAACAGCAATTAAGACGTGAATCCACGCCCCTGTAAACCTTCCGGTCAGAGGCCTTACTGCCGGATCTAGTTTATCGTCACACCCAGGACAGGGCAATAAATATATCATTCAAATCATTATATCCCTAACTGATAAGAGACAAACATTTTTACCTGAAAACGAAAAATATGGAGATGTTGTAAAGCGTGGATATTACAGATTTTTCATATATTAAATCAATCGTTTGTATTTTTTTGCGGAAACGCCTCTCTCTAAAAAGTATTTAAAAATTTACGAATATGAAGAAAAAATACGATAAATTTTAAGATTTTCTAAATTTGAAGGGGAGGGTTCCTCCCCTTCAAATTTAGAAAATCTTAAAAGGAACCCTCCCCTTCAAATTTTGAAAATCTTAAAATTTATCGTATTTTTTCTTCATATTCGTAAATTTTTACAAAATTTTTACAAAAACTAAAACAACAACAACAAAACTAAAATAAAAAATGAAAATAAAATAACAAATATAAAGAAAAAATAAGAATAATATCAAAGGGGTAACCAATATGGCGATTTTCTAGGTGTAGGTTAGATGTGGCACAAGGCCGAAAGAATCGAGCACCGAGTGAAGATCGAACTCGCTACTCAGTTGTAATTGTCTATAGCGAGATAAGCTTGACTAACCATTACATTACGTCGTGGATTACTTTCGGGCAGAGAGGATCCCCAGACGAGGTTAGTGCCGAAGGGCAGAGTCTCGTCTCGGGAGACAGCTACCCGACCTCGTTTTTACGAGGTCTACGCAGAAATTTTTGCCGAACCTACGGGCTCGGATACCCCACAATAAACTTGGTCTCGTTTCGCATCCGACCGCGTGAGGCGGTTAGTGAATATTACACTACGTCGTGGGTGGGGGCACAAAGTGGAAAGCAATATGTTTAAATAATACTTCTCGCCTGATTTGTAATTATTTAAATGTTTTCTATGTAAGCAATACTTTAACACGACACACGAAAAAAGGAAGTAAAATATGCTTTAAATAATATAAGCTTTTTTTTTAACTTGAAATTATTTGAAATTTTTTAAATAAGAATATACTTGATTTCTTCGTATGAAAAATTTTAATTTTTGGGGTAGTTCCATAGGAGAATTAATATACAATAAATTTGCATAACAATTTAACACCGATTTAAAATTTAGAAAATTTAAAAATAAATTGATATTCCTGATCTGGAGCGCTTAATTAATGTTACAATAATTTTTTTGAAGAAATTACTATTTCTTGGAGAGGTGCGTTTCTGTAGAAACATAATCTATCTAATAAAGAAAAGTGAAAACTTCATTTTTTGAAGAAGATTTTTTTCCCTACCTCCCATTCATGTATTTTACATTCAAAGTTTCAAACTTATCACCATTAATATTACTTTTTTTTCGCTCCTCCAGGTCTGGGTGTAGGCTCCACTGTTAAATTCCCATTCTATTCGCGAGTAGTTAGTCGATGTATTTTTTCCATTCTCGACCCCAGAGGCAAGATGAGTTGATGGAGATGACTTGTCAGAGAAAGGCGATTGGCTCCACAGATATGTCCTCCTAAAACTTAGTATGTTTATTAAAGTACGCAATTTGTAGTTCCAAATGGATTATAGATATTTATTATTTTGTGCAGCTTATAGATTTTTTTTGCGGATAGAGAATGGAAATGGAACATAGTAATAACCCCCCCCCCAAAAAAAAACGTACACATATCTACAGAAAGGTAGAAGAGAAAGAGAGAGACAGTGGTGGGAGGGCCATAGAAAGAGAGAGAAAGAGGGGGAAGAAGGATAGAGAAAGTGAAAGACTAAAGAGAGGTGAAAGAGCGAAAAAGACAGAGAAGACGAATGTATTTCTGTTATCTTGTATGCAAGCAGAAAGGTCGTATATTCTTGTTTCTAATTCTATAATCTCTGATTTGACTACCTTGTGTCTCTAATCAATGAGATAAAATAGACTTTGGCGCAGACGTTTATGAATAAGAACAAAAAAAAAAAATAATGGAAAAAAAATGTTTGTTTTGTTGCACTGTTCTATAACCCGATACGAGCGGCCATGTTGTTTTTTTTTTTTAGTCCAGACATCAGCAGCAGTAGACGCCGTACTATATCTTGTCTGTCTTCATTCCGATGCTTATACTTTTTTCTTTTAAAATGATTTATATTCTTCAAAATAAATGTAAATTTATGTAATTCCGTGATAAATTGTCCCAGACTGATAAATAGAGCGAGAGAAATGGTGAGACTGTGGGACGAAATGAAAAGTAACGAGTAAAGAGAAGAAATACGAAAAAGTAAAATGTGATCGATTATTTTTTTTTTTACTCTTCTTTCTTTCCTTGCTCGACTAAATCCTATCGATTTGATCGATGTGTCCAGTTTTGTTTTATTTATGAACTATCCATCAGTTAATTGTCATGTTTCTTGAGTCAGAAGACATAATTACCTATCATAACTTTCATAATGCGATGATATATATGAGTACATGTAAATGTGTATATCTATGCGTACAAGAAGACGTATATATACTTACACAGGCACACGGACTCATAATTTTTAAGTTCCTCGTCGGAGAGTAATGGTGTTCGAGACTATGACAATTCATTAGTGCGCTATATTCTCGCTCAGTGTTTTATATTTATGGCTTCACGGGAAAATAGTTGGTTGGTTGTTTTTAGCCGTATATCAATATATATATATATATATATATATATATATATATATATATATATATATATATATATATATATATATGCCGAAAACTAAATATTTTTTACGCAATTTTATTTTATTTTTGGAGATAATAATATTTTAGTTATACAAGTGTTATGAAGAGTGGTCTCCACTTGTTTTGGTAATCTCCTCTTTCAGAGAGCTATTTATGTTTACTGGTTCTAAAAAGACAGCATACGCGAAGCTTGTATTCTCATTTGAATAAAGCTTTCTTAAAGCCTTTCCCAATCTGTTGTTGACATCATTGGAAGAAAATATAGTTACCGAGGTATTTGAAGTCGACTACTTCCTTGATACAGGGTGAAAATAAATGTGCGTGAGTTTTAATGTTTTTGTATTTTTTAATTGACCAATCAGGTAATTACACGTTATTTATTTTTAACACATTAAATGCATATAAGCGGTGGTTTGTTTTGATAAATCTTTCCCCGTAAAATATGTCAAAGCTTAGATAAGACGGTCGACTGGAGCCTCTGAAGTTATACTATGATACCGAGGTATTTGAAGTCGACTACTTGCTTGATACAGGGTGAAAATAAATGTGCGTGAATTTTAATGTTTTTTAATTGACCAATCAGGTAATTACACGTTATTTATTTTTAACACATTAAATGCATATAAGCGGTGGTTTGTTTTGATAAATCTTTCGCCGTAAAATATGTCAAAGCTTAGATAAGACGGTCGACTGGAGCTTCTGAAGTTATACTATGATAATTATGAGAGTGGAGCAGCAACGATGAAAACTTAAACAAGGAACCATTTAAGACATGATCCTTTTGCTCTATCAAAAATTACTCGTCTGATAGAAAAGTTTGGATCCACAAAGACGCCGCATGATATTCCTTCAAGGGGGAGACATTGCTTAGAAGTCGAGCGCACAGCACAATTTATGGATAACTGTCAAATATTTCATGAAATGTGCAACCTTGGTTATACATTGGAGGCACAATTAAAAATTTGTTGTAATTTAATAAACCCATTTTTGCTTCAAAACATATATTGTTGTTTTCACAATTACTTACTTTGCATAATAATCGTTAAAAAATAGTGTACATTTATTTTTCCCTTATATATATATATATATATATATATATATATATATATATATATATATATAGGCAACCGGACGTCTAGCCACACTGATGTACGGGATTTTGTGCAGTGTCACCTCTTGATGCATGTTTTCAAATATGAGCAGAGGGGATGCCGCTTTTTAGTCCTGCTAGGGTCTTAGATTCTCTTATAGAGAATTAGCATTGTTTGCCGTCATTTGCAGTATAGGATGGTTGACCACACGATACACGATGGCACCCACCAAAAAGCCTACGGCAGATGTGGAAGTACGCTACAGTCCACTCCCGGAAAGACAATGATACTCACGTGATTATTTATAGTTATAAATAACTAGTTACATAACAATATATGAACTCTTGGCATGAGACAAACCTCGATGCAGTGACGAAAACCAGTCAAAATAATTGGAGACTCTTTGTACTTCATACGATTCGGCTGGTCAGAGGGTAAAATACTGGTGGGGTTATTAATGCCCCGAATTTTATCACAATGATATGTCCTCTGTTATATATATATATATATATATATATATATATATATATATATATATATATATATATATATATATATATATATAACAGAGGACATATCATTGTGATAAAATTCGGGGCATATATACATATATATATATATATATATATATATATATATATATATATATAAAAGTGAACATAGAAGTCAACACTTAGAGGCGACAGGCTGTTTCATGTTAGATGCAATCGTCAGGCAATATATATATATATATATATATATATATATATATATATATATATATATATATATACATATGTCAGGCAATATATATATGTATATATACACATATGTTTAGATTGAGATATTTTACATTGAATAATTTAGACAAGTTTTGTTTACTTATTTTCAATTGGATCCTTTCATATTCACGGACAAGCTTTTTGGTGTCATTATTAAAGAAAGAGAGAAAATTATCGTGTTGATACATACTCATTTATCCCGAGTGCTTTCGTCATTAGCACAATGTCATCACCAAGGTGTTTATTTCAAGTCAAATATTGTGTTCACTATTTTCAAACACAAAATCGCTGTGTTTATCTGAAAGTTAAACTTTTTTACAAATTGAAAAATGCTGAGGTTATGTGGTGTACGATTTAGACTGATGTAAAGCGTAGGGGAAGTAACTAAGTTATGGTGTGTCGAGAGAGTTTTTAAGAAGTATTAAAACTATTAGTACAAACCTCGATGCTTTAAACTATCTACGGTAAACATTTTAAAATATTTGTGCAGTATTATTAAGGTTTGATTCCAATATTTTAATATAGATAGATTCAAGAATGTTTAGTTTATGTTTATTATTTTCATGAGAAACTATAGATGTATTTTCAACAAGAATTTTCCTGAATTTAATATTTCTATTAAAACGCATATTCCTAACTCACACTTTTCTCTTTCATTCTGATCTGAAGAACCCGAAAGCAACAGACGTTTCGCTTAAGCGAAACACGTTGTTTATTGCTTTTCCACTTTGTCTCCATCTATCTATCTATCTATCTATCTATCTATCTATCTATCTGTCTATCTATCTATCTATCTATCTATCTCTTTATATATATATATATATATATCCGAATGTATTGAGAACGAAAATAATATAAATTCTAACGTTCACAGCATTAATTCAAAAGAGGGCTCGATACCAATAGTAGAGCAATAATTATTTATTATAATTTTTACATACGGACAAAAACAACTTTCTCGCCGTATGTCAAAATTATAATATATATATACAGGGTATCCCAAAATAATGTATACACTCTTTCAGTATTAATAGTTAATAATACATTACCGTGATGTGAGAACTTATATAGATGAAAATATGCAAAACAGATGGATTGGAAGAAGAGGGACATTTGAATCCCCACCTAGATCACCAGATTTGACACCCTTGGATTTCTTTTTGTGGGGGTTTCTAAAAGACAAATTTTACAGGAGGAAATCTGAAACAATTACTGAAATGAGAGTAGCAATTGAAGAAGAATGTGCTCAAATACCAGAGGAAATGATACTGGACGTTTATAGGTCTATTACTTTAAGATATGAAAAGTGTATTGAACAGAACGGCAACCAGTTTGAGCACTTGATGTGAACTCATTATTATCTGAACATTCTGCCATTGCCCCAAGTAGCTTTTATCTTATTAAAGTTAATTTTCTATGTTTTTTGTATATTTTACTCTCAAACTCTTTAAATGTGTATTCTTTCTCTTGTATTAATCTTATTTACAAGTCATAATACCTTAATTGAATAAGTTATAACGATTCAAAGAGTGTATACATTATTTTGGGACACCTTGTATGCATATATATATATATATATATATTCTTTATCATAGGTTATTATATTCGACATACATATTTCCGCTACAAAAATGCATTAATGTTTCGATGAAACATAGCATCACATCAGGCGGTGGTAAAATGATGGTTATAACAATTTTTAATAATACTTAGAAAACATCTCTTCTCCCCGAGAAAAAAAGACATAAGAGAAAAGAAAGGAAGAGAGCCGGAAAAAGAAAAGAAAGGAAGACAGCCGAAAAAAGAAAAGACAGGGAGACAGCCGAAAAAAGAAAAGACAGGGAGACAGCCGAAAAAAGAATTGAAAGGAAGACAGCCGAAAAAAGAAATTAAAAGGAGACAACCGAAAAAAGAAAAGAAAGAGAGACAGCGGAAAGAAGAAAAGAAAGGAAGGCAACCAACAGAAAGGAAGACAACCGAAAAAAGAAAAGAAGGAGAGACAGCCTAAAAAGAAAGAAAAGAAGACAGCCGAAAAAAGAAAAGAAAGGGAGACAGCCGAAAAAAGAATTGAAAGGAAGACAGCCGAAAAAGGAAAGGAAAGAAGACAGCCGAAAAAAAAGAAAGAGAGACAGTAGAAAAAAGAAAAGAAAGGGAGACAGCCGAAAAAAGGAAAGAAAGGGAGACAAGATATAGTCAGTAAAAAGAAAAAGAAAGAAAAATAAGAAGAGATAAAAAGGAGGAAAAAATATATGTATGTCCCCCTGTGTGTGTGTGTGTGTGTGTGTGTGTGTGTGTGTGTGTGCATGGGTGTTTGTTAAGGAGAAAATACAAAATTTATACGGTGTTAATTTAGATGTTACAGGAAATGGTTCTTAAAGAGTAAGTCAGAAGTAAAAAGATATCAATAACCACTGGAATATGAAAAAGAAAAGCGAAAGAAAAAAATGCCTTCCACAAGTGACATTATTAGTTCCTCGTCGACGCTTGCATTTCATTTATCACATTCTTTCAAGCTAACATGTGAACATAATTTTATATAATTACATTATCGATAATTCCACTAAAACTTCGACACTTCCAACAACGAGAAGACATTCAAATAGGAAGTAACTTTGAAAAACATGCTTTTAGGTCATCATGATTTGGTAAACGAACAAGAGTTGCCGTTAATATTGGTCATATTTTGATAACACGAACTCGAAGAAAATGTAAGAATATATATATATATATATATATATATATATATATATATATATATATATATATATATATATACAAACTAAATGAGAATGATCTTTTCTTAAATAAACTATTCATAACCTACAATCACATTGTTGAGGCATTTGGAAAGACCAAAAGAATATATTGATTTTTCCATTCTCCAGGGCCCACTGTAGACATTTGTATATATACATGAGATACTAATACCATAAGACGACAAACGGGAGGACTAGAATAACGCAAAGAAATTGAATTTCAATAGTGGGTTATACCTGAAAACATTTTATATACAACAATGGAATAGACAAATATGTTTAACAGCATTAGATACATACATGCGTGCGAATACATACACACAAACACAGACAAGCGTGCGCGCACACGCACATACACACATACACACATATATATGCATATAGATATGGATATGATAAATAAAACATACATTTATACACACATATACTTGCACGTACATAAAAAAATTTCTCAGATGTTATTAAAACAGTGCTCAATGTTATGTAACAGAGCTATTAAGCATATATCAGTGAATACGCAGAATATCCGACGTCAAGGTTTGATGCAAATACGCAATCTTCAGGTGCAGGATACTCGCGTAATAAAATAATCAAGTACGATCTACAATATGGAATTATATATGTGTATAAATATATGAAAAATGCTACTATATATTTATAAACATTTATGATTCCATATTATAGATCGTCCTTGATTATTTTATTGCGTGTGTCTACGTAATTACATCTTTGTAATTACACCTTTGTAATTATACGGTTAGTTTCCAAATGAATTATATATATCGTTTTAACCTATAATTAACATCGTGAGAGCTAAGTTTACTCCATAAGACTTTACTTTAATAGTATATTTTAATAAGCACCAATTATTTCTATTACAACTAACGACGGTTTTTTATGCAAAAAAGGAAGTTATCCCCCTTGATATATAGCCTGTTTACCTAAATTCAATTTAAAAAAAGAAATTATTTAAAATAATTTTTTTTTAATTCTTCGTTTTTGGAACATATCAATTTGACAGATATACGTTATAAATAATTAATTCAAATACTATAGACAAAAATAATAAAATGAACAAGCCGTAACACACAATTTTAAATCAACACCACGAGAACGCGAATTAGATAACGCTAAACAGTCAGTGAGTATCCTGCACCTCAAGATTGTGTATTTACATGGAACCCCGAATCGTGCTATCGACGTTGGATAGTATGTATATTCACTAATATATATATATATATATATATATATATATATATATATATATATATATATATATATATATATATATATATATATATATATATATATATATATATATATATATATATATATATATATATATATATATATATATATATATATATATATATATATATATATAAAAAGGAGGAGGCACGGTGGAGTAATGGATAACGGCTTGGATTGAGGAATCGGAGAGCCGAGTTCGAATTCATTACATTCACTTACGTGGTAACACCCTTGGAAAAGGTGTGAATCCTCTTCTTCTCCCTCCAGTAAATAGCAGGACAGACTGGGTTCTATAGCCTTGGACTGGTCTAGGAGAAGGACAACTCTGAATTCAAAACCTGCAGAGGGTCGTTTGGGGACCTTGTGGCATTCGTTGCACCAGGTCCCTGTATTCGTCCCTCCAAAAAGTGTGGATGGCCCTACACAAAACCTTCACCACTATAATCAAATCTTGTGTGGGTGTCCGGCTTTCAGTTTCTGGGAACTGATCTGTCTGGCCCTCATACGTCGATTTCGACGGGAGAGTCCATCATATATATGTTACCGTTTGTCTTACGCAGGAAAATTAAAAACACGAAAAAAAGCAAGCAGTTTGTAAAAGTCAGTTACAAGTATGGCGTTCTTTCCATTCTAAAGTTTATTAATTTATGCTAATGAGTACAGCCTTTCAAACTCTAATATGTATTAATTTAGCCTAAGGAGTATAATTATTTACATTCTAAAGAGTATTCATTTATTCGAATTAGTACAGCCGAAGGAGTATTAATTTACGCTAAGGAGTACAGAGTTATATATTAAAATGAGTATTAATTTACGATAATTTACTCGTTCGGTGAACTGGAGCCATTTCATCTGCGTCAATGAGTGGTAAACCGAAGCTCTCTCACGCATCTTTCACCGACGAGGTCTAATCAGCAATTGAACTATTCTAACAGCCTGTCATGTAATCCTACAGGGGCTTTCTTCTTCAATGTGCCGTGTCCTTTCAGGACGTTGGTAATCATGGCTCTCCCCATTTCCCTGTACTTTGTAGCTCTTAATAACGTTTGTCGTTTTGTCGTCTCTCCCAAACCCTGCTCCGTCATCCATTCGCTCAATCTCGCCAGCTATGTTATGAGTTGCCTTCCTCTATCTCTCTTACCTTCAATCTGTCCTGTGGGTATCAGATTTTCCCAGTTCTCTTACCACATTATGTGCCCCAGGAATTCCAACAGTCTCTTCATGATGTTAAGAATGTATCCATCTTGTTGCCATTATCCATTATTTCTAGAAAACATGTTCAGACTACGATATTCTCAACATACTTCTGTAGAATCACATTTCTGTTGCTTCAAGTCTCTTCTTCATCAGCATTCACTGTTATTTCAGTACTCTTTTTTTTGTTTCTAACGACATTTTTCTGTTTCTTAATACCTTGCTCAGCTTTTGAAAGGCATCTTTCGCTTTTCCAATGCACTTTTAGATTTCCGTGTCGTCCTTTTCGTCCTCTGTTAATACGCTTCTCAGATATCTAAATTGTAGTTTGCATGTTGGGCGATTCCTTTTGCTAACGTTCATTCATTCAGTTTTCTTGTAGTTGATGTTTAGTCATTTTTTCTCGCTTCCTTTCACTACCTTCTGCAGGAATTCTTGTAGTTTCCTTTCCGTGTCTGCTCTGAGCCCCTTACGATGTCAGTAAATTCATCCTGTAAAAAGGAAGATAATCGCCTTCTGCAACCCTCAAATGTTTTTCGGAGTTACATTTATACTTTATGCATATTTGCAGAAATCACTGTGTCTTTCGGTGGTCATCTTACAGCTAGTTATAGTCGAGAAACGTGTTAAAATGTCCCCTTTACTATTGCTTGATGATTGCGAACAAAATTATGGTCACTCTTGTCAGTTTCTGGCTAAAGCTTGCATTTCGGACGTTAAACCCGCTTATGATGGCGATAAATAGCAGCAATGTAGCTAGGAGAACACACTAATGTTCTTAGAAATGGTATTGCATTAAAGTGGGAATGATTTTATCTGCGAGAAAGCCAGGAAGACGTAAAGAAAAGTTGCGGAAGGTGGGGAAAAAGTACCACCAAAAAGTGGCTTGCATTTGTCTTTATGTATATATTTGTCCGTGTATGCGCTCGGACAGACAGTAGCTGCTTTGAATATTACATTCACAACGGTATAATTACGAGCAAGTAATGACTATTTCACTTCGCTCATTATTTGTAATGATGTAAGTGGCCATATTTTACTGTTGCCCTAATGTTGGCATGATATGCGACATTATTTCAGTATTGTTGCTTGCTCTCGATTGATATAAGTGAAAACTTGAATTCCGAATTACGGTAAGCTGCAGTTTAAACTAAAATTCTTCCCAATCGAGAATCTTGGATTAGAAATAAAACTAATTATTAGGCAATTTTAAATGATTAGATAAGGAGGGAGTAGGAAAACCGTTATAAATTTAACATGTCTCGCTATTCTTTTTTTATTTTTTATGTGCCATGTCCTTTCAGGACATAGGCGATCATGGCTCTCCACTTCTCCCTCTATCCCTTGCGGCTCTCAACCATTTGCTTCCCTCTGCTTCCTCCCCCAGACCACGTTCTGTCGTCCACTTGCTTAAGCCTGCCAGGTATGTCACGCGTTGTTTTTCCTTGTCTCTCTTTCCCTCTATTCGACCCGTGAGCATCAAATTCTCCAGGCCCCCCTTCCTTATTATGTGTCCCAGAAACTTCAGCTGCATCTTCCTGATATTACGTATAAGCCTTCTCCTTGTTTGCAACCTTTCTAAGATCTCATCGCTGCTCACACGATCGGTCCTTCTTAGCATCCTTCTGTAGAACCACATCTCTATCGCCTCGAGTCTCTTCTTCATCTTTGAGGAAATCGTCCAACATTCGCTGCCGTAAAGGAGGACAGATGTCACGTAACAGTTCAGTCTTATTTTCTTTGTTACCAAAGATATCCTCCTGCCTCACAGTACTAATAGCTTTTGGAATGTGACCTTGGCCATCTCAATACGTCTACGGATCTCAGTGTTGCGCTTACCGTGCTCTGTCAAGACACTTCCTAGGTATTTGAAATTCCGCATCTGTTTGATTCTAGTGTTTCCGACCTTCAGATCGCATTTCGGGCTCATCCTCTTACTGATGACCATGCATTCCGTCTTTTTTTGTAATTTATGCTTAGTCCTTTCTTCTCACTCTCCGTCGCTACCTTCTGTAGAAGATTTTGTAATTTCATTTTCATGTCTGCTATCAGTACTGTGTCATCTGCGTATCTAATGTTGTTAAGATTGTGACTGCCGATGATCAGTCCCGGTAGGCTTTCCAATTCTCTCAGGACTTCCTCGCTGTATAGGACGAACAGGTCGGATGAGAAGACGCATCGCTATTAAATTTAGCTATTGGCGGGGAGGAGTAAATGGAGGTAATGCGGAGTTGTTTCGATTGTCAAAATTGTCTTTATTGCTTGGATGGATGTCACCTTTTCATTTTATGCATATATGCATATATTAGTTTTAGTGGGTGTCACGTGTCTACCTCATGGCGTTAGTGTGTCTGTTTAATTTTGAAATGTCGTCGTAATTTAAGTGTCAAATTTTATGGGAAACAAAGAAAAGAGTACAGAGGTGTTATGTAACATCGGTTCTCCTATATGGCAACGAAAACTGGATATCAGTACGGATGTAGAAGAGAACAGAGGCAACAGAAATGTTGTTCTACAGAAGGATGATGAGAATACCATGAATTGAACACATGAGTAACAAAGAAGCTTTAGAGAAAAGGAAAACAAAAAAGGACACTTATTCGTAGCATCAGAAAGAGACAGTTGAAATGTCTAGGGCAGATAGTGAGGAAAAATGACTTGGAAAATCTTATATTCACTGGAGATATTGAAGGCAAGAGGGACAATGAACAGCAACGCATAACCAACCTAACGAATTTGTGTAAATGGCTGGCAAATCTGGAATTTGGAGAGATAGCAAAAAGAAAAACTCCACAAAAACTTCCATTTTGCCAACCATCTACAAGGACCGGAAGTTGTTGACAGCCATGATGGACCAGCTCGTGAAAAGATACATCGCATAGAAGAAGCATTTACTTATATTAACCTTATTTTAATTGCTGGATAAATATGACGAATATTGAAATATAATACTAGCTGACAACATCTGCAAGTATTTGGATATCACATTAAGTATGATAATCATAATATTATCCGTTTTCTTATAAGGAAACATTCGATATTCATTGACTGAACAGCTAGTGCTATTAGATTTAAGCTTTTGTCATTCACTAGCCATCGGACTGGGATCAAAGTGTAGTATCTGCGGATAAACTCAGGCGGATAAACTACATTTTATCTCTCTCTTGTGTCTCTGTTTCCGGGCAGAGCGCAAATGATTATATTATTGATAGGTGTTCTGTACTTAACGGTAGAGGGGTCGGTAGTAATACAGATGCAAGCCAACCCGTTAGTTCCGGGGGCTAGGATATTTTTGGACATGGCTCGTGTACACGCCCTCGGTCTCCCTACATTAAACTGACCTTGTGTTACATCCTACCAGCGTGGGGCGGCAAGTAAATTCTAAGTGCCTTTTCTGTTTTCCTTATATCTAATGGTAATAGTCATATTAGCCGTTTCCCTGTAAGGAAATATTCGGCATTCATTGACTGAACAGCGTTTCTCAGATCTAGTGACTGCTATCGCTCTTTCCTTCCTAATCTTTCGTTTGAAGTAGTGTGGAAGGCCAATTTCTTGATCATGCCATTATTATCTTTTCGAGCTTTAAGAATATTAATAATGGTAAAATATTGATTTAATATTCAATATGATAAGATTGAAAATTGCATAGAAATAACCCGAATATAAAATCTCTTATATACTGAGTGAATAAGAAATATGTAATGAAACTTAGACTACTATGTTTATAAACCTGTGAAATAATTTTAATTTTTCGATTCAGGGAGAACAATTCTTTATTCGTCTTGCCGTCGGAAATGGAATAAATGCGACATTCTTTCAAGTAAGACTTATGTAAATAGAATGGCGAATAAATAGCAACGTTGTTTTAAAAGATTTTTTTCTGTTAGGTTACCCCCACTTGTTTGGTAAAAAAAAAAGAAAAAGTTTGCCAACGATCGGTATATGGCGTCGCCGAAATATAATATAAAGAAATGGTCGGGGAAAGTCTCATCCTCTTTTTTTCTTTACCCACAAGATACCTTAGAGATAAGACTTGTCTCGTTACTCTCTTTTTACTTCCCAGCGAATCTCATGTGGCAGTGAAGGGAGCAAATAATAATACACCGCATAAATTACCCTAATCTCAAATGTATATCGAATTATTCTACATAAACAGGCAAATATAACATCCTAAATGTAAGTCTCTCATAATCTTTCATCGGTGGTTCGGAAAAATAGTCTTTTCCTTTTACCTCTCTAGGAAGTACCAGACACCTTCTACCATGCTCTAACTTTACACAATTCAAACTAAAATGGAGTATTGCTTTCAAGTCTTGGGTGTGATGAAAAGCTACATCGGTTCAAAAGCAATATTCAGGCTTTGTCTGATTAGGAGGTTCTACGTGGCCGAGTTCGTCTAAGAATTGTCAGATCTAATGACGGTTTCCCCTAGGGGACGAAGGTTCGGAACCTGTTGGAGGACGCATATTTTTCTAACAAGTTTTATCAAGATATTCAGGCCGATCGATGTAATTAAATCAGAATAATGTTTAATATATAAATAAAAACAGAGCATCTACTCAAACATGAGTATCCATTTATAAAATAATGTTTAATGAAATAAATGAAAAATCTGTCGGATTTAATCCATTTACGAATATATATATATATATATATATATATATATATATATATATATATATATATATATATATATATATAATGGACTCTCCCGTCGGTTTTGACGTATCAGAATCTGACAGCTTAATTGATTCAGTTATAGAATTTTGTGCGATAATTTTAAGTGGCACTTAAGACGCGCTAGTAATTTACAAAGGAGACCACATATGAAGCAAGAGTGAGGATTGTGCGATGAAATCACTCTTAGATAGGCTGACCTTTTAGATCTTGTTTTCGCTCCTTGAAGATGATTCAGACAATCATATATATATATATATATATATATATATATATATATATATATATATATTAGGACCTTGAATAAGCTCTCGTTGATTTTTCATGAAAAGTAATGTTTTATCTATAAAAATTAATAAGAAACATGTCACTGACAGTATTGTCTATCGCTAGCCACTACTTCTTTACATCTTTCTGGCAGCATTTGAATTCCGCGTCGGAAAACGACACGTCTTTTGAGGCTAACCACGAGTCGACCTATTTTTTGGCATCTTCATAAGAATGAACTGCTGCTCAGCCAGGACATGTGCCATCGTCAGAACAATTTATAATCGGACGGGGCAATGTCTGATGAATACGGCGTGTGAGGGTAGGACTTCCGATTTAAATGTTTCCAAGTAGGTTTTCACCCGTTTTGCAACATGTGGCCTAGCGTTGTCATGTTGCTAAATGACTTTGTCGTGTCTCTGTTCGTATAGTGACCGTTTTTTCGTCAATGCTCGGCTCAAACGCATCAATCCTAGTTAATAACGATCTCCTGTGATGGTTTCGGTCGGTTTGAGCAGCACATTATGAACTATACCCAGCTGATCCCGCCAAATGCGGAGAAGAAGCTTCGAACTATAGATATTCCGCTTTGCCGCTGATGTAGATGCATGGCCGGACTTACCCCACGATCTTAGGGTTATCGCTGGTCACGATACGATGCAAAACACCTCTCCTTTTTTCCCGTTGAAGCAGCTGTACACACGTGACAAGACGCCGTTTGACCTCTCTAGGATTCAACTCGTACGGCACCAAATGTCCTTGCTTTTGAACCATTCCTAATGCTTTCAAACGTTTCGAAACTGTTGTGTGATCAACTCCCAATGATTCTGCAAGTTCATCTTGCCCCTTACGTGAGTTTTCATTAAGTAATGCCTTCAATTCTTCGTCTTCAAACTTTTGGGGCGCGCCAGAGCGTTCTTTATCTTCAACATCAAAATCATTGTTTTTGAAGCGTATAAACCAATCTCTACATGTTTCAAACAGAGCATGGTCGCCGTAAGTCTCAACAAGAATTCTGTGCGCTTCAGATTTCTTTTGAATAGAGTAGTGCAGTAAAATTCGCCCCCAATACACTTTCTTTGGCACGAAATCCGACATGTTTAACGATATGAAAAACAAAGTTGTTTACACTTCGGCGAAATGACATACACTGAATTTCAAGGTTGCTCATAGTACTTCCTTATAGACGCGTTACCATCTGAAACTACACGCACGCAGTTCCGGGAAAGGCATCCGCTGGAAAACAGCGAGAACTTATTCAAGCTTCTAATATATTCATTCAAGCAGTTTCATTAAATGATATAGACATATTATGTCTATATTATTTTTATAATAATCCCTTCTAGTTCCTTAATCATCTTCTTGATGTTAAGTTGACATTTATTAAGGAAAGAACTGTAGTTATTTCTTACCCAAGTACTCCGAGATCATCCTCAGGGGTATATTACAAAGACATATTTATTGTAACTGTGATCGATGTGATGGTGATTTTTGAAAACACGTGTGAACGGTCTCTGTTATAATAATTTTAAATTTAAAATTCAGCAGTTGTTTGTCTTTGCAATACACCTCTGAAGACAGGTAAGAAAAAAAACTACGGTGCCTTCATTGATAAATTTCAGATTTACATCAAGAATCTGATTAGAAAACTAGAAAGGGTTATTATAAAAATAAATAGACATAATATATCTATATCATTTGATGAAACATATTTGAATGAAGATATGCTACCTAAACACACACACACACATACAGACACATACACACACACACACACACACACACACACACATATATATATATATATTAATACATGTTTCATTAAATAATATAGATAAGTGTTGTCTATATATTTTATGTAAGTTTTTTTCATATAGTCTGATAATCTTAATAACATTATCAGACTATATGAAAAAACTTACATAAAATATATAGACAACACTTATCTATATTATTTAATGAAACATGTATTAATGAAAAAATGCTGCCTAAATACACACAATATATATATATATATATACATAAATTTCATGGCATGATAAACAAATTTTGATTTTAAATTTATAATTTTAAAAGAATGACAAAAATTTAATAAAACAACAAACAAACTTGGATTTAAGAATTACATTTTCTAGGTGGTGAATTAATACTTGCGATAAGTAACCTTACAGTCTTTGTGGTGAATTAACAAAAAAGATATCTCTTTCCTAATAGTTTACACACCTGAAAAATTTGGAGGATGGATTAAACCAAGTGTAGAAATCGATAAACAAAGGAGCTTAAATGTCTGAACAGAATTTGTAATGTTACTAAAAATTATGAATCGGAAACATACGTGCTGTATACACGAATTCTGTCAAAATCTATTCAGTGGTTTCATACCAGCAAGCAAATAATTAGCAAGGAATAAATAAGTACATAAATAAATAAAATAAATAGAAATAAAAAAAAACATGTAGGAGTATGAATCTATTTGCTAGGTTAATATACATTCTATGATGTGATATTATACAAACACAGTCAATTACGTCCTTCTATCGATTTATTAACCCCTTTGGAGAGTGTATCTTTAAGCTTATACATTAAAGTTCTCTCTGACTGGTTGTCAAGTTAAATCAGCGCCTCGTTCCCGGTTCTTCAGATATTCGAAATAGTTGGGCGCCTTATTTGTGGTCTTCTGCGAAACTATGATGTGATGCAGCTGTTACAAAGATAACATCACAAACCTTTACGATTTTAGTGACACCGCTTTGTACTATTTCATTTATTGTCATTCTAAACATCGATTACATTGAAATGCTGTTTGCATCACGGCTTTTTTTTTTTTGGTGGGGGGGTATATTTTACGGTTCATTTTCTAGACCGCAATTTGTAATTATTTCGATTTTAAAAAAGAAAACAGTTCAGTAAACTTGGAATTGGTCAAATACATGTAATTTGTGCGGAACGTACCCAACTATTTCGAATATCTGAAGAACCGGGAACGAGTTGTGATTTTGTTTTAAGCTTCTACATTTCTATCCTTTGTATATGTTTGAAATAACTGTAACAAAAATTCCAATAATTAAATAAAGGTACCAAATTTTCTGTTTTTTTTTGGGGGGGGGGGCACACTCCATATATATATAATTGGTTATGAGATGAATTCGTTTATTCTTTTGCCATTTATTTTAATTCTATAATTCATTAACAACGCAGCGAAGTTTTGGACATTACTCATCGAGTAATCGTATCCCGAGAGCATCTCATCTGCTGAAACAATTCCCTAATAGACTGACTCGTTCAATCGATCCTCATTGAATTGAATAGGTTGGCCGGAACGCACAGAGACTGTGAGGACGAAGTTCCCCCTCTTGAAGTGTGAAAACCATTTCCGCGCAGTTTTTTTGTTTTACTTTAATAGCGCCTTCTCCGTACACAGCACAAATGTCTCGCGAAGCTATGGTAACTTTGGAAGGTTGATTGAAAGCGCGGTGGAGCAGGTGTCGCGAAAGCTCATTTCTGTCTCATTGGCATTCCTTCGTTATGCGGCTGAGAAGAGGAAAAATTCAATCAGGTTTCAATAACGACAAAGAAAGGGGTGTAGAGGAAGATTAGAGCTACGAAACCCTTTGCGTGTTAATTGCGATAACATTGCAAAAAATACGAGCGAATTTATCTGACAATCCGATACTTAAGAAAAAGGCGTAATATCCCATCAAGATAACGCCCGACCGCAACTTCTTTAGTTGCAAGGCAGAAGGTGTCTAAGCCACTATCACGCATGGGGTTACAGAAGGGTTGGAGGAAGAGCAGATAGGAGTGGTAAAGGAAGGGATGTGGAGAAAGAGAAGGACGGAGGGTCGATCGAGGCAGGGAGGTTACGGAAGATATAGAGCGAGAGCAGATAGGAATGAAAGATGTCAGGAAGTGGATAGATCAAGGCAATTGGAGATGACGATTGACGCTACACTTAAACCGTTGGAGATTGTATTTGTCAGGGAAACAGTAATAGGGAAGGGAGTTCCATAGGCGAGATGTGCGAGACATGAAGCTATTGGAGTAGAAAAGACGTCTACATCTAACAGTTTCAACGGTGAAGGGGTGGGAACGGGATACCAACCTCGTAGGACGCTTAAATTCACGAGGCTTAGGGACAAGCGAAAGCAACTCCTCAGAGCAATTACCGTGGAAGTACTTGTAGAAAAGGCAGAGCGATGCAACATCGCGTCTGTGAGAGAGCGACTGCAGACGAGATGACAGATCAGTTCTTCAAATATAGTGTAATATTATTGTTGTAAGGACTACTAACCAGACGAGTCTAAATATTTTATACATAAAACTGTTGTTCATCAATAAGACTTTGTCGGTTGATATGGCTATAAGAGTATGTGTAGCAAAGGAAGCTTTTTTCAAACGTGGTCTATTCTCGCGGAGATGTGAGAGACTCTTTGTGTTTTCCCTTTATGGTGGGGCGCTTACATGACTTTCCCTCATCCCGTTGTTCGACGTGTGTACCTTTTGGGCGTAACATAGTCGACCTCATGTTTACACGCCGTGGGCAGCCACTGACACACTGTGAGACGCGTATCTGTACCAACTGGCTATAAGGTTACCTTCCAGGTCTACCCTCTGATGCACCTGTCTTCTCTGATGCGCTGGTGTGACACTAAGTGCAACGTCTATTTTTATATCTGTTAGGGTGAACCAAGTACATATTGGGACCACCGCAGATCAATTTGTCTTAGAATAGAAGATCATTTTTGATATTAAATTCAATTAAAGCCATATGGAATTTTCTGGTGTGAATCACACACGACAAATGCATCATTTATTCCGGGTCTACATATTTAAACAAAAATGATCTTTTATTTCTATTTAATAAAACGAGTGAATTTATTCGTCCCCACAATAGATATTTAAATTCTTGGAACGGCATCGCTTCACTGTTTTGTGCCGCTGAGTCTGTTGGCGTGTCCAAAACTCTCCTATGCTATTTACTTCAAGTCGACCTAGTTATCAAAAGCATACTTTAAGGTTATAGAGTGTAGCTTGTTTTCATTGACGTACAGACAATTTTTTTTTTTCTCATCAGCCCCTTCAAGTTATGTCTAGACTAGACACGTTGCTGTGCCAACAAAACTGCGTGTAGACGGCAGGGTATAACGTGTAAGATACGGTCACTGCTTCCTACGCACGCATATCATATTTTGATCTACAAAAGCACAGAATTTTTACACTTTAAGCTCTCAGTTTCTTTCTCTATATAATATATACAATACCAGCTTTTTATATAACGTGTCAACTATTTATTCGTTCTTAAAATTATTATATACTATTACTCCGGTTCGATGACGGATAGATGATCAAATTTCAAATCTAAATTTTTTATCCAATTAAAATACTGCATTTATTTATTAGAATATGTATTCGGTTTAAAATCAGTAGTCATAAAAATGACTTCAAATTGTTGACATGCATTTTCCTGTTAACCAAGTTTTGTTGCCAGACAGAGAGGAAAATTAGCCTCCGTGACACAGATGACATTTTAATTTTTTCAAATTTTGTGTGTAGGTACGTTTGCGTGTGTCCACATATATTTTAATTCAATGACAGGTCTAAAATATTTCTAAAAGAAATCTAAAATATCATCAAAAACAATTCTGATTGTTATTGAATAATTTTCGAAAAGGTCATTAAAATATTATAATTATCTGATTTTTGGGGATGGGTTCAAAATTAACAGTTTTTTCTTTTCTACAGCATTATGATCTTATTGCACTGATCAGGGTAGAGGTTGTCCAGACTGAATGGGAGGAACGTATTAATCCAATATCTTATTTCAAACTAGATCAAATTATGTGTGGATGTGAGTGTGTGTGTATGTGTGTGTATGTGTGTGTGTGTGTGTGTGTGTGTGTGTGCGCGCGCGCGCGTGTGTGGGTGTGTGTGCTTTGTGTGTACATTCGGTGGCATCCTAACCCTTAACTTTTCAATCACTCAAGACCTCACGCAAGTAGTTGACTTTCCCCTACACGTTTCTCTAGTAACCCTGACGGTAACGCTTCCCTTATCGATCTCTGTTTTACCTCCATCCCTGACACCTGTCGCTATACGCAGCTCTGCCCCCCTTAGCAACTTTGTCCACGCGGTAGTGTTAAAGTTAACCTGGCCGTTAGTCTCGAACAGGAATTCCAGTCTGTGCTTGACTGCGACAGGAAATGGCTTGTAATTTTAATGCCTCCAAAACGAAATTGCTCTCATTTACCCACCATAGAGAACCCCCTGCCTCCTATCAGCATGGTTGATTCTCAACTTCACGAGAGCGTCTTACTGCGCCTTCTTGGTCTTACGTTTTCTACTGACCAGAGGCGGAAGAACTACATTGAATCAATAGCTTCATCTATCGCAAGGAAGGTTGATTCTCTGTGTCGTACCAGAAGGTTTATCTCGTCTGAGTCCATCCTTCATGTCTAGAAATCTACCATTCATCTTTGCATTGAATACAGTTGCCATATATATTCTGCTTCCCCCGCTGTTCACCTTTAGGTTCTCGACAAAATCCAAAGATGGATATGCAATGTGATCGGTCCTGACTTGACATTTCGACCCCAGTCACTCTCTCACAGTCATGATGTAGCTTCCCTCTGTCTTTTCTAGAAATATTTTCATGGCAACTGCTCTGATGAGCTATTTTCACTGGTGCCCCGACTGCATGAATTTAAGCGTGCTACTAGGTTGGTATCTTGTTTCCACCCTTTTACTTTCGAAACAGTTAAATGTAACGGCCTCGTCTACCCCAACAGCCTTTTCTACTTACTCTTACTTGCTTCCCTCATAACTATAATCTGCAAAAATTTAAATGTAATGTCAATCGACATCTTCTGATGCCTTGATCTCCGTTCTTCTTTTTATCCTTTCTTCAATCCCTCCTATACTCAGTCTTTTCCCGCACTTTCACTCTGTGTAACTTCTTGCGTGCTAGTGGCACTCCTGTCTTGTTTTGGGTGAAATGCTTAAAAAAGAAGCTGTCATCTATAAATTTCACAGTTGCCTGGTAAACTATATTAGTGGTTAAGCATTGAACTTCGTGAGGGTAGCTATCTCTACTTTTGCAGAAGGGGGTTAAATTTTTATCATATGCAGGTACTTTGGATTTATGATTTCTTCAGATTACGTTATTGTTTTTCTACTAAATATCGTATACTAGCCAGGAATTCTTTCGCAATTAGCTGAAAAACAAATTCATCACTTTTGTTTTTATAGCTTTGTTATAGGCGGGGGTTAAACTAAATAATCTGTCTCTTTCTGTATGTATTTTTTTCCATTATTGAAATTCAAATTCCTACATCATACATCAGTTTGGCATAGCTAAAAACACTCACGCCTCTCAAATATAGATTTCGGGTTAAAATATCTGTAGGCTGGTTCGGTAATATGTTAATACACTTACCGTCTTTGGAACTCCCTTCCGTTTACTCGCTTCCTTGATAACTACAATCAAAAATTTAAATTCAACATTAATCGACATTTTCTGTCTTCTTGAATTCCGTTCATCTCTTGTCCTTTCCTCAACACGCCTTATTCTCAGTCTTTTCTTTCACTTTCAGACCCGGTAACTCCCTGCGTAATAGTGGCATTCCCGATTTGCTTCGAGTGATATAAAAAATACACTGGAGGTTATGGGGCGATGTACTCTTTTAATGAGATCCTATTTGACCGAGAAAATATCGACGTCTTTCATATTTGCTTTAATATTTTTCAAAAGCTTGGTTCTGGCATCGAAATTAGGATAAATTTGAAAGAAGGGAACTACCTCAATGTCACATCGAATGTGAAGTGGAGATTTCAGTTTTATGTTATGGATCTAACTCCGCCTGAGTAGAGAAGGTCTGGATAAAACGAAGACATGATTCTATGAGAAAATAGATAGAAAACCAAGATAGAGAACTCGTTTGAATTATTTCCGGTTCTAACAGAATATTTCTTTATTCTTTCCTTATCCCACTTTGTATATATTTTTTATCCCGTGACCCCATGTGTACTGCAGCCGTAGTAGAAATAGTGTTTTCTTGGCCAAGATAGCCTGACACAGAGAATCAACCTTCCTTGCAGTAGATGAAGCTATTGATTCAATGTAGTTGTTCCGCTTCTGGTCAGTAGAAAACGTAAGACCAAGAAGGCGCAGTAACACGCTGATAGAGCCCCACCCTCTTCACAGATTTATTTCTCTTGCCACCTAAGTCTGTCCTGCTATTGAACCATAGCTGGGTTAAGAAGTAGAGGATTCATACCTTTCTTAAGTGAATGTAATAGCGGCTCTCCGATTCCTCGATCCGAGCCGCTATCCATTACTCCAAGGGGATGATTACAAGTGGATAACCATCATTTCCCGTTAGGCTTCCAATCCAACATAAATCTTCTCATCGTAATTTAGCAAATCAACAGAAATTTGATACGGACATTGGATCCTGTTCATTACCATTTTACCAATGTCTGTATAATTGTCACCCGAATTCAGCGGCGTCCATTTTTAAATGCCGGACATTTGATGAAACGATAATTTAATTGTAAATTTATTTTTCTAATTAATATTTTGCTTCTTTCGATATTTTTGCTTCAACTACAAAGCTAAATATTATAATCCTATCAGTTGATCTGTAACCGTCTTAATTGATTATAAAATCCTTGTGTGTATATATATATATATATATATATATATTAACAATATAATTAACGATACAATTACGTGAAATTAAGCAAGGGAAGATAACTCATTAACTGAGACGATCTAATAATCAGCAACATAAAAAATGCAGACGACATTTTCAGAAAAGAATATTAAATGTTATTAGATCAGGTGATAGAAATTATTGATTTGAGAAGTGTCAGTAGGAGGCCATATTTTTAAATTGACAAATAAAGAGCTAAAGGATTTCGTTTGGAGAATTACTTGAATTGACGTATACGATTTTATATAATTTACCTATAATTATATCTTTTGAATTTATGCTTTGTGACAGTCATATTTGCGAACGTAAAAATTAATTTAATTTAATGCAATTATGGATCTAGTTGTATTGAAATCTATACGCCCTCCCTTAAAAGTCTTTTTCTGTTACCAATTAAATCAGTGGTTCCGAAACTTTTTCTCTGGGCCGCATCTACAGACTGAAAATTTTCTCACGCCTCACCAAATTTTATGTGATAAAAACATTTAAAAATAATAATAAAAAAACCCAGAGAGAAGCTTAAAGGGAGATAACCGCTGATTTGAGGTCGGAACATTGTCATTGGTAACTCTCTCCTCCAATCTGCGTCCCTATTTACTATATTCTTATACTTGATATAATGTAAAAATATCACAATAATAAAATGAGTCAATACTTATTTATAACTATTTATACTTGGACTCATGCGTCCAATTACAAATAGTTCATAATAATATTTTCAATTTTAAAATCATGTTTATTTTTGGTATATGAATTTTTGGGAATTGTTTCTAAATCTTTGATTTTCTTTCAATCATTCTGCCTCACCTATTATCATTTTTCGCCGCACCTTTTGGGAACCACTGCATGAAATGGTATATATATATATATATATATATATATATATATATGTATAGTTAAGTTACGAAAAATTTGGTAATCCGTATAGTTAGTCCCAAGGAGGATGAAATCCTGAGAGCTCAATGTAAATTCAGAGCTAATAATTTAAAGAAAAACAGACCACTTTAAGGCTCCATGTAATAATTTATTTCACCATAGCTCTTTTATAGGACGGTGGATCATCAGACTACACTTCCAAACACACACACACACACACACACACACACACACACACACACACACACACACACATATATATATATATATAGATGTATAGCTACACTGATGAGCTATGAAACAGCGAAACAGTCTGTCTGTAGACAAAAATATACATGCTCCTGAAAAAATTATTTCGGTTGAGCTCTTCAGGGAGAAAACTGAATGTGTAAATAGTGACTATTACTGCTACTGATTCAATACTCTTCGTTAAGACGAATCGCATTCTTCGGTCACTGGCGTGTTTGTCTAAAAAATAAGCATGTCTGAATTCAACTTCACCCCTATCGTGCGCCAATGACTTAGGAGTAAAATCTTCGCCTGATACCAAATCACTCGGGTTTCTATCCCGGCTTGACGCAATCTCACACTGATGAGCTGCGAAACATTCTGTCTGTGGATGACAATATATATATATATATATATATATATATATATATATATATATATATATATATATATATATATATATATATGTGTGTGTGTGTGTGTGTGTGTGTGTGTGTAAGGTGCTCATTTTTGTCGTTTTCGTCTATATTGTGGAATCAGTAGAATAAAAGACACACAGGCATACAAGATACTTGGCATATTTAGGAACAAAAATTAATGTATTTAAGCATGTTGAGTTTAAAGCAAACAATGAGCTCATTACGAAACATTACACAAGTAGTTTAAAAATATTGCTGCATCTATAAATGGCTGTTAAATTTTAACTGCTACTTTGTGATCACCATAGAGAACACTCTTTGACTTCTATGAGCATGGCTGATGATAACTTCCAGCAGAGCAGCGCATTGCACCTTCTTGGTCTCCCGTTTTCTACTGACATGAAGTCGACCGATTATACTGAATACATTGTTAGGTCTGCAGCTAAGAAAGTTGGCTCACCGTGCCAGGCAATCTTTTATTTATTTTTACTTTTATTTATAAATCTTCCATTCGTTCGGGCATTGAATGTTGTTGCCATAACTGACAAAGACAAGGGATAACGTACGGTGGATAGCCATGACCCCCACGTCCCCAGGAAAGAAACTTTTGATCCCCCGATCTTCTTGGTCTTACGATGTTATTAAGCGGAGTGCTTATATGGAATCAATTGCTCTGTCTGCTTCTTGGAAAGTTGGTTCACGCTGTCGTACCAAAAAATTAGCACAGCTATAAATCTACCATTCGCCTGTGTATTAAGTATATCTGCTATATCTTTTCTGGTTTTCCGGCTATATACCTTGAGATTCTCAACAAAATTCCAAGAAGTGTCTGTAATATAATCGCTCCTGACCTGTCCATTCCACTTCAGTTACTTTCTCACCGCCGTGTTATTGCTTTCATCTGTCGTTCCTATAAATATTTTTCATGCCCGTTGTTCTAATGAGCTCTCCTAGTCGGGACCTTGACTGCATGAATTTAACCGATTACTAGATCGTAGCACATAACAGCACGATCAGAACTTTCCATAATGTGTATTACTTACATCGTAAAGAAACTATTAGAATAGAACCTACGGTTACATCTAGTTAGCTCAAGAGTGAAACCTAGATGAGAATCTAGTGGTACGCTCATATACACGCGGTCGAGGTACCAAAGAGTTGAGCTCAGCAGAACAATTGGCATGAAAATATTTATAGAAAGGGTAAGTCAGGCCCGGTAGTATTTCAGGTTTTTATTTGGATATTATCAGGAATCTCTAAGTTCGTAGAAGAAACACCAGATCAGATGTGACAGCAATAGTCAATGCCTGGACGAGTGGTAGACTTATAAATGTGTAAAGATAGATACTGGCGAGATAAAATGTCTTGCACGACACAGTGAACCAACTTTCCTAGCGCCAGATCTAGCAATTGGTTCAATATAATTTTTCCACTTCATGTCAGGGGAATACGTTAGCCCGAGAAGGTGCAACGAGTCACTCTCCTATGAATATCTATGTCATCAGCATAGCATCCACCCCACCATTCACCATCGACACACTTGGCCTCTGCAGGGAAAACATCGGCGCCGTATTATATTGCTAGATGTTCTTGGCATGTGGTACATAATGGGTTGACGCAACTCTTGTGACATGTCATGCGTGCATTATAAATAATATAGGCTACTGAAGCTACTGACTGAAAAAAGGCAAACAAACTTCATATTAATTTTACATAGTACTGAATTATAATATACTATATAATTACATTCATATATTAAATTACAAATTCCAGTCCAACCCTTCACGGTTAAGACCATCCATTCCACGCACATTGTAGCGAACCACCCTCATCGGTGAGATGTAAGTTCCTCTCGAGCAACATCTTCACGCGAACCAATACTTTATGGATTCCGACTTGCAAGAGGATGCTTCATCGATAACAATCTTGACCTGCAATCTTGGGTGAACATCATAGTAAAAAATATAACTCTCTCACACACACACACACACACACACACACACACACACACACACACACACACACACACACACACACGTAACAGCTCTCTCACCGGAACAAAATTAAAGGTTTTCTGGCAAAAAACAAGAATAAAGTTGTTCTCGCTATTAATAGTTATTCAGCTAGCATTGTCGTTGATTAAATAAGGGTATTTATTGATAGAAATATACATCAAATATGGCACAGGACCAAAATTGGGGGAAGCGAGAGTTTGGCCCTTCATCGATTGTACGATTAACTTAGACAACATATTACCCCCCCCCCCCTTACAATAGTTTCCAGCGGATTTCTGAGGATTGAGACATACCCATTAGAGTTCATAGGTACGGTATATAATACTATCTATCTATCTATCTATCTATCTATCTATCTATCTATCTATCTATCTATCTATCAAAACCATTCCTATGTATCTATCAGTTGTAGCCTCGAAAGGGTTACTGAATGAGGAATAACCAAAACGGAGGTTGGAAATGAAATGGTAATATTTATAACATCAACAAAATACAATACTCGCCAGTGGCGTTTTTTTAAAGCATTTCACCCCAAGCAAGGCGGGAGTGCCACTAGCACGCAAGGGGTTACAGAGAGTGGGAGCAAGAGTAAAGAGGCGTGATAGAGGAAAGGATGAAGAGAAGGACGGGGAATAGATCAAGGCATCTGGAGATGACGATTGCCATTGCATTTGAATAGTTGGAGATTATAGCTATCAGGGAAGCAAGTAAGAGGAAGGGAGTTCCACAGATGGGAAGTGCGAGACATGAAGCTATTGGAGTAGATGAGACGGCTACATTTAACCGTTTCAACAGTGAAAAGATGGGACTGAGATGCCAACCTAGTAGTGCGTGATGTAGGTAAACCACTGCTAGTGGTGAACTACTTGGCATATTACTCCCACTAATAGTGTCCAATGTTCTTATGAGGATTGGAACATTAGTCTTCATAGGTACGGTATCTATCGCTTAGTTCGTCTCAATCACGGACCCACTCATCCGGTTATCTCTATTCACCACAACGTCACATTCTTCCATACCATTCTTACTACAGTCACCTAAATATAACAATTTCTCTATGAAACCGTAACTAGTCCACATTTGCAAGTTTTTTTCTGCTGGGTTTGATTTGGTTTTTGTTTTACGGCATATCAACCTCAATGGGTTATTTAATGACGACAAAACTTTTATTGCTGGTAATGTTTTTCTTCAAAAATCTATTTCTGGGAATATTTTTCCTTGAAGAAATCTATAGCTGGTCATATTTTCAAAGAATGTATAACTGTTTGTATTGCTGGTATTTTTTAAAAAAGTATTGCTGATAATAATTTTTCCTTCAAAAATTATTGCTGGTAATAATTTTTTTTATTATAAAGTATTTCTAGTATTAAAACCTATTTTTACACAATTTTGGGTGTTAACTATTTGCCCATACCTAGGACCGTAACAGGTGCTACCACCCCGGGTCAGGGTGGACCTGGGAACACCAGCAATTAAGAGGTGGTTCCACGATCCTCAAAATTTCCTCATCAGATGGCCTTGATGCTGGTTGTAGTTTATCGTCTTACACAGAACGCGGATGTAGTTTATCATCATACCCAGGACGCTTTTTTTTTCTGCTGGGGTGGAGCATATAAATAACAATATATATCCCCCAATGTGTATTTACAATGTGTAAAAAAGATTATTTACAAAAACTAAACATAAATGTGTTCTTTCTTTTTATGTGCCATGTCCTTTCAGGACGTAGGCGATCATGGCTCTTCACCTCCCTCTATACCCTCGCAGCTCTCAACAAGTTCCTTCTCTCTGTTTCCTCCCCCAGATCACTTTCTGTCACCCACCTGTTCGATCTCGTCAGGTATGTCACGCGCTTTCATTCCCTCAATTCCACCCGTGAGTATCAGGCCCTGCTTCCTCGTTGTGTGTCCCAGAAACTTCAGCTGCCTCTTCCTGATGTTAAGTATAAGCCTCCTCCTTGTTTGCATCCTTGCTCACACGGTCGGACCATGATATCCTTAGCATCCTTCTAGTAAGTAAAAACTCCCCCTAAATCCTAAATTGCGGCAGAAATATCAATTCACCAGACGAATTTAATGCGGGACTGCATAAATATGAAATCATTCACTCTATCATCTACTCCTTGAACCACACGCACTCGGGGAAACGCAAAGACAACTACGAAACACACACACGAAATGTGAAAAAGTAACACTATTAACTAAAGGGGACGGTGGTATTAAACTAGAGACAGATTAAAAAAATAATTTGGGATGATGAGCGTACATACGCGAGTTAAGACTTGAATAAATAAGTGGTGATTTCAAATTTCGCTAGGTAAGCTTTACGCTTGTAATCTTTGCTTAGTAAACATCAGAAAACTGAAAGAAGATAATTCTCGCCGAGATTTTCAATTAGAGAATCTAAATTATCTCCCTTGCTTTTGTCTGAATTTTCTTGGAGGAGGTGTTATTAGTATCTTATTATAATTGTGCTCGTCCCTCCCTTCGTGTTGCTACGGCCGTTGCACCCTGCCAATGCCTCATAAATAAGAGACTATTCCGTTTTCCTCGCGTGAAAAGTGTGGAAAAAACACTACTTGGTTTCAGTGAGAAAATGAAAGAAAGAAGGGAGGATAGAAGTGTTTATCTGCTGTCTCAATATAATTGGAAAAAGTTTTCAATTTCAAATCTTTTCATTTGTACCCACTTCTTAAAATAATGACCAGCATTCCTAGTTAGGATGACTGTTGAAATATTTTGTTAAAGTTGTTAAATTCAAATATTTAAGGATTTGATAGGGGAATTTCTACAGATATTTTACTGCCGTGGAATTCGCTATGAGATTATTCAATCATTAACTAAAGAATTTCGATTCATCAGAATATTAAGATAGGAAAACCGTGAAATTTTCACGGGTTAACACTAGTTTACGTTATTTACATTCCGACTATTGATCTCACCGTTGTTATCACAAAGTTTCGGCCGTTGTGTCATACGTCCTTCTTCAGGTGTTTATAAATCTGGGTAACCTTCAGGGAATTTAATTTTGAACTGGAAACTTTATATAAGCTACAGGGGAAGATTTTTTTCTCGTTCTACTTTCGATGGCTAGAGATATCTCGCCTCGCTCTTATTTAATACGGCTCACTAATAATGATGCCCCTAGAGCATTAAAGCGTAGATTCGTAAATTTGGTGACATTATAATTGCTGGTTCAATCCCTGGGTCGGGTAGAGCAGATGTAAGCTAAGTGGAAACAGAAAGAGCAACAACGGTGCATTACTAAATAACAGTAAGACAAATATATCCTTAGACGTCGGCAGCGGAGTGTGAACAATCTCGTACATTAAATAAAGGGTTCAAGTCTCAGAAGGTTACCCGGATCGACAAGCAGCTGAAGAAGGCAGTAGAGAACAACGGCCGAAACGTGATCTTGCTTGTATTTTTAACGAATACGCAACTGCTTAATCCATACCTCTGGGGAAAAGATTTGAAGCATTTAAGCATAAATAAGATGTAAATATTCGGCCTTCTCTCACAAGTATAAAAAATTAACTTCGGAATGCTGGTCTTTTAAGATAACCAGGTTTTTAAGCGTCTTAGCAGCATCCCTAAGTGTTTTACAACATCTGTATTTTTTTTTAGAAAGGATGGAAAATGCGACGCCGAGATCCGAACATGCAATGCACTATTGAAAGCAACGTACTAAATGTTAAGCAAGGCGCCGAGAAACGGGAAAAAAAACTCCGTTAGAAACAAAAAAAATAGCGCAGGTTGATATGTGTTAACCATTCTCTTATATAGCAACGAATTCTGGACAATCTCCCCACAGATAAGGAGATAACTAGAGGCACCAGAAATTTGATTCTACAGAAGGATACTGAGAATTTCATAGACAGAGTGAGTTTTTTTTTTTTTTTTTTTTAGCTGCTTATCAGCTCCTTATGCCGAAACTTAATTTTCTTGGGAGCTTTGAAGTAATAAAAATATGTCACTTTGCTTTCACAATTGAATACTTAGTAGACGATACTCAGCCTTTGTACATATACATGTTTGTGTAGACGTAAATACTAGAGGGAGTGATATGTGTTTTATGTTGCAGTTTTGCTGAAGTTATATTTTGGAATACAGTTCAAGTTAATTGTTTGTTTGTTTTGTTTGTTTGGGGTTTATGGCATATCAACCACTATGGGTTATTTAATGCCAGATCCAGTATTTACTAGATATATCAAAAACGTATAGTTGGCAACATCATCGTTTCAAAAACGTATAGCTGGCAACATCATCGTTTCAAAAACGTATAGCTGGCAACATCATTGTTTCCCATCACATTTTAGGGGTAAGGTGTTAGTATATTTAGTGTAGGGTTTGGGAGGGAAAGTTAATTGTAAGTTGTAGTTGTTTTGGGATGGGTTAGATGTGATGGGGCATGACATGACCAGCCGATTGATCGGATCGACGGCCTTTTGGTTGGACGTAGTTTATCGTCATACCCAGGACGCGGATGTAGTTTATCGTCATACCCAGGACGCGGATGTAGTTTATCGTCATACCCAGGACGCGGATGTAGTTTATCGTCATACCCAGGACGCGGACACACCTTGGGATTTCACTATTTGCCCATAGCTGGCACCTTAACAGGTGCTACCACCCCGGGTCAGGGTGGGCCTGGGAACATCAGCAATTAAGAGGTGGTTCCACGCTCCTCAAAAACTGATCAGAGGCCTTGCTGTTGGATGTAGTTTATCGTCTTACCCAGGACTCGGATGCAGTTTAATGTCATACCCAGGACGCAGTTCAAGTTAAGAAATTGTAGAATATTATGTGGATGAATATCATGCAATAATACTTTCATGTTGGTTGTTTGGTTGGTTTTGTTTAGCGGCATATCAACATCTGTATGGACTATTTAATGCTAAATACTTTGAACGCAATTGTATCCTTCAGCTACAGATAAAATGTTTTGTCGGCCATGATACTATAAACAGGTATTTTTTTTATATAAAAATGTATTGCTGGTATTTTTATAATTTTTCCAATTGAAACTTTAATACGTTGTTTGATTGTTAATCTTTCTATGGTTGAAATTGCCAAAGACTTAAGTTGTTCAATCTGAAAGAAAAAGAAAAAAAATCATTAGACCCTTAAAGTTAATACACATTTAAAATCGGTCCAAGTTATTGGAACAGCCTTTTATATAGTCTTTACTTTTCAGTTATGTTCGGTTTTTAAATCCCGCCATACACGCCGGTCATTTATAAGTGAAAACGTGTGTCATAAAATAAGCGGACAATACCCTGTGGTCACTTGAATGATACATTCCGGATAATTTAATTGTAAAATGTAATACAATTATTAAGGTCTTGTCACTCTGTCTTGAACCTTGATTAATTGTTTTCGAGTTCTGACTTTAATTCAATAAATTCTCACATAATCAAGTTAATTAGTTCTAACACGATTATTCCTGATTAACTTGGGACGAGAAGAAATATTGATTCCAACTGTCATCTGGATTCAGTTATTCGATTCGGGATGAGTTTTACCGGTAATGATATGCATAACAAGACCTGGTTTATTGGCAACTTTTGTTGATTCAGTGGCTCAACAGCGACAAAACTACTACTACTAATGTAGGTCGTTCTGGGTTTGACGATAAACTACCTCCGGCAGCAAGGCCTCTGATCGAGATTTGAGGAGCATGAAACCACATCTTAATTGCTGTCAAAACACTATGAAAGTATAAAAATGGATATTTATAGTAAATTTACCAACAATACATAAATAAATTACCAGCAATATCTTTTTGGGAAAAATAAATATTACCAGCAATACATTTGACTCTCGACAAAAATCCCGCCTTTGAAACCTGATCTATAAACTGATTTCTTACAAATAATACATATACCATTCATATGAAAACCCCTAAAAACCTTGTCGGCATTAAATAAGCCACTGAGGTTGATGTGCCGTAAAACAAAATAAACCGAAACAAACTAATGTAGGAAATGAGATCAGAGAAGAAAAGGGTAGTTATAGATGGATATAGATGGTAATCAACTGCGACATAGGCAAGTGACTGTATTTTGACTACACATTAATGGCATATTCACAAACCAAAATATGTCCTAAATAATAAATCATATCAAATAATTTGCGTCATTGCGATTTAAACAGATCACCCAATCCAAGCCAGAAAATTAGATTGGGTGACTTAGTATTAAGGCAGAAGTAAATAGTTGTGTCTTCAGCATAGATACCTCGCTGGAAACTAACGACATCAGAAAGGTCATTGATAGAACAACGTAGGTCCAAGGATAAAGCCCTGAGGTAAACCTACAATAAGGCAAAAAGTTCTCGAAGAGTGGCTATTCAAGACAGCTTTCATTTTGAGATTTGATAAGAAAGACTGAATCAGTTAAAAAATTCGTCCAGAAATACAATAAACTTTCCACGTATGAAGAAGACCAGTTTTCCAAACCCATTCAAATACCTTTCATATATACAATCAACAGCTCGTGCTTCGCCATTTTCACCTAAAACTTGATAGACTCTTTCTCAGTTGATTTAGATCAACAGTTGATCTCCATCAACAGTTGATCTCCATCAACAGTTGATCTAGAGAACAGAAATTAAAACTATTCCTTTTTAGAATCACCAAGAATACTGTCATCTTTTATAAGCCATATATTTCAGGAAGTGGGCGATTATGTCTTTCCACAACTTTCAGTATCTTGTTACTTTACGTAGTTTTTCGTTCTTTCAGCACCCTCTTTGTCGTTGTTCTGCCATCCATTTGCCAAAACTAGTCAAAATTAAAAGAACAAAACTAAGTCTGAGGTGAAGAAAATACTCAAATCAATAAAATGTCCAAATTCAAAAAGGAATAAAAATTTAGACGCCATTATACAGGCATTCATCGACATTAAAATTCAGATTAATACACAGCCGTCAGTTTTCAGTTATTTTAAAGCTCTGCTGTAGACGACGGTTAGTTCTAAGTGAAAACGCGTGTCATGGAATAATCGGGCAATACCCTGTGGTCACTTGAATAATTCATTTCGGATAACTTAAATATATAATGTAATAGAAATATTTAGGTCTCGTCTCTCTGTCTTGGGCATTGATTAAATATGTTACTCGCTGTTTTCACCTGTTTTCCTAGAGTACTGAGAATGCCAACTTCTCCAAGCCTACTTTTACTTATCAGGTGTTCCAGAAATTTCATCTGTCTTTTTGTGTTTTTAATTGTTAGAATATTTGTTATTTGATTTTAAACGATAGTTGCCACATACTGTTGGGGTATGACAGTGCATAAGAACAACAAAATCGTACGTATGAAAATAGCCCACATAAACATAGGCGCGCTCTCGCGTACGCACACTCACATATGCACGCACGCATACATGAATATATGTGTGATGGCCGAGCTTGTAGAGTGGTTATCAGCGCAGTAAGTGGGATCAAGTTTTGGATTCAAATTTCAATCGTGGCTTCGTTCACTTTTTCCCAACTACTTGTGGGAAAAAAGTATGCATCTATTTATTTCTTCCCAATCTATGGGTTAAAAGGTAGAGTGAGACCGGGTTATGTTGGCAACCAGTCTAGTAGAACAATACTGAATTCAAAAACTGCGACGTCGCTGGAACTAAAGTAAGGGCCTACCTACTCAGCCAACCGTGTAGCGACTATTAATGGTTAAAACAGACCTGCGACCAGCAGAGCGGAATTGGTACACCACAGGCTGGTTATTTAAGGTTTTATGAAGATGTTACAACAGTAAAAGATTATCATACAATCAGATTATTAGATAAAATATGAAAACAGGGATAATCTAGAGCCGATGAATTAATTATAGAATTATAGAAGTGAATGAATCATATCAACATTTTCTTCTTTTATGTGTCGTGTCCATTCAGGTCGTGGGCGATCATGGCTCTCCACAAATTCTTATCCGCTGTTACTCTTAGTAATGTTTCTCTTTTTACCATCTCCCCACCCTGTCATCCATTCACATAAGTTCTTCATATAGATGTGGGTCACTGTCTTCATATGACTCTCTTGCCTTCGATATGTCTTGTGAGTGTCAACATTTCCAAAATTTCTTCCCTCATTATTTGTTCTAGAAATTTCATCTGTCTCTTTCTGATGCTAAGTGCATGTGTCTCCTCGCAAGATTTCCTCGTTTCTTGCACACTCCGTTCATTGTATTCCTATTATTCTTTTGTAGAACCAAATCACTGTTACCTCCTGTCCTTTCTTGATTTATGAGAGGACTGATATGATAGAGAAATTCAGCACTCTTTTCGTTGTCTTTAACGAATGTTTTCTGTTTCTTAGTACTTTACATAGTTTATGAAAGGTATATTTTTCTATTCTAATACGCCCTCGGATTTCGGTGTCACATTTCTCCGTGATAAAACACTTCCCATTTAATAAGCGTTGCTTGGTTAGGTAGATCATGAGTTTGAAGGAGGGCATAGTCTTAATACCATGGGAAGCTATCTTGTTAGACGTTGCTCAACAATGTATCCCCTCCAGTAAACGCTTTCTGTTTGTTTTTCAATGACATATCTATGAAGTAGGAAATCATGGCTCTCCATGGTTTTCCTTTCGTTAATATATGTAACCTATGCACTTGCCAGTATTGTCTTTGAGAAAATGTATGGTGCGGTTTCCCACTGTCTTCTTCCTTTGAATTCAGATTGTCGTTGTCCTAGAAGGGTTGCCAATCAAGGTGAGAGAATGCAGTCATCTATACTTGCGGGGGCACAAGAGACGGATATATGATTTCCAAAATGCAATAGACAAAGTGAAAACAAATTGTCTCGGTCGGAATTTGAACTCGGCTCCCCTATTTAATTTTCTGCTCTTTTAACCGTTACACGATTGTCAAATCCTATGTAAAGTACTACGACTACAACAACTACAGCTATAATAATAATTATAATAACAATAATAATAATAATAATAATAATAATAATAATAATAAACTTCACTGGAAAAGAAGCTATCCACAGCTTCCTATTATTTAATATGCGTGACTTGCCATGATATCTTGGGAAATATAGTGGAGTGGTTTCCAGTTGATTTCAAAGTTGTTATTATTCTGTTGCCAACCAAGGATCGATAGCTCAGTTTACCATACCATAACTATTTAATATAAAATTGGGTATCCGAGAATAGACTTAACCTATTTCAACCGGTGTTTAAACTCGGCTTTTGACGATTTCACTTTCCACTTTACCAACTGTCGTTCCTTGACATGACCACCTCTGAGTAAAAGTGGATAAGCATCAAAATTACAAAGCTAATTTCCATTTAGACACCAGGACACAAGTGTTGTGGTTAAGGAGCATCATAAATATTAAAACTCGGTGGAGCAGTAATAATCTAAGGTGACGCGCATTCCTAATGATGACTCTGTTGCTGAACTTAATTTCGTTTGACACAATGTCAGACTGCTGTAGTGAGATATTCATTAACCGCCCCACGCGGCCCGATGCGGCACAAGGCCAAGTTTATAGTGGCGTAACCGATCTCGTATACTAGGATAAAAATTCCCATGTAGACCCCGTAAAAACGGGATCGGGTAGCCGCCAACAACACCAGACGAGACTCTGCCGTTCGGCACAGCCTCGTCTGGGTTCCTCTCTACGCGGAGGAGAGAATTTAGCAAGCAGACTTCTGAAGTAATTCAGAGTGTGATCTAGTGATTTTCTAAGCGCGGCTTACATGTGGCACAGGGCCGAAAGTTTGGGGCACTCAGTGACGATCGAACTTACTACTCAGTCGTAATTGATATATCAAGGAAATCTTTCTAACCATTACACCACGTTGAGATGCCTCAGACGGATATAGTGCCTTCTGACGACAGATCACATTTCAACAGTAATGGCCAGTGAAACTAGCTTAAATTCTCGGCGAGACGTTCTCTAGACGCTTTAGTTGTGGTAAGCGGGCAGCATATTGCGAAAATATTTACGAAAGAAACGTTTACATTTACGTAACTTCTGGCAATTTTAAATGTGATATTTTGGTAAAGAGTAATTTCAGCTGAGGCATTTTCAAAGCGGAATAAACACACGAATTATTGGAGTTGAGTAAGATGTTTTGGCATTTTCCGAACGGATATGTCATTTTTTTTTTATTAAACTCCCGAGGCTCAACGTGAAAGGTTGAACTTAGGCTTGTCTGTTTTGCAATGGAGACACGTTGACACGGGTGAAAACAGTTCTCATAATAATTAGCTTTATACTTTTCATGTATTTTTTCATATTTAAATTTAAGACACTCAGTAATACTCCGATGTTATAAAAAGCAATAAACATCTTAAAAAAATATCTTCAAAATGTATATGCTGGTTTACTGCACAAGAGGGAGGGATCGGTGCTGGCACCGAGGCCAGCGCAATCGACGGTTGCGGGCAATTTTTGTCCCCGCCCGGGTGCACGCGCTCGGATCCCCACTTTAAAAAGACCTTGTGTCACATCTCATTTTCGTGGGGGAATGAGTAAACACCGTATATATATGGTTTACACTCTGATATAATAAATGACAATAGTGTTTCTTTTTTGTTAAACATATAAATTAATTTTAGGGTTCTATTAGACGATCCGATGTTTTTATTTATTTTAGAAAATTTTCCGACGTCCTCGAACTTAGATTTATTATTTTCACACTTTTTGTCCCTTTAAATTATTTTCCACCACATTTGATTAAAACCTCCTTTTACTGCATATTGTGAAAATTTACGACCCTTTTTGATAATTAACCTTTAGCACTCTACATTATTTTATAAGTGTTAATTCTCCTTTCACTATATATGGTAGCATCTCAAATAAATCTGCAGTAGCCTTGATCACGGTTTAAGTCAAGACTGTTTTTTGCTGTTGTGTAGATTGTTCTAATTCTACATGGCGTGCCTTTCTATGTCTCAGTTTCAGTAAATTTCCCCTTGATAATACAACTCTCCAAGTTTTTGTTCTCTCTGCTGTGGTTAGGTATTGAAATCACAACTCTTTGGGTTAAGTCACTTTTGGATCAAGTATTCTTATCGAAATTCCAACAAATATCACCCGAAGAAGGCCGGATGGTTCAACAGCTAAAACGTCGTGAATATGGCAGTTAATGTTAAGTTATTTGTGTACCTAAGTTTACTAGTGAGACAACCAAAATGAGCTGATTCATTTGATAGTTTACCAAGAGAAGGTTAACCAATCAAGAGACGTGGAATATTCGATTCGATGTGTATAAAGGCGGCCATTTTGTTTATTTCTTGACGGAATATCCACTGCCAACCTCTGATATGAAAGACCTGCAGAACTACGTTTTCCTACTCTCTCCGAATATACACTGCCCACCTCTGATATGGAAGACCTTAAGAATTCCTGAATAGCTGCTACTCGACATTGGTGCTGTTACATTGAACAAATTACTTCCTACATCGGATTTCTACATTCAAACTACATTAAACACGTTTTACAGTTAAGATGACAACAGTTTGAACAATGTAAGTAGCGTAAATAGTTACAATAACCAGTCTCAGAAATATCGACATGATATCTACATTTCTATATATCAGATCAGCATTTGGTAAATAGATGACAAAGTAGGGGAAAAACATTGTAACGTATTTCGTCTTCTAGAAGGACTTCATCAGACTAAAGTAATGCTTTTATTTGTGGAATTATATATGTACAGGTGGGGAAAGGAGATGTAAAAACTCGAGCGTTTTTTATAATTATGTAACGAGACGAAATGCTCAAGATATGGGAATGCAGTAATTTAATTTTTTTTTATTGTCTTCACAGTGTCTGGACATATAGTCTACCCAGGGTTTCCCAACCATTTTTGGAGTCATTGTCCATTTTCACATTTCTTTGCCTACATGTACAGTAAATATTCAAATGCATAGCAACATTTCTTTTGTAAAAGTTTGTTACTGGCTCACAAACTGACGTAAAATAATACCAAAGGGAAGTAACAAACAATATTGACTTAGACGGCGACTGCTGCTACTACCGTATTAAAGGACAAAGGAAATCAAACTAGAACACGGAAAACCATATATATAATTTAGTTTATGTTCTTTTAATTTTCTGTTCATTTAATTATGGCTCATTCAACAGCTGAAATCGTCCACCGGTGGGTGATATCGCCCATTATGAGAAGCCCTAGTCTAAATAAGTTCGTTCAATTTTCCTTCGTTTTTGTTTTTATCGCTTTTGTTTTTAATTATTCCACAATGTGATAACAGATCTTCCAAGAAAAGTGAATTATACTTATACTAAATTATACAAATCTGCAATTAAGTACGTCCTGGGTATGACGGTAAACTTCATCAAGCAGCAAGGCCCCCGATTAAAAGATTGGAGATTTTGAGGAGCGTTGAACCACCTTTTAACTGCAGCGGTTCCCAGGTCCACCCTGACCCGAGATGGTAGAACTTGTTAGGTTCCCAGCAATGAGAAAATAGTGAACCCCCAAACAAAAATCAACAGTATGTTTTGATACTAAAATGGCCAACAATACATTTATAGCAAAATGACAATCAATGCAATATTAAAATAAATAAAAATATAAAAATAAATAATAAAAGTAATATAATAAAATTACAAACAATACATTTTTATAGGGACATTACCAGCATTACATAAAAAAATTCCGACAATAAATTTTATCAGCTGCTAACTAAAGGGTGTTTCATTAAGACGGATTATATATAAGGGTGTTTCATTAAGACGGATCAAAGTCAGCAGTAAATAAATCAGTGATATTGAAAATTTATTTATTTCTCTATTGGATCATGTTATTTAAGTCATAGTAATTAAGTGTGAAAAATAATATCGCCCAAATGTCTTTCAGATTTGGCGGACATTAAATGTTTATCTAATATATATATATATATATATATATATATATATATATATATATATATATATATATATATATATATATATATATAAAGAAAGGGATGGATATTTTATCCAAATCTTATTAGTGAAAGATATGCCAGAGAGCGCATATACGAAAATACATAAATATACTGTTTAATAAATAAACGGAACGTCCACTAAAATAACGTTTAAGTAATATATGTATATTACAATAAATCATCCATGCAAAAAGTAAATTAGTAAAGTTAATGATATAAAATGGAGAAATCCCTTCGCTAACAAAATTTTAAAGGTGCATTAACCTACCAATCACTCAATGAATGTTATGACCCTTGTTATTTAAATTTATAAGCTGTATAAGGTCGTTCTTAAATACGCAAGTACTTTCGACTGTACATTCAGTCATCTTCATGCATGGAAATTATTTTGTTTTTGGTAAAATTCAGGTAGCAAACGAGACGAAAATATAATGCGAATCGAAATATATTTTTTGAAATGTGTTATTGATAACGGATACAAATATATATGTTATTTGTGGTAAAGCACATTCAAGATAGAAGCGTAATTATTTTGTGCATTTTAATCCATTTCATATCGAAACCCGGCAGTGAATTTATTTCTCTATTGAAACGCACAAATGAAAAAAGTTTTATAGAAAGAGAAACCATAAAATCTAGTCAATAAGAATGTTGAATATATAGACGTTCAACAGAAATTCTGTAAGTAATTAGCTGAACGAATTTCATCAAATTTCAATAAATCAAATTAAAAAAAAATAGAAATTGAATAAACAACTAATTGATATGTTTGTTAATTAACTTGTACTTAAATTATTTATAACAAATTGGATGATTTAGTGCGGTTTCTTGTAATTAGGATGCTTATGATATTGACACTTAAATATATGCCTAAGGACGTATATCTGTGCGATTTTAGATTTTTATATATCTTGAGATAGACATGTATATGTAACTAAATATACATGGTTTGCATATCATAGCTTGTCTAAGTTTTAAGATTTACCGGGGTATTCTATGTCTGTTACAAGTCCGTCGATGGTTAGCAAGGTGCAAGCAAACAAGGCAGATTTTTCAACAATCGCTGTAGGAAAGGGCTCGGCAAATTGACATTTTTATACGCAAATATATTTTGCCCGGAAGCTTCTGCTGCCCATTAACAGTAACCGATATATGAGCCTATGAAAGCCTATATGCATGTCTGTAGGTGTAGTTGAATTAATACGTAGCTGTAATATATATATATATATATATATATATATATATATATATATATATATATATATATATATATATATATATATATATGAGGGTCATTCAATGAATAAGGTGAATATTTCGGTATAAGGACTTCTAATACAGATAGAAGCTTACTCTTTTTTTAATTTTTTTTTGTTTTACTTCTTTTTCACATGGATTTAATTTCTTTTGCAGATTAAAAAAAAAATTGACAGTTTTAGCGATTAACAAAGATGCCCGACCAAGAAGCATGCTCCAGGATTGAACAGAGGTCAGTTATCAAGTTTTTGGTTGCTGAAGGGTGCAAACCAGTTGACATTCATAGGAGAATGTCAACTGTGTATGGTGCCACATGTTTCAGCAAAAAATGTCTACAAGTGGGCTAAATTCTTTAAAGAAGGACGAAGCAGTGTTGAGGAAGAAGACAGGCCTGGAAGGCCTACAGAAGTGAGGTCTCCTGAGGTGATCGAATCAGTCAATGACCTCATTCAGTCTGACAGAAGGGTGACAGTGGATGACATTGCAAGGACTTTGAGCTTATCTGTTGGGACAAACGTAGGGTTCATCAGTCAGAAGGAGTCATCTTGCATCATGACAACGCAAGGCCTCACACAGCAGCCCAAACGGTGCTGACCATCAACGAGCTGGGATGGGAAACGCTCCCTCATCCCTCTTACAGCCCAGACCTTGCCCCTTCAGACTTTCACCTGTTTGGTCCCTTGAAAGTGTTCACGAGAGGCACGAAGTTTACAAGTGACGATGAAGTCAAAAGTGTTGTGAGCGACTGGCTGAGACATCAATCAAATATTTTTACGCTGAGGGAATACGGAAGCATGTGCACAGATGGGAAAAATGTGTGACAGTGCTGGGAGACTACGTGGAAAAATAAAAAAAAGTAAGCTTCTATCTGTATTAGAAGTCCTTATACCGAAAAATTCACCTTATTTATTGAATGACCCTCGTATATATATATATATATATATATATATATATATATATATATATATATATATATATATATATATATAAATTTATGTGTGTGTGTGTGTGTGTGAGTAAAAATTCACATATATGCCATCGAAACCGTGAGATCACCCCTGGTCGGTGGCTGATGAAGACAGGGTATCGCACGTGCTAACACACGTTGTATGTTAATATATATATATATATAAATTTATGTGTGTGTGTGTGTGTGTGTGTGTGTGTGTGTGTATGAGTATGAGTAAAAATTCAAATCAAATATATATATAACAACAATAAAAATATGAGAAAAAGAAGATGATTTTTTTATGCGAATGCATTTAGTCCCTTGAGGAACTTTATGAAGGCAAGGGCAAACATTTTCTCTGGTTATTTGTATTTATAAACAGAAGTAACTTGCAGAAAAAATATTAAGTTTTTAAAGTTTGAATTAGAGAACGCTGTAAAATATTCTAATAACTTTCTGTATAAGGAAAGGTGAACTATGGAGAAAGTTAAATGGCCTAATTTTTCGGTCTATGAAACGAAAGTGAATTAATGTTGATGTTATTGACTTTTTATATATTTAATTAGTATATATTTATTTTTATGAATTTTATTTATTTAATTTATTTTTAATTTTTAAAAGTCCTGGGTTAACCATTTTCTTTTAATTATGAATATATATTATAGTCATTGTTGTCTTGTGAAAGAAACAGTTATTAAGAAAGGGGATATTCGCAAATTTCCGGGCCATAAGTTAAAATTCTGTCAAGAATCAATAGTTGCCCTTTCAACCAATTTTCGTTTAGTATTTCCTCTCCAAAGTAGGATTTCATCCAATACGTTAGATATACACAGAAATAATTTCTACTATAATTTCAGTCTAAAAATTCACTATACTTATTAAAAGGGAAAATAATGTAAAGTTCTTGAAAGTGGAATTATTGATTCTTGCCAGAATCTTAATTTACACCCTCTACGTTACTTATGTGTATAAACAGAGGGTATAAAATTCAGGATATGCTATTTCTCAAGGAACGAGATGTGCAGGCATATAAACTTTTCCTTTGTCTTTGCTCTCACACACATAAATACACTCACGCTCACAAATACACTCCCACACACGACACACACAAACACACATATATATGTAATAAAATTTAGTTTTAATCTTATGGTATGCTATATTTATGAATTAAATTGCTCAGCATCAGAGATAGAGCGTGTAGAAATAAAGAAATGTGGACACCGAGGTCAAGAACAAGATACACTGATACAGCGAAACAGTCTGTCTGTGGATGACGAAATATATATATATATATATATATATATATATATATATGCTTCCGAAAAATAAATTCCGGTCGAGCGCTTTAGAGAGAAAGAGCGAATTTGCAAACAGTGACTGCTACTGCTTATAATGCAAATGCTTTTATGAATCGAGCACTGAGTCACTGGCATGTTTATTCAAAATAAATACGAAATGGATAAATACGTAAAAATTCACCTTCCTCTCTGCCGAATGCCGACAGCTTAGGGGAAAAATCTCCAACTGATGTGGCATCAGTCGGGTTTTGTTCCTGGCCTGAGACAATTGGGTGTCTAGCTACACTGATGAGCTGTGACACAGCGAAACAGTCTGTCTGCGGATATCAATATATATATATATATATATATATATATATATATATATATATATATACCAGTCTAGAGAAGGAAAACTGAATAACAATTCAAACCAGCCGGGGAAGTGTTGACAAAGGGCAGATGAGGTACTTTTAGATGCCAACGGACAGTATTTAGCTGTTGAGATAAATAATTCCTGTTCAAAATGCCTGCCATTGTAGCATCATAATACATTTAGAACACATTGCATCCCTATAGGACATGATGCTTAGATTAAAATAATGTGCATTGCAGGACACTGGTAATTGACCACTTTAAACAATTCACTCAGTGAATGTTTACTGAACCCTCATCCATTATCCTCAGTGGGATAATCCATCCTTACATACACACACATATACACACGCGTGTGCACACACACACACACACACATATATATTTATATACACACACACACACACACACATATATATATTACGCGAATCATTCATACGAAAAGCAGATAATGAAGTTAATGATATAAATGGCAAGAATCACTCTCGCAAACAATTTTTAATAATAAAATACATTAACCTTGAATGCGTTAATGAATGGTAGGATCCTTGTTTATAAATTCCGGTTTTATCAGGTCTTCTTTTACTACTAGGTTTCAATTGTTTCATACAATCATCATCAGGTAGAGAAATAGGTAAGGTTTTTTTACATCCAGGTAATAACAGGACATCGAAAGATAAAGTGTAATCCGAAAGAAGTTTTTTTAGAAATGTGATATTGTTTACTGTAAGAAATACTTTTGGAGCATGCAGTCACGACGCTGAGGTTGAATTTTTTAACATTTTTAAATTGTGCGTTCTTGTACTAATATAGTAATATGAGAATTCTTTTGTAGAAGTAGTTTTTTTTAGTAAAGGTGGCATGAACTAAATTGTTCAATAAATAGAGTAATGTCACAGTTATTATCAGGAATTTGCACGTCGGATTGGTTATTTTTATATTACGCGAATCATTCATACGAAAAGCATATATATATTAATGGCAATTGTAATATTAGCCGTTTTCCTACATGGAAATATTTCCCATTCAATGATCCAGGAGCTATTAATGTTTTAGGATGAAATTTATAAAATAATTTTTTTCAGCAAAAGAAGTTTTCTCATTTCCAGTAATTTTCATCACTGTTTCCAGTATTGATAGAACTTTCCTTCCTATATTTTTATTTCAAGTAGTGTGGAGTATTAACACTTCTAGTTAGATGTGCTATCCATTTTAGTTGTTGCCGCTGTCGGTAGTCTTCAAGGGTTTTGGTTTCTGATTTAGACTCAGTTCTTTGGGAATTTGTAGCGCCAGTCCACAATGTTCAAAGAAGAATGATCTTTGCCAAAATTCTCAGGCTTCACTCGCTGAAAGCATTTTTAACCATTAATCTCAGGAAGCGGATGTATACAGTTGATAGTTTAGAAAGTTTTGAACGGGTGTGTCGTCATGCATGACATCCATGTAAAAAGTCTCGATCTGATAAAATGTCACGATATTTAAGAACATAACTGTAGCTTCATTGTTGATGTTTTGGTTTTCTATGAATTTACGGTCTTAGGCGAAACTACCTCTGGTACAGCCTATAAATACATATAAAAGTGGTCACTCAAGTCAACAATATATATATATATATATATATATATATATATATATATATATATTTAGTTTACGAAAAACTAGGTAATCCGTATGGGTAGACCCAAGGAGGATAAAATCCAGAGAGCTCAATGTAAATCAGAGCTAATAATTTAAATAAAAACAGACCACTTTAAGGTTCCATATAATAAATTATTTCACCACAGCCCTTTTAAAGGACAGTGGATCATCAGATTTATTTCCAAATGTTGAAATGAAAAAATGAAAATAAATTTACACATTTATGACGGGCAATAATAAGGAAATTAACGAAGTGGGAGCGGTAAGGGGGTAGAGAGACAGCATTGAGTTAGATGTAACATTTCTATTGTTTCAAATTTAAATTTTCGCTGAAATCTAGACATTGACACTTTAAATCGGTTAACGGAAGTTATATTTTGATATAGGAGGGGGATACACCAAAAAGCATAAAAAGAAGAAAAGAAAAAAAGAAAAAAAGAAAAAGAGAGAAAAAAGAGAAAGAAGTTGTAATAAAGTGTCATTAACTTCCATTGGAATAGGCGTTGTTTTTTTCTTTACTTTGAGATTTCGTAAATTTTTTTGTTTAAACAGTCTAAGCAATTTAATTATATGTTAAATTTAAAAAAAAAACCTTATTACGAACATTTTGGGCATTTAATGTGAAATAGTCGATTAAAAAATTTTATAGAATTTACATTAAAACACTAGAAACTTTTTCTCAAATATAAGTTTACATCTAGTAGTAAATGATTATTAAGGTGATATCTTTATCAGTTTGAATTATGAGTTTGATTAGTGACTATTTTTACATTGGTAAATTCTATTACTTAAAATTTAGTTTTAATTTAATATGGAGTGGCATTTTAGCGCAATATTAGAGATCATGCTCCTTCATATATTGTAAACATATCTATGTGAATTTCATACACATACGTTCTTTCACATTTGCAGTCATTTATACAGGTACACGTGTACTGATATACATGAGTAATTTCATATATCTTCTCAGATGTTTCCGTATACTTACATATATATATATATATAGGGGTGCAACTAGAATTCCCTAAAAAAAAGAAACTTCTCTAAGAAAGAAATTAGGTGGTGACTTTAGTATTCAATCATCAAAAATCTAAATATTTTGTCATTAATAATGATTATTAAAGCGTAATTCATTTAAGAAAACAATATTGTAAGTATTGTAAGTGGGGTAAAACATCAATAACCTACTTGTAAGTCTTTTTTCTTTTAAATATTTTTACATACACCTATACACATATACACACATATACATACACACATAGGCACATATTTACCCCCACACATCCCCCCATACACACACACACCTATGTATATATATATATATATATATATATATATATATATATACACACACATATCTGTATCCACACATGCCCACATTTATAAACATAACTCTACACATACATACATATACACATGTACACACACATATATACACACATACATACACATATACACCTATATATACCCTATCTATATACCTACCCGTATCTATACATACATATCAATATTCATATCGGCCAAACACAAATATATTTTCCCAATACACAACTATACAGATGTATTCCTATCTTTCTATATAAACAAATATACATATACAAGTCAAAAAAACGTATCACTGTTTCAGTCCAAAAACATATTTCGGCATGCATACAGTTATGTGTTCATATTCACATGTGAATAATAACATTTCAAGAGCAAAAATAAGGATCAAGTAATATATTTTGTTAGGTTTAGATTGTTCCTATGCCGACATTTAAAAATTAATTCATTATGACTGTTCAGTAATATATCCGGATCTTTATGCCTTATAATGAAGGTCTTTTCTCTTAGACACAGATCGCATCTGTCTCTGAAATTTATTGGAGTTCTGGCTCTCGAGACGATCTTCCACGTTATTTGTGGGGTTAAGCCACCCTCCAACAAATTCCAATAATGTTTTGACAGTGCCGTTTGGTTCTTCTTATGTCTATCTTTGAAGGACTGGCGGTGGTTATAGAATCGGTTCTTCCAACTACCCGCCGATATCCCTATGTATTTCTTCTTTTGCTCCATATTTTCTTTGGGGAAAATAGTTGCCTCATATATCACATTTTCAGCCAAGCACAGTCCTTCAACTGGGCAATTTGATCCTGTCCTGCAATTGCATGTTGATGATCTCATTTTGGATGCATTACTATCTTTAATTGGTTTTATGGAGATTTTTCAAAATTTTACTGTTATGTGAGCTAATAATTCTTTCTATATTGCTCATGCAAGAATAGCTGATCTTTAAGTTCATTTTGTTAAATATCTTTTTTAAAAGTTGATTTTTGCTAAAATGTTTTTCAATTAGCTTCATGGAGTACTTTCCTATATTAATGTTAGAAAGGCTACAGAAAGGTGAATTGAACCATTTAATTTTTCTTTTCCTATTTTTGGATTTAGTGGGTGTTTCATTATCTGACATATATATATATATATATATATATATATATATATATATATATATATATATATGAGGTTATATTTTCTGTTTGGTATATTGCGATTATTTAAAATTTACCTTGATTACATTTGTAGATGTATTGTGA